>OY856411.1:1248975793-1249575793 GCA_963693085.1 Alisma plantago-aquatica
CTGGAACCAAGGAACTTGAGGAGTGTGAAATGAGATGACGATGTTAGGCTTGAAATCAGCATCCCACAAGGCCCAAGTTCCCATATGCAGTACGTACTCTGATGAAATAGATTTCCAGCCCACGACCATGACATGCCACACTCTGGACACTTGAGCACCCTGGACCACAACAAGGTTGTCTCTGTATCACTGCTTCATCTAGGTAGACCACAAGGACTCATTGTTCCTTAGGAAACAATCAATACGCCTATAGGTAGCCATAGCAGCAATGTTGGGCAGATCGACAATGTTAAGCCCACCTTCTTTATAGGTTCTAGCAAGCATCACCATGGGACAACGTGGTGCTTCCCTCCCCAAACGACAGATGCAACCATGGATCTCATCTTGTCCAGGACGAAGGTTGGTATCTCCACTTGGTTACACCAGAATCTAATCTTGGGAATAATTACAGACCTCACCAGGACCAACCGTCCTTCCAATGACAGCCGAAGCCCCGTCCATTTGGCTGCAGTGTCCCGAAGATTGTCCACGCACATAGCAAAATCCTTCCCTCTCGCCACACCACCGCTAATGGGGATGCCGAGGTACTTGGTGGGAAACACTCCATTGTATTCGTCAACTAGAGATCCACCATGCCTATTACTTCATTGTAGCTCGATTCCATAAGCAGTTTCAGTCCTTGAAACTCTTTCCTTCTCCTTATACAATTTCATTACCTTGCATTCTACTCATTTCTCATATATTTGAAGCCCCTCACTCCCTTCACCATTTTTGGTCTCCAACTTTGTAACCCAGAGACCTTTGGGTTCTAATGGAATTGCTAAATCCCTTGTTGGGATGTATAGAAGCTTCAAGGGTTGAATTATGAGTGAATGCAAGTGTGTTTGACTACTCTAAATTTTTGGTTTTGCTAATTGTGTTTGTCCCAAGTAATTGCACACTCCGATGGTCATTGGGTGGTCTTTGGTCACATTTTCCCCATGTATTCTATGGGTTAGGCTTTTCTCTAGAATAGAAAAATATCTTTATTACGGTTTCCCTCTCTCACTCTTAGGCCAACTCTCCCCTATTCATACCATTGTAGAAAGGCATGAATGAGCACTTATTCGCATCAAGCCTCGACAAAAGGGCTTTCTGAGACTGACGAGATTGTAGGTATTCACATGTGACATTGGTTTAATGTGTGGATTTTATCTTCCTCTTCCTTGTAATGGAGATCCAAGATCATGGTCCTCTATATGTCACAAGACAGTGACCATGAATATGATGGGATAGTTCCCTTGACTGCCCCTCCCACTCCAATATCTAGATTTATATCACATGGGCATTTTGGGGAATTCTAGAGATTTGATTTTTCTAGCCTCAGAGGTTTTTATTGTTGAGTGTTGACTAATATTCTATGTAGCATCAAATTAGTAATAAGTGGGTATGAGGGAAAAAATGGTTATTTTCACTAGACCACTTTCATTAAATAATCCAAAAATGATTTATATTGTAATAAATCATAATGAGTAATTGGTTGATTGAAAGTATGTAAAATTATATATTTTTGAAACCATGGACTATTCAATGGAAAATGTGGTGGGGTTTTCAGATCCTAAACCTAATATTTAGAGAGGTAACGTTTAGGGTTAGTGAGTCTAATGAAGTGGACAATAACCCTTTGCAATAATATTCTCGTTAGATAATGAAAAGCTATGAATCTGACCCAAGGAATATTTTTGAGTAAGTAGGACTGACTTTTGAGGTATGTACTAATATTTATTTTTATTTAGGGAAATAACTTATCCTAAATAAAATTTCCTATAATTAGAAATCTATTGGATATTGGACCTTCTTATTTGTCTATGTTGCAATTTATTATTTGCTCAGATTTTATCATATAATTCCAGTAAACTTGATAATATTTTAGCTCCTTGGGTTTGACCCCACATTCATTGTTCTTTGAACTTGGAAATGTGAATGAGGAATCAAAAAGTATATTTTCACTCTATATGTGCATGTTTGATAATATGTTTACATAACCATCACATAATCTTATCCATAACCATTGTGACACAACGTTCCTCCTAGAGTGTGCTTTTCCACCTCTTTATGTATAGGGGCACATGTTTCTAGCCAGGATGTGCTATACAACACATTTACTTAGGTGAATGAATTAGTAGTGCCTTGCCTCTACTACAACTGGCTTTATTCTCTCTCTCTCTCTATATATATACACACACACACACACAAGGAAATGTATAATACTATTTGTGATATGGTGAAGGATAAATTTTGGCAAGATTTGTTATGTCAAATGTTGTACCCTAAAATTCAAATGCCTCATTCTCTTATGATTAATCATGTCAAACTTACCCAATTTTATATGGCCCCTTTTTCATGGAACATTTCTTTTTACACTTGTAACCATTATGATGCCAAACATTGTTGTTTATATGTATATGCTAAGTAGTTATTGATACATAACCTTGTTACTCATTTTTTGGTTTATATTCCCAGTCCACCAAGGTGTAAGTACATTAGAGGACTCATAAAGATCATGTACATGAATGTTAACATGAGGCTAGCTTGGGCGCCCTCTGCAATAGGTCTCATGTACAAGTTGTAATTTCACATTTATGAAAGAACATGTGTATATAAAATACCATGTAGATTTGTAATTGTAATGTTTTCACTACTTGTTAACTATTTCTCTTTGATACGAACATCATTTTAGAAACAAGTGAAATAACCCCTTTCCTTGGGACCTTTTAGTATGTCTATTTTTGGGTGGTTTCATTCCTCAGTCTACCAATTAATGAGCGAACCATTATAGCTCCCACTCCTTGGGATATGTATCAGATCCTAAGTAGTTGGTGACTTGACTAGTTCAAGTTATCCCACGTTGTTCCTTAATTGCATAGTTAAGCAACCATATATAGGTTGTTGTTATGCCTATCCTTGATTCATGGAATACCAACTAGGATTTCAATCCCTAACTAATTTGGTCACCTCCATTCCCCAAGATACCTATGTGGTGGACTTAGTCTTTAGTAACCCTTATCACCCCTACCCTCATTATGGAGGTGGAAATGTCACCACAGGGAGCAGACTCTTATAGTGTTTGGTTCCTATCTCATATTTTCTAGGAAGTTAGCATGAGCATTTTGAAGTGTAGGTTGACTTGACTTAAATAGCCATGGCTATGCTTTGCCCTAGTTCTCACCTAAAACCCTTTCCTTTTATGGTTTACAAGCATGTCTCACACACACCTACTTTGGATAATGAGCATGAATGTATTGCCTTAAAATTTGAGTATCTCAACACAACTCTGATAATAGCCATCTAACTAAGGGTTAGATACCATGCTCTTTAAGCTTGACATGCTCATTCATGGGGATTGCTTGATGGAATCTATTAATTCAATAAATTTTATTAGGAGTTCACTTGTCTCATCCTCATGTTGTAATTAGATAACCCAGTGTAAGATATGATGGATAATTTCACTATGTAGTTTACCTTTTCTTGCGATGGCATTGTGGTTGTAAAAATGAAGTGATGAAGGAACCTTAATTCCTCCTATGTTCGTTGGACGACCATATGACTCCGTGATGACTCAAATGAGACATTGTAATGTAGGACGTGTATGAAATGAGGAATAATGGATGCCATTCCCTATTAGGATCTGATAGAAGTTGATCGTATGTAATACAAAACCTTCCCCGCTCCTATATTATAATTGAAGATTCTTTTGGTAGGAATTTTTAGATTCTTGAAGAATTATACCCTTGAGGGGAATGAAGTGATGATATAATAATAATAAAGATATGAATTTATGGATAGTGGTTGACTTGGCTACATGAAATATTTGGGCACCTTTTTGGGTTTTTTAGTGCAAAGTTTTCACTAGTAGTAGTTATTTTTATTATTATATTATATGAAAAGAAAATATTCCCATATTTTATCAATGGTTTTTGGAACTTAGTCACCACCGCAAGGAAGTTTAAGTACTAGAGAAATACTTTAATGAATAAACCCTTCACTATCTTGATAAACAATGTGTCCCTAGGCCTAAGTGAGAAGTAGAATGTAAAAAAGGGAAGTTGTGGATATATTAGACATAGTTGATATACCCCGGTTGGCCCTCTATATGATTAGCTAAGTTATAGAATAATCCTTCTAAGAGGTGGAGTACTGTATGCCTATGTGTGAGACTTGTAGTTAACCTAAGGAATGATAGAAATGCTTAATGATCACAATAATTCATAAATTAGTAATTTCCAATAACAATGTTAGATGAGTATAGATATCACCTAAATAGATTATATGGGTAAATAGTGACTAACAATATTGCTACTTATATAATTGAAACAAGTATCAAATATATCTACACTTATATCATAATGTCTAAATCAAAGAAGGAATCATACTCTATATAGTAAGAGCATGATCATAAAACAAATAACTAATCTTCTAGAATTCTTCTAAAGAACATGCTTTACACTAAACAAATGTACAAAAGGAGATTAAGAATTACAAGTGTTGTGGAATCTCAAATTCCTTATGTAACAGAAACACCTCATATATCTAGTAGAAAACACCTTGAACTTGATGGATAATGATTTCCTACAAACTCAAAGGCGATTAATTGGTCATATTATGATGAACCAATACTCTATATAGATGATGTTGAGGAACTAGATTTTGAGTTATGTCTTGAAGCCACGTGCAAAGTGTTCATGGAAATTTCAGACCCTTCTACTCCCGCACAGAATGGGAACCCTGACCATGTACTCTACTATAAATAGAGGGGTACATGGGGCTTCTCCAGAGACACAACTCAGAACATTAGTTGCTCTGCAAAGTTGTTCTCCTCTCTGGTTGTGGTAACCGAGAGAGTTCAAGAAAGTTCTACCCATCTAGGGAGGAACAATGAGGGAAAGACAACTACAGAAAAGCAACTAGTGGTGGGAGAGTGTGTTGGTAACTAGTATGTTGATAGAAGGGGACAACTCCTTCTAGTCCATTCTTTAGGATGACTAGAGTTCCTGGTAGTCTGTGTGGACTATCTATAGAGGTGGGAGACTTCTACCACTTAGGAGGACGATAGTCAACCACAATCCAGGTCAAGACTAGGAGTTGCACAGATGCCGTCAAAGATAGGTGGTTGAAGACCACACTTGCAATGAGGTGTAGCCGCTAAGAAAGCCTCAGGACTAGGTATAACTCGCTAAAACCATCATTCCCATTACATAAATGTTGATGCGATCTGTTAGTTATGGGTTTATGGTCAAGTTAAATTTTTGTTTCCGTTGTCTACTCTGACCACGTAAAACCCAACACAAACCACATGCAAGATAATGGGAAATGAGATAGAAGCAAGTGGAAATCATCATAGAATGGAAATTATTTTCAATACAAGTTATTTTTCCCCAACATGGTATCAAAGTCACATTTTAATAAAGTAACACTCTTTAACCTTGTTTTCTAATAATCAAAGAATAGTCATACTCTAGAAGCTAGGTTGAAAACACTAGGGTGTTACAATTTTATGAACCTACATCTTTACATATGATCATAATAAAGTAAAAAGAAAATATTAAGTATATCTTAAAACATGGATGAGTAATTCAATGAGTTGCACTCAATACACTATAGTGCTCAAATGCAAATGCTCAACATGACATTGCTTTCTGTTTCATGTGATCTCAATACCAACCAGGTATCTCAAGAAGTTCTTCATACATGTAAAACATTTTCTTTAAAATTGCCAATGAAATTTTGCTTGTTCTTTTGTCACTATAAATCCTAACTTGTTGTACAACAAAACTGACACGTCTTTCCAGTCATCATCCAATAGAGTTTGATGAGCCATTTTTCCCTGTAGGCACTTCGTAGCTATTATTTGAATTAACTCTACGGACATGTGAAATGCCCATGTCCTTCGATGAGCCATCTATAATAAACCCATTATAAATTCATTCTTTTAGTGAAATTGCAAACATTACATGACGTGATTAAATTGTAAACATTTCATGACTTGAGTAAATTGAAATTGCAAACATTACATGACGTGATTAAATTAAAATTTCAAACATTACATGACTTGAACAAACTAAAATTGCAAACATTACATGCCTTGAGTAAATTGAAATAGCAAACATTACATGACCAAACATCGTATTACATTAGGACAAGTGCATCTATTATGGCCCCTTCTGATACACTTATGACAGTGATATGTATACTGATTTGGATCAACATCCATAGTTGAAGGCCTTCTCTTTTTCTTTGGTTTTCCAGCTTGCCTTCTTTGCCTAGGGGGTAATAAGGGATAAATACCTCTACTTTCATCAAATTGAGGCCAATACCCCTTGTTAGGAATACCACAAAATTCAGTTCTGTATGCGTTTAGATAAGCCTCATTTGTATAATATGCACTCACAAGTGCATCAAGACCCCAATAGGCAGAGTCTATAGCTACCCAAACATTAGAACATGGATAATGAAATTGTTGTGGAAAACCACAACTGCATTGACTGCCACCATTTGGACGCACTATTACTTGAAATCTAAGTCCATCCATGTCACCAACAAGCCATTCATCATTGTTCACATGGATTTGTATTGTCAGTTTTTTTGCATCCTCTCGAACATTATAAATCTTATCATGAACCCTCAAGGGCCATTTCAATCCATCTTGTGCACGTTTATTTGCGAGATTATGCCTCTCCAGCTACATTGTCATGGAGCGATAGTATGTGGCAATAATTAATGCATGTATGTGGCAAACCTCTAACACCTTTTAAGACTCCATTACACCCTTCAACATGATCGCTAGTCAATGACCCATACCTGCAACCTCTGTCATATGCGAGAGACCAAAGTACTAGATTTTGGCCTAATAAATACACCTTCACTGCTGGTTCTATGGTTTCTATAACAGTCATATGAAGATCAAATTCATGTGTATCAGTTGTGGATCCCACCTTCCACAAAAGCTCCCTCAACTCCTGGGACATGAACTGCTTATGGAAGTTCTCCCGAAGATGTCAAAGACAATAATGATGTTGAGCCCAATCAAATTTTGATTCAAGTGCTGGAAAAATCCCACTCATTCGATCAGAAATAATACACAAGTTTGTACGTCATGGAATGATTGGAATACAAGTTTGTAGACAACCAAAGAACCACTCCCAGGAGTCCTTATTTTCTTTCTCGACAACAGCAAAAGCAAGTGGAAATATACCATTATCAGCATCTATGCCACATGCAATGAGAATTATGCCAGTATATTTTCCTGTTAAAAATGTGCCATCAATAGTAAGAATAGGCCTGCAATAGGCCCAAACCCTCACAGCTGGACCAAATGCCCAAAACACCCACTTGAATCTATGAGTGCCTTCAGTTTGAAGGGTATAATAATCAATAAGGTGGGCATATATAGTTCTTGGAATATATTGTGTCAAATATATCAAGAATGAAAACAAACAATGATATGATGATTCACAGTCTCCAAATATTTTACAGACAACCTTCCTCCTCGCTAGATATGCCTTCTTGTAAGATATATGGAGCCTTAGTTCAACATTCACCTTGTCAGAAATTTCTCATGTCGACATATCCAATCATGATACTAGGATTGGCATTATCATTCGAGCAATATAAGATGATGTGACTTGGTGATTATCATGATTCATAACAGTTAATTCACAATTGTGGCCTGATTTAGAATGTTTTATCTTCCACATGCCACATGCTATTTTGTACTGGCAAGCGGTCAATCTCCAAGGACATCGTTGATCATGGATACAAACAAGTTTAAGATGACGATTATTTGAGCGTAATGTACAGTACTGGACATTCTTTTGTATCGGCCATTTTTGGAGCATCTCAACCATTACAACTTAGGATGCAAATAAAGCACCCTCGTATATAATAGTGCTGGAAGGATTGTAATTGAAATGAAATTCATGAAAAAAATCTTCCACCCAGTCATCATCTTGAAAAGCTTCATAGTTGGAATCAATGTGTTCATGTTGGGGCCATTGGTTGTCAAATATGGATGGAATAGAACTCAATGCTGCAATAGAGTCAGGGAATGGATGTGTGTGCTCATCATCAGTTTCAGTCAATGACTCCTCCTCAGGTGATTCACTATTATTGCCACCTTCAATATCACTATTGTTATCACCTTCGTGATCACTATCATTATCACCTTCATGATCATTATCATTCACTACTACAGAACCTACCTTTAGTGTCGGTTATTTAAAACCTTTAGTATCGGTTTCTAAGCGACACCTATGTGGGCGACACTAAAAGCTCACCCATTAGGCGTTGGTTCCAAAACTGACGCCCAAACTCTTCGCGCGCCACCGAAAATGCGCCATCATGGGACTATAGGCGTCAGTTATTAGATAAGAAACTGACGCCCAAACCCTTCGCGCCACAGAAAGGGCGCCATTTTGGGCACTATCAGTGTCGGTTTTTTACAAATAACCGACGCCATATATCTTTGCGCCACAGGAAATAGACGTCAGTTATTTATATAAAACTAACACTATAACATTGTGTGTCGGTTTTTTATAAATAACCGACGCCTATTGTTTTGTTTTTTTTCTGTCAGTCTGCAGACCTGCTGTGGCTGGTCGCAGGATGAGAAACCTGTTCAGTTCAGTTATGAACTACAGTTCTTACGACATCCATTGATATCAGCCGACAATAGGCCACAAACCTGCGAAATTAACAACAAAAATATTCACACATGCATTTAGCAATGTAACCTGTAGTTCCATTTTATTTTCACACATTTAGAAACATTCATGTAGCTAGCAATCTGTAGTTCCATTCATTCACATTCACACATGTAGAAACATTCATATAGCAACCAACACTTTCATTCATTTTCACTCAGACACATGTAGAAACATCCAGACATGTAGAAACATTCACACATATATTATAATTCAGAATTTCATTTACAAAATATCATTGTTTAGTCATTATTCACTATCATGATCCCAATTATATTTTAAAGCCCCCACTATTTGTATGGTTGTTGCCCATTCTTCTCTTACTTCATTTAATTCTCCCATCGTATAGGGAGCATTTACATCTGGTAAGGCCTCTCCTATAATGGGGTCAGCTTTAAACACCTGTAAAGAGAATGATGTATATATATAATTAATGAGCTATAAATAAGATTGATATATTTCGATCATATTATCTAATGAGACTATATAATACCTGAACAATACACTCGATATCTAGTGCGACATGTTTGATAATCATGTGCATATATCGCATGACATAGTATCCACATGCCCATCTGTTGTCTTGTGTAGCACACTATAAATTCAAACATACAAAATATAAAAAAAATACAACTAATTAAGCATTGTTCACATAAATAATATATACATATATTGTAGTCGGGAACTTACTTTCACGTTCTTCCAAATTATTGGCTGGTTCTTTTTCGTGGGGACCTTTCCTCCAGCCTTTTTGAACTCCTCAAAACCCCTACATGTTAATGTAACACAGAACATTGCAATTAAATAGTAATGTAATAACATATGTCAACGGATATGAAAATGAAATATTTCTCACCGAAATAATGCCATTTTCATTATGTGTCTAAATCTTGTATTCAATTTACTCCCCTTAGGATCTAGATAATACACAGTGAACGTCTTGGGGGAAATAACCAGTAACTCCCAATGCCTACCCCTAGAGGTAAAAAAGTTAAAAATTAATAACTCAAAATCCACAATAAAAATGTAATTTTCTTAAGTCCAAATTATAATAAGCAAAGTAAACTTACTCTACATTGAATGGAGCCATTATCACCGTCTTCTTATTTACAGAAAAATTTGAAAAAGCCTCACAACAGTATTGTTGAACTGACGTAGGGTCTTTAGCTACTAGACTAATCAAAGATGGAATCAAAAACCCTACATGTTCGAATCCAAAATCTGCACATATGTTGTCTAAGTAGCTGCAAAATATGTATTAATTATGCATGCATTAATAAATAAGAAACCAGATCACCAGATCATACACAAGGTATATGAAAGTATAAAGAATATCTCACCTTATCCATAGCTCTATCACAGATGTATTTAGCTAATCATATCGAAACAACTCCAAAATATCTTGTATAAATAGTTTTGTTTCGTACGACTGACCTGTAGAATCTGAATCGGAAGAAATAGTTATAGGGGAGTTTATATCATGTTCGCCTAACCATATTGCCATACCCCTACAGTTAGGACCTAACGGGACAGGTAGGTCCTGTGGAACCCAACTAGGTAATGTAGGAGGTGGAAGTGGAGGCCTAGATGCTGTGGGTGTCTTCTTTTTAACCTGTATATATATATAATTTCAGATCAACTGCCATCATATACACACACTAACAATTGAACGTAATATAAATTTACCATACCTTTTCAGTAAAGAGGGCATTCACTTTTAGCCACAATATCACTCCGCCTACTGCCTCACCAAGCGTTTCACAATCTGGGTGGGCATATGGCAATGGAAGATCCATCCACTGGGAGAATATATGTATCGGGCTCACACGAATCCAACCATCTAGTACTGGAGACCCGTGACACGTTTCCCCTGGTAGGGATGGGTAAGCCGATGCCTCTACAATGACAAATTCTTTACTTTTTAGACGGCATGGCTTCAACCCCTACAAATTTTTGTGTAAAGAATGTTATATACATATATACATATCATCTTTTTTTGAAACGACTACAATTTCATATATACATATCATCTTGAATTTAAAAACTAGTTACTATGTCATAAAAATACTTACAGCGGATGTGCTAGGTGGTGGTTCTATAGGATTACTCCCAACCTCTGCAGTAGGAGTAGGAGTAGAGCATGCAGTAGGTATTGTCAGCTGCTAAGTGGCAGTCTGAGATGCCTGCCACTTTTTCATTGCTTCTTTGAGTTTTTCTTCGAGTTTCCTATCAAATAGCTTATCTACCTATACATGGATAAAAGAAACGTCAAATTCTAATTATTGAATTCTCTTTTACAATAACATTATAAAGAAAGAATATGTTACCTCTTCTTGTGAAAGTCCCACTTTTAGGACATGTTTGCTCTGGGATGGCCCAAAAAAGGATTTGATGCCCACACCAGCGCCTGTAGCCCTAACACGTCCAGGATGCTCTGGGTTACCCAGAGCAGCTGTCAATTCATCCTTTGTTCCCTCAGGGATGAACTTGCCTTGTTTCCTCAGCTCGTGCAGCTCCTGCTAATCGCCAAAACAAAAATTTGTAATTAAGTAAACATCACAAATAATCAATATTCGAATGATTGTTGTAAGAGTTGTATTTTACCATTTTTGTAGCCGCCTCAGCAGTTGCGGCCTTCGTTATTTCTCCCTTCTTATTTTGCCTCCCAGCTATCCAGACATCATGGCGAGGCAGAGGTGTGCTACCTATGGTAGAGGACTCCTGAGTAGCAGCAGACTGAGTAGTAGCCTCAGACTGTAGTCTTTCGCGAATGTCTGCATACCCCTTTGGACACATTGTGTGGTCATGCACATTCAGTGCACGCCTTGATCTTTGTGCCTCACTGAGGGCCTAGTTAGTATGCACATTAATGATTTGGTTAGTAATACTAAATGTTAATCTTGAATAGGTGAATACAACATATATTAATTAATGAGATTGAGACTGACGCCTAATACCTTAAATTCATCAGTTTGTCTTGAAGCTACAAACGCGTCCCATTCTTCTTTGTCCAGGAAGTTCCACTATTCAGTGGTTGTCTTCTTCCTCTTGTCAGCTTCTTTTATGTATTCTCAGGTGAGATTTGTCCTATAGTTCCTTAGGACTTTTCCACAGCGTTGCATCACGCATTTACGATGCAGCTTTTCATCCAATTCAAATATACTCTGCAAAATAGAATTGCTATTAACTAGTATCCAAAAATTTAGTAATCTAGAAAATAGAATTGCAAATTAATAATAACTCATGCATAAATCCCTCCATATTAAGTCTTTCTTCTCCTTAGAAAGGTTATGCCAAGAATCTAAGCGACAACCGCAATGGCTACGAGTAACAAACCCAAGATATGAAACAAATGAATTGTGATTCACACCACATGCATTTCCTGCATTATCAAAATCCACAACAAGTTTGGGTCCATTGCCCTTTTGCGCAATTAACTTCTTCATCATAGTGATGCCCCTTCTCTTGTCAACGTTTTGGTGCTGTTGATCAAGTGCCTCAAGTGCTTCAGATGGTACTTGTGCATCATCAACCTAAAATTTGAGACATATAGATATAAATATATGATATATTTTTAAAACTTACATTGTGAGGCGGCACATTGATGTCCTCACCCTCACGGTAATCATCAGCACGGTCATCAGGAGAATGGTCAGCCATCTGCAAATTCACATTCAAATTGTAAAGTTCACATTGTAAAGTAATTCAAATTGTAAAGCTCACATTATAAAGTTCACATTCACATTGTAAAGTAATTCACATTATAAATTAAGCTCACATTGTAAAGTTCACATATTCAGAAAAATAAAAACGTATAAAACAAAACATATATACCTCTAATATTGCGATTTTTTATCAATTAACAATCCTTCATTGTGATCTCCGCACACATACAAGTCATCATTAGCTTCAATATTTGTTGGTGTTGGCAACCCAACTGAGAATGGACTGGAGTCATCATACTTATCATAGTACTGTTCTTCATCTATAGGATCTTCAATGAACTATCTTTTACCATGAAGAACAACCGACCATTTATCATTTGCAGGATCATCGATATAAAATACTTGTTTCGCATGTGATGCCAATATGAATGGTTCAACCTTCTCGCCAATCTTTTCAAAGTTCACTAAAGTGAAACTCAATACATCCACTATAACTCCTTTGGTGTTATCAACCCAATTACATTTGAAGAGTGGAATTTTGAAATCTATGTAGTCAAATTCCCATATGTCTTCAATGACACCGTAATATGATATTTTAGCTTCACGTGGACTCTTATCCTTTGCACTTGCAAAAAACATAGTCGATGCTTGAAGGGTGACCCCACTATTTTGGATGACACTCTTATCATCTTGGCACTTTGTGTAATATGTGAATCCATTAATGTCATACCCTTCATAAGACATAATAGTCAACTTTGGTTTAAAGGTGAGGCATTTGATAGTTTCAGTAATATCATCTGGTGTTTGAGATACTTGATGTAAGACTTTATCTTCAAACCACTTAATAAAAGTCTTGTTATGCTCTCTAGCAAGCCACATTGTATTGGCTCGAGGATATTGTCTTTTGATGAAATTGGTATGTTCCTCGATATAAACGTTCACTTCATCCATGTGGTGTAAAATATATGAATGACCTTGTTCCAACTGCTCATGGCTGATTACTTTCACACGTGAACCCAAAATTCCTTTGCCAAATAGCTCGTCAATATTCTTGTCATTATCAAGAGTGTCATTACCACTGAGAAAGTCATTGCAGAAATCCATAACCTCTATCGCCACATAACCTTCAATTATACTCCCTTCAGGTCGATAACGGTTTCGAACATCACCTTTAAAAACACTCATGTATCGTTCAAAGGGATACATCCAATGCAAGAAAACCGGTCCCAAGATTTTCACTTCCCTAGTCAAGTGGACAACAAGATGTACCATGATATCAAAGAACGAAGGAGGGAAATACATCTCAAGCTGACATAGGGTAACAACCACTTCTCTTTGTAAATTATCGAGAGTCTCAGGGTCAATAACTTTACTGCAGAGACTGTTGAAAAAGAAACAAAGTCTGGTGATTGCAAACCTTACATGCTTCGGAAATATAGATCGAATTGCCACGGGCAATATTTGTTGCATTAGAGTGTGACAATCATGAGATTTAAGACCTATCAACTTCAGATCTTTCATTTATACCAATCTACGGATGTTGGATGAGTAACCATGTGGCACCTTAACATTTACCAAGCATTCACAAAAAGCTTTCTTCTCCTTTCTAGACAATGTGTAACAAGCGGGAGGTAAGTATGTTCTTTTATTACCCATTTCACGTAATTCTGTTAATTATGACCTTATTCCCATTTCACGTAGGTCCAGTCTGGATTTTATCCCATCTTTAGTCTTACCTGGTATATTTAACAGAGTACCAATGATGCTATCACAAACATTTTTCTCAACGTGCATTACATCGATACAATGTCTGACTGTCAAAGAACTCCAATAAGGAAGATCCCAAAATATTGACTTCTTCTTGAATGAAGAATTGTCACTCCGTGTAGTACATTGTGATATCTTACCAAATTCATTGACAAAGTCTTTTACTCTTTCATAAACAACCTCCCCTGGTATAGGTTTAGGTGCACTCTGCTCCTCATTCAATCCATTGAATGCTTTGCGCTTCCTATGATACAGATGGAATTTTAGAAGAAACCTTCGATGACCGAGATATACATTCTTACCGCCATGTTTTAGTCTTGTTGAATCAGTGTTCTCTTCACATATAGGACACACTTTACCTCATTTGACACTATATCCAGACAAATTCCCATATGCTGGAAAGTCATTAATAGTGCAAAATAACATAGCATGCAAACGAAATGTCTCTCTTCATGAAGCATCATAGGTCATCACACCTTCACCCCAGAGTTTCTTTAAGTCATCAATCAGAGGTTCAAGATAAACATCGATGTCATTTCCAGGTTGTTTAGGGCCCGATATAAACAACGACAACATTATATACTTATTTTTCATACAAAGCCAGGGAGGAAGATTGTATATAACAAGCATGATTGGCCAAGTGCTATGTTGGCTGCTCAATGTCCCGTACGGATTCATCCCGTCTGTACAAAGCCCAAGTCTTAGATTCCTGACTTCTTCACCAAATTCAGGGTACAATAGATCACTCTTCTTCTACTGTGGGGAATCAGACGCATGTCGTAGGATCCCATCATTATTTTTCTTAACATCTGCATGCCACCTCAAATTCTTCACATCTATCGGATTGGCAAACAAGCGTTGAAATCGTGATATTATAGGTAGATACCACATCACCTTGGCAGGAGAACCAGTTTTGGACTCCCCCAAAGTCGTCAATTTATACCGTGACGCACCACATTTTGGACAATCTTTCAAATCCGCATAGTCCTTTTGAAATAATACACAATCATTCAGGCATGTGTGTATCTTCTTGGCATCCATTCCCATTGGGAACAACAATTTCTTTACCTGGTATGTTGAGATTGGCAGCTCGTTTCCTTCAGGAAGCATTTCTTTCAACAAAGACAACAATGTCGTGAAGCTTTTGTCGCTCCATCTATTGTTAGCTTTCAACTTATACAATCTCAACACAACGCTAAGCTTCGTAAACTTAGTACAACCTGTGTATAACGACATCTCAGCATCATGCACAATGTTTCTAAAAATGGGAGGTGGATCGGTGTGCTCTACCCCACAACTATCCAGCATCGCATCAACGATGTCTACTGGAACTGGTTCATTCACATCTACGTCATTGTAGGCAATTTCTTCTTCCACACAAGCACTGCTATTGACATCCACTGGTTTTGGGTTTGAAATCTCTCCATGCCAGTGCCATTCTGTATAGCCTTGTATAATCCCGTTGCACATGACATGAGTTTTGATTTCGTCACTGGTGTTGACTTTCAAGTTGTTACCGCAATGCCTACATGGATAGTAGAACCTATCTCCAGGTTGTTTCCTATGTTCCTCGGCAAATCTAATGAACTGGTCAAGACCAGAAATAAACTCTGGGGTGCAGCGATTGCGAATGGACATCCATGATCTATCCATTCTATGATCAAAGAGAAAACAAGTATATATTAGGACAAGATTAGGGTCTAGGGTTAAAAAATACATGTGATGTCATTATTATATATAATAAATGTGTACCACCTATCTATTCTTGAACACATAATCTCACTAGTAAGTGTATAATGTGTATTCGGTTTTCAAAAAAAATTCGGCAACATTTCCCCGCTGTTCTCCAAGTACATATGTACTTAGAGAACAAACGGGAAAATGCTGCTGAAATTTTCTTGAAAACCCAATACACATTATACACTTACATCCTAAGCGAGATTAGGTGTTCAAGAACAGTCCCAAATCGGGGAGATCCTATCCAAGATTTACTCCTAATGAGTAAATATTGGATGCGTTTCTAGGCCAACAAATAATGTGTTGTCATTCTTATACCTAAAATCCTAGTTCTTCAAGTTAGGGTGATTATTGATGTCTTTAAAAGCATGATTGGCAATTTAGGGAAAAGTTCATCATTTACATTCCAAGCATGTCACATGTGTGCATTACAGTTCATCATTAAGCAAGAAGGGTGATTAGGATTCTCAATATACTCAACAATGAAACAAGTTAAACATGTGTGCATTACAGTTCATCATTTACATTCCAAGCATGTCACATGTGTGCATTACAGTTCATCATCAAGATATCTATAACTTACTTAAACATTCAATTATGAAGTAAATATACACTTAATTCAGAATAGCATGACGCACAAAGTTGCAGTCAACATCATTATGCTTTGTTCTATCATGGACTATCAGATTGGTATAGCACATATGTATCAGTACATAATTAAATAAACACAATCAGTAAATAACTTTAAAAAAAATTCCACTAGCTTGGTGAAATCAGTTAATAAATAAACACAATCAGAATATTTTTCATGGCTTTTGGGGTGACTTGGTGAAATCAGTGCATGTTTTGGGCATCCAGTAGATGAATCCAAACCCCAGCAGCAGCCTAGACGTGCCTTGGCGCCGCCCAAGCATCCGCCCAGAGGCCTAGCTAGGCAGGGCACCTGGGCTTGGGACCCTAGGCGTGCCCTGGAACCTGCTTAGGCGCCGCCTGGGTGAGTTCCAGGTCGGCGGCGGCAGAGAAAAGCAAGGCGGAGGACAGAAAAGGCGGTGAAGCTTTTGTGGGTTACCTTGCAGGAAGCTGGCGGAGGAGAAAAGTTGCTTCTACCGGCGAGGGCGGCGGTGACGAGGAGAGCACCGTAGCTGTTTCTACCGGCGGCGGCGACGAGAGGACAGGAAATGACCGGCGGCGGCGACGAGAGGACAACAACAACGCGGCGGCAGCACCGAGCGGCGATGAGCAAGAAAATCGCCGGACCTAATCAGGAAATCGGGAATGAAACAGGGAAAGGGGAAGAGTCGCTCGCGCTGGCGCGAGCTATTGAGCTGACAATAAGCGTCGGTTATTCAAAATAATCGACAACTAAACCAACAGTGTCGGTCCTTTTCCAAAAACCGACACCTATACTAGATTATAGTCGTCAGTTTTTAACTAAAAGACAACAGAAAACTATTCCTATCTCGCGAATACCCTTTAGTCGTCGGTTATTTATTTATGAACCGACGCCATATGTAAAATTTTGGAGGTAATTTTTTCGCTGGAATTTTGGTTTTCACGGTTGATTTTAGGTGTCGGTTTTTTATTAAGTAACCGACACTTAATAAAAGTGGTACCCGTGTCTGGTCGCCCTTCATACATTGGATGTCGGTTTATGTTATCAACCGACATTGTAGAGTTTAGGTGTCGGTTTATGTATACAACTGACACCTTGAAAAGTGACTTTATAAGCCATTTCTGTAGTAGTGATTATCTCCCTCGTCAACCTCTACACCAACATTCTTAGTAGTAGGATTTTGAGAGAATTGAGGTGGTTGACTCCATTCAGCAGTTAAATAACTTTGAGAGAATTGAGGTAGTTAACTCCATTCAGTAGTTAAATGACTCTGAGTGAATTGAGGTGGTTGACTCCATAAATGATTGTGAGAGAATTGAAATTGAAATTGATTCAATAGACCCATGAAACAAGGTTGATGGTGGATAGATGTTTTTTCAAGAAACACATCAATATAGGCATCAACTGAAAGTGATAACAAGGTTCTGTATACATCATCATCATCAACTTGTACGAGCATATGATTTTCTCCGGGTAAAAGATAGGATATTTTGATAGAGAAGTGGTTGGGATTGATGTCAAGTGTTGTATAGATATATGATTTTAATTCAGATAGGGTATTAATAAGTGAAATGTTTATGGGTCTAACAGATTGACTAGAATAAGACCCATCAGAGAGAAATTGACCATCATATCACATCTTGACAATTCATGAATTTGAACTAGATGTCATGTTCCTATCATTGCAAAATAATAATTCATATTTTAGAACATTATATTAACATGAATTAATATTTTAGAATAGTGACATCATTTTTAAAAGAGTAGTTAAGATTTTAGAACAATAATTTTGAATTTGTAATTAAATTTATTTTACTACTTTTTCTATAACATTAACATTTTAGAACAACAATTCTACTATTTTTTTAGTAACATTAACAATTCTATTCACCAACAGTTTTTCTATTTTTCAGTAACATTAACATTTCAGAACAACAATTTTGCAATTCCGAACAATAATTTTTCAGGTATTAATTAACCTTCAATTGTCATTTTCTACATCATTATTTCATTAATGTGGAATTAAGGAGTAGCAATACAATTATTTCAGTTGTAATATTGCATACTAATGTTAAGTTCAAGTTTTAGAAATTAAAATTTTGGTAGAAAAAATACCTCAAATAGAGAGTTCTCCCTTGTCGATCAAAGAATACGAGAAGAGAAAGAAGAGCAGCAGTAGAATCGCCTCCAAGCAGTAGAAGAATCGAAGAAGATAGCAGCTCCAAGATCACCCGAAATAAGCTAGAAATCGCCTCCAAGCAGTAAAAATCCGAGCAAGAACTCTAGAGCAATGGGAGTAGAGAGCAGAGTAAGGAAATGAAGAATGGTGTGAGTTTGGAGAGTTAATTTCGCCCAATATTTATAAGAGAACAATGTGTCCCGGTTGGAGACGCATTGCCCCCACGTGGCACGCGCTACGGCCCAACGGCAAAATAGCCGTTGGGTTGCGCCGGTCCAGGTGTTGGGTGGGAGCAATGCATCCCCGTCCCAGACGCATTGCCCGCGTGGTAAAATTTAGTCGTTGGGACGCCTCCGTGCGCGACGCATTGACCCCACAAGAGAGTAATGCGTCCTGGTTCGGGACGCATTGTCCTTCTGTGGGGTTAATGCGTCCCGAACCGGGATGCATTACCTCGCGGGAGAGCAATGCGTCCCAGAAGGTGACACATTGCTCCCCAAATGTGTTATTTTGGACAATAAGTTTAAGAACATGCCATTTAGGAAATAAAATATGGCAAATGTGCATTTTGGTTTTTTTTGCCTAAAAGCTATAACAGGCTAACAGCCTTTCCTTACAAGGCATGAAAACTAACGCTTTACTGAGGAAAACACCGTTACACCACCGCCTTGGCCCATGCCAAATGCGCCATAGTCGATTCTACATCAAAGGCATGGACCCCGTGCCCTTCTCAAAACCCCGACTAGAAGAAGACACCCTTGCTGTAGCCTGAAGAGTGAAGGCAAAACCAAAGGCATAACCACCGAAGATGACACCCTTCCATCTTTATAAAGGCATGACGGCCATGCTGTAGAATGAGGAGTGCAAGCAACACCATTCAAATCACAACAACCTCGATGCCAGGATCCTCAAGTCTACGGCAAACTCCAAAGCTAGATGTGTTATCTATATATACGTACACAGACAAACAGTGAGCTCGACTACCAAACCTTCTACCGTACCTGCAGCTGCAGTCTTGCAGACAGTCTATGCACTCCCCACTGATACCCTCTCTGCCAGCCACCACCTCCCGCTCACCCACCATGGCTGTAGGAGCCGCCCTCCGCTCCGTCAGTAACATCACCTTGCAAGGCGTAGCCAACCTGATCCGCCTCCTCCCCACGGGTACCGTCTTCTTTTTCCAGTTCCTCAACCCAGTCCTCACGAACAACGGGCACTGCAGCAACACCAACCGCATGCTCTCGGGACTGCTCCTGTCCCTCTGTGGCTTCTCCTCCTGCTTCTCCTGCTTCACCGACAGCTACACGGGCGCCGACGGAAAACCCTACTACGGGATCGTCACCACCAACGGACTACGTCCCCTCACAGACCCAAACCCACCATCTTGCGTCGACTTGACCCAGTATAAGCTCCGGTTCTCGGACTTCGTCCACGCCGCCACCTCCCTTTTGGTGTTCTCGGTCATTGGGTTGCTGGACGGGAACTCAGTAGACTGCTTCTACCCTCAGTTCGAGTCGGAGGGGAAGGCACTGCTGATGGCCCTCCCGCCTGTGATCGGTGCGTTTGCCACAGGTATCTACGGTGTGTTTCCAAACAAAAGGCATGGGTTTGGGTACCCCCCAGTCCCTAGCAGCGTTGACGATGGCAAAAACAACCAGACTCAGGAGGATGATGATTAGTGAAACGGATCCCCATTCTTGAATATCTCGGATGGCACGGTTCATGGAGAAAGCAACATGCCAGTCCACCGATCTCCTTGACAGCAGCTGCCTAAAATGTTTAACTAAAAAAACTACAAAAGTAAATAATTTTTATAGCTCGTAAGTATCATAAAGGTTTTCAGTTTGATGTAATAATAATGATCTGTTGGGAAAATATACTGGGGCAATGGATTGTCATTTATATGCATATAAGATTGCCAGATTTATGGAAAGTTTATCTTATGATATTAATACACTTAAATCTCTGTTTGTATTTATTATCATGCCCAAGTCATTTTTTTGGATGATGAACTTAGGTTATGTATTTATTTTAGCTATAATGACTATCGAGTGATAATGATTGTGGATTGTGGTGAATTTCAGTGTGCTTAAAATAAGGTTGGTCCAACATCTACACCTCACAGACAAAACACTTGAATATCCTATTGAATAATATGAAAAAACCTTACAAAAAAAATTGAACTCCTACTAACTATCAATCAAATCCTTCCAACATAAATTTTCAATAACTATACTTAAAATCACATAATATCAATGTGAAAGACATGATAGTCACATGTATATCATCTAGGTGATGATCTTTATATTCTCATTGCTAACATCGGTAGCTCCTCCCTCCAAGACGTGCAATTATCTCAATTGTTGTAATACTAATTATATGAATAAGTTAGAACATTCTCCATGTTGGGAATAATTCTTTTCAAATTAAAGCTCGTGCAACCAAACAAAAGAGACATGATGTCTAATAGAATAATCTCATTCTACATGTGCTGAAGTGAGTTTTCCATCATTCCTTTCTATTTCTTAGTTCTTATTCAATGTTTACTAGTAAGTGCACGTTCTTTGCACGTGACTCCTGTGTATAGATATAGTAAATCAAACAATCAGAAGGTGGTATGTTTCTTTTCATTATTGGTATATTAGTGAATATTTTGATCGTGTTTAGTTGAGTGATTTTCTTCCGCACTTTGTCGTAATAAGAACTCTTTTGGATTTCTATGCTAGTCTAAACAAATGCCCTCATCCGACTAATGGTATTGGTGGTTTAGCGTTGACTTTATGTGCATCTACTTACTTTATGAAGGATATATCTAGTGCAAGCTATGTAAAAGTAACATCTCAAAAACAATATTAAAATGATAAATAACAAAAAATATGTTTGAATATAATATAAAGGAGTTAAATTTTTTTATCTATTTTTATAAGAGGAATCAATGGAAGCACTAATTAATTGTAATATTTCATTTCCAAAAAAAGTTGGCTAACTATGTGTCATTGCCAACCTGAAGTTGTGAGAACTATTATGATTTAAAACCATATTAGTGAAAGTACATGTAAACATGAAATATTTCAGTATATACTATACCTACTACATTAGCAAAAATCCTAAATCAACTTTATGCATGCAATGGTCACCTTATGATGGAATTTCTATTTAATAACTATGTTTTTGGCAATTGTAAGTAAAAGGTTACTAAGAAATTAGAGATTTCAAAAATTGAACAATTGTTGAGATTTTTTAAGGTGGTTATGAAAGATGTGGGAAAAAATCTCTATGTGCTAAAAAATATGCTATATAGTTCAAATTTGAGGATGAGGAAATAATTTTTCTATTTCTATGGGGGTGTTCATGAGGATATTTATTTATCTCACCCACATCATACAAGAAAATTCAACATATAAAGGTATTAGATTCAACAAAAAATGAGACTTGGTAGGACTACTATCACTATAAATCTAAAAAAGGGAAATTGGATATATTAGAGAGAGGGTTCATGTAAATATGAGCACAACTGAAGTTATTAATGTGGTGTTGTGTCAAGGTATAGCCACCATAATTTTTTGATTTGCTACTATGGAATATCAAAATGTAGAACAAGTTTTTCTATATTTTAGATTATGTGAAATTAAATGATATAAGTTCCTTTCTAATGATGGAGAATTCTAAATACTTATGCACCCTTCTGTTACTGGGAATGACCAAAATGTTGAGAGTACTTATAAAATCCCAAGAAAAAGATAATCAAAACACAGGAATGCATATAAATTTATCAAATTTTCCTTTTCCACATTATTTTGAAATTTAATCTTAGCATGCCTAATGTTGTTATAAGGCTCACTGTACAACTCAGAATATATATCTACAATGCATATATAAATGTATATTTACACAGACACATATCATATACAATGTACATATATAAATGTATACACACACATACAAACACACACACACATGAATGTGTATGATATATGTCCACCCTTTAGTAATACTCCTTGTGTGTATATATATCTATGTATGCAAAAATATATGACATATGTATGTATATATGTATGTGTCTGTATAGTATTAATGACATAATTGTCTCTCTAAAAAAAATTCCCATTACTATCACCCTTTTGTTACTTTGAAATGGCCAAAATGTTGAAAGTACTTATGTATATATAGTATTAATGACATAATTGTCTCTCTACTAAAAATTCCCATTATGGACAACATCGTCTATAATGTGTGCATGCTTGTGCGTACACACATACAGACACACCCTTTTGTGTCACAAATTCAGTCGTCTGATTAGAGTTTGGTGCCTTCTGGTTACAAAACTGGATCTATGGGTAACGAACCATAGTTACTTGACTTGGGTAACGAATGTATGGTTATATATATATATATATATATATATATATATATATATATATATATATATATATATATATATAGTATTAGGAGGGAACAAATCATACTTTTTTATGAAAGAAAACGATATGTCGTCTTAGAAACAACTCATACTTTTGTATTTGGAAACATAGATGTAATTTTGATATGATTTTACAGCTCGAGCTTGTGTCACTTTGTTAGGATGGATGTGTGAATATACTTATTTATGCATAATTTCCTTTCTTTCTCTTTCATTCCATGCCCTCTCCTCATCTTGAGTTTTAGTCTTTCAGTAACACTCTCCTTTTGGGCATGAGAGACTATCCACCATTGTCATTTTAGATATCTAATTGGGATCAGTTGTGTCTTAATATCTCTAGTTTGTTAGGATTTGTTAAAATTGTTCAAATGGCCAATTAGTGATGATTCATACCATGGTTATAGGAAACAAGACGCTCCAAAGATAGATCTACATTCTCAAAGTTGTACTAAATGAAAGGCCACCCTTGTGTAAGATTTTGTTATAAGAGTGTCATTTTATAGGTCACATATAATCATGAATATTTTGTGATTTATATTTCCTAGAATAATTATGTACTTGTTATTTCTAAATATATACTTGTGGTGTTTGAATATTTGTAGATTTTGCATTAATTACTATTAATTAATCACTCTATTCTTTTAAGAAGAGTGTAACTTTACATGTTGAAATATTGAGAATGTACATGTTAAACTCTTATTGTATAATTTAGGGTTGAAGGTAGGGTAAATCATTTATACATGAAATATTGAATTGTCTTTACATCAACCCATTACTTAATAGAAATAAAGTACAAAATGGTAATATTAGTATTCATACATTAGATGCATCTTTAGAAAATGGAAATGATCACATAGATTCTAAAGTGTTAACGACCATGAATATTATGTGGTGGAATTTTTGTATGATTGAAAATATATTAAAAACAAATGTTTCCCAATGTTGAATAGAACTTATTCATTCAAAATAATTTTATAGAGTGAAGTGCACATGAAAATCATGGTAAAATATATACGAATAGTATGATAAACATGTTTGTAATATGATAATTCAACTTCATAATATCTAGTTGTTTTCAATCACAACACTAATACTGATAGAAAATATTTCAAATATATAGCAAGCCAATTGTTTATGTTAATAGACTATTGATACATATTCTTGCAACAAAAAGTCACATATCAATAATGATAGTATATAATTTGAATTTATTATCTTTGATTTTTTACTCAAATCACAGTATATATTATTTATGTATTTTGATTAAAATATAATTATGCCTTATATTAAGATATTTATAAGAAGTCAAGTCAAGTGCTAATTCAGATTTAGTATCTTTTTATTCTCTTACAATTACATAGTAGTCTCTTATATACTTAAAATCTTGAATGCTAACCTATTTAGGTTCTTATTTCTATAAATAATCATAAAAATTTGATAATAAAATTTTAAATGATTAGTTATTTTCGAAATCTATTTTTTAGTTTTCCAAACATGTGAAATAGGCAAACGTGGATTTTGGTTTCTTCAAACATTAAGAAGTTATCTATTTGAAAGGGAAGCAAATCAGTTGTAAGAAACAAAGTTGTTTCCAGGTTTGAAATTGTATAATTATTTAAAGTATATTATTTACTTTTCAAATAAATTTACATCATTACTTGTGTTCATATAAGAATAGCATGAACCAATTCCATCATCTTAGGACCTTTGGTAACTTTCTTTGATGTATATTAATCACTAACTTAATGCATTATAAGTAGTTGGTCCAATATTAATATGACTTGAGAAATAGTTTTTTTTCTTTAGTTGACGATGGCATTTCATGAGATAAACATTAATATATGTAGGATCATGGTATATATTGAATTTTATCTTTTAGTAGGTGATTTTTTTTTAAGAATAGTTAATTTTTAATAGCTTTTTCTAAAACAATTTAAGTGATTCTAAGATTATAAATTTAATATTTTTTTTGCTAAAACGTATTGCTTTGTAGGATATGTGTAACCAGAGGACTACTTTTTCTTTTAGAAATAAGCAATATTTAAATTACAAATAAAGTATAAGCATTGGAGCAATGTAACAATACACAATTTGAGATGTGTCTAAATGAACTGAAAAAGTTTCAGATCAATGAAAGTTATTCAAATATATATTTTTGTAGGCACACTTAAATCTTTAAATATTTTCATTGACAAGAACATATGTACTAATGCATTCTTAACACTTTGATGAAATATGTCCAAGCAATGCCACGAGTTATAATTGCCATTAACCACAATCAAACGTTTTTCTTCTAAACAATTCACTTAGAGAGTGCATGAATATTATCTTTAAAATTTCATTTGATTAAAGAAAAAATAGTATAACCAATAAATAGAGAAGGTGGGCAACATTTGTTTTCCTATAATGGAACCAATATGTTACGAACCCACTTTTAACTAAATATATGTGTAGATTTATCTCAAAACATCAAATTCCAATGATTAATTAAATTTTCACACTATCAACCAACACTAATCAACCATTGTATCTATACATCATTATAAAATCGTCGAACCACGTAGGTCCAAAGTCCAACTAAGGGAGTATGCTTCATGAATATCGTAGATTGTCCACCTAATATTGTCTTACTTTATTTTATTATAAAAATTTCACATCCTTGATCAAACATACACGAACACATTATGTTTCAATATCAAAAGTATGATAAAATATAGTAGTAATGATGATTTTCTTCTTTTCCAGCAAGATTTTCTACCTTGTAGTACTACTCAATTAGATTTAGATAACTCCAGATATGATAACCCCACGTTATTGCCCTCGTTATTCTGACATATCCCACTGCCCACTTTGCAGTTTGTTGTACAAGATTGCACAATTTTAGTAAAGTACGCCGCTAATATCAACCAAACACTAATGAGATAGAAATACGGACTGAGAATATAATGTTGATCATATTGTATTAGGTACGTACAATAGTATAATGATTCGACCGACTTCTTACAAAATTAGTTAAATCAAATTATCTTATCACCTCCAAGTTTGGCCTTACATAGGAAAACAATGATAAGTATTAACCAGAAGCAGCTTTTACACTTCGATATTCCATGACACGCTCTTTAGTAACGTGGTCAACCATTTTATTTTTCATATTGTTATTTAGTATTTTTCCTATGTCTTATTGGCAACTTAAAAAATTGCTCAAAATAGAGATCATGAAAGACTTTATTGAGGCCAATATGGTAGGCACTAGCCCTGAGGTTAATGTAATCAGTAACGAGCAACATGTAGTGGGAATTTAATTCAAAGTATATAAAGATCTAAGCAAAAATACAAATACAATATAGTATAAGTACGTCTTTGAACAAAATTTCATCGTCAAAAGTATTGACGGTATCATCATGCATATATTAATACAGTTACATAAATTCGATCATACATAGAACTATAATTACTTGCAAGAGAAATATTTTTACCTTACACAGTGTGAATACAAAACAATAATCACTACTATTTTCAGATGAAGAATACATCTTCCACCTAACGAATCTCTTTCAAAGACACGCCATTAGAAATAGACTACTAAACCCACACGTACACATGTACGTGTCTAATAAAATTAGGGTTGTAAATGGGTAGGATAAGACAAGGTAGGGTAAAGGTTTATCCTTAACTTTACATGCATCAAACATCAAAATTATGGGTATCGATATTTTTTACAAAAGCATGAGATGGTTTTGCAATGTAACACCTACACACCATTATTATCTAAATTGCCATGTTAAACCTGAAGAACAAAAATGATAAATTTCTCTTAAGTTAGACTAATGAAAGATAATCAACTCCTAAAAGGATGTTTTATCAACTTCTAAAATCCGAGACACTTATTTTTTATGTTGCTAACCTGGTCTTACCTCCAAAACTTATACTATTATTTTACGTCCACCATTATCCCGAGTATAAATTCTTTCACGTCGATTTAACATCTTGACTGGACTTCTAATTTCAGTGCAGAGGATTGAAAGAATGCAAAAATTAATTTTTCATTAAATATAATGTAGCAAACCGGCCAGTCTTACCTCCAAAGCATCCATTATTTAAAAGTACCTTGCATCCAGGAATGGAAACTTTTCCTCCTTGTTGATTGAAGTTCACCTTTTTAACAACGGCCAATTTCACAAAAGATGAGGGAGGAGATAAAAAATGAGAATCATAAAGATTAATGAGGGGAAGAACGACATGGAAATCAGGAGAAGGAACATGGAAAAAGAAGATAATGTGCAGAGAAAAAGAATGGGGAACGGAAGTGAAAGATGAAGAGAACACTCTAGATAAGAGCACTGCATCACTGCATCAGGCTGTCTGATGATGGATCATCTTGTTGAACTTGAGGTGAAGGTGAAAAAAAAATCCTGCTTCGACAAAGGGAGACAATGGAAGATGTGCATGTATAGTGCCAGAAAGATTGTTGCCTTACGACAATTATATATATACAATATGTTCTTGTCAGTCGGTATATGGCAGATGTAGGTGAAAGCTCTCTCATAGTAAATGGAGAATTTTGTTTGCCAAGTAAAGGAAGCTATTGTCAAATCAGATTTAACACATGCCAACATACAAAGAATGTACATATCGAATATACTTACATACTTGGTTAGTGTTATGTTGGAAAAAGCAAGAGGATAGTTGGACCATTGATGATGCTCCTGTTGGTCAATAAACCATCATCCTTTAGTTGCTTGCTGTATAGGTATTATCAATCAGGTGACATACCTTCATATAAATAGAAGAACTGTAAATGTTAATTAGAATATTTACAAGCTGAAGTAACTAATCAAGATTGTTCTTTAGCATGCACCTGTTGGATCTGCAATTTTATTGGGTTGGATTCACATAGCAATAATCATGGTGTATGAAAATGGTACAAAGACATAGGTTAGTGAGATGAAACATGATCGTATGAAAAAGATTTGGAATTGAACTCACAAACAATAAATTCATACCTTTTGGGCTTTTCTCTCCATTAATTACTACCCCCAGTTTCCTATGTTGGTGGCTATGGAATGGATGCATGGGTGGACAACTACTACTCACAAAGCTGCTCGTACACACTGTTTCTTGCAGTGGTTGTTGGGGGAAGAGGTCCATCTCCTCCACCAGTTTCCTCTTGTCGAGCCAAGCTCCCAACTGCATCACACCAGTAGCAGCAGATGTTGGTGCTTTGGCAATGTTGACCCCGAAGAGGCGTACCATCTGTACTGGCGGTGGCGAGGGAGCCACTAGTGCCTGTACCCAGTGATGAATGGACGTCATCGGATTATTAGTGTGAGAATACGCTCCAACCGGTGCTCCATTATCTGGGGTGGCAGGAGCTAGGGCTGACCTGGGCTTGCAGTCGATGTAGAGCTTCCGATCAGGTCCGTAGATCTGTGGAACGATACGACGTCACCAGGGTGGAGGCTCTTCTCTTTGACGAACCTGCTCCACCCTTTGGTCAGCATGTAGCTCTGGCTGTTGTTCCAGTAGGAATATTGAAACCTCCACACCTTCCCTGCGGCATCCTCGAAGTTCAACAACACGCCCTTACACGACGTCGCCACTGACCCGGAGATCTGGAGTGGGAAGTGCTTCTCGGCATGCTACTTTGGTATGACTAAACAGTTGAGCTTCCCGATGTCGTTAGCTAGGCGTCACATCTTTATTGAACAATCACTACTAGAAAGGGGGTTATCTTTGACGGGTGATTTTTTTTATTTTTAACGGCAGGTTGGAATCAACGAGTGGAACCGACTAATAGCCTGGTACCACTTCCCCGACTTGAACCCTATTTTTGCTCAAAAGTAAGAACTAATGGCCCAGATTTGTTCAAGAAGTTGGATGGTCTAGATATTTTTACAGAAAGAAGTAGGGGCTCTATTCCATTTTTCAGTCTATGGGGAAAAAATGCACAACACACACATTCCCTTCGCTCACGCGACGACAGAAAGGAGAAAAACCCACAGCGGACATCCTCTTCTCCAACCCACCCGAGCACCAAGCCCACCGTCCGAGCATAGCACACAATGGCTGCCACCTTCATCTACCCCACCTCCTCTGCATCCATTGGCGTTGTGCTATGGAAACCCTATCCATGATTGGTTCTCTCTTGCAAATCACTCCTTCGTTCATCCCGGAATTCACCTCCTACCTTCTTCCTGGGTGGTTAATCAACTTCAGCCATTATCACAGACCTGTCGCCGTGTTCTCTAGCCATTGCGGAATGCTCTAGGGTTCACTAGACTGAACGCCCCAGCTTGGGAGGAGGGGGCCCTGACCGCGAGTAGTTGGTCTCCCGTTCCCCCTGGCTTGTCCTTGCCTAGACTGGGGCAGGGTGGTATTTTGGTGGTTGCCTAGGCGGCGTCTTCGGCTTTGCACCTGCAATGTCTTAGCATGGACATGAGGGTTTCGTCCTTGTGGAGGGTTTCTGTGTGCGCCGAATGTGGAGGTTGCTGACTGAACTTTCTGGACTCTCCTTGTTGCGGAAGCTCCAATGTGGTTGTGAGCGACCCCTGCTCCCCCTTTTGTTTCTTTTTATTTTCTTTCCACTATTTTTTTTTGTTTTGTGATGGTATTGGTTGGTTGTGCCGGTCTGTTCTGCCCTCAGTTACCATCGTTCAATCGTCCTGTATATCATTCTCCATTATCAAGTTTGTTGATGTCTTTCTTTGAAAAGGGCATCAACTTCCTCAGTAAGTTGGGTCTCGATTTTGGTTGCTTGGTGGTATGACTTTCAGTAGAAGTTATCTCTAGATGGATCACAGTTCTAGTATCAACTTTTTTTACCACAAATTTATGCTCAAGTTAAAGGTACACCACACAGTACAAATTTTTGTAGTTGTTTGATCTTATTTTGTGTGTGTTCTTTTCTACATGTTTATGTCAGATAGCATACTCAACTTCCTTTCCCTGGTGCCGTCTAAAGCAATATCTTGATTCTGATTTTTTGTCAATATAAATAGGCAGGGTTTAACATGGAAATCAGATTCACGTAAATTATATCCAGACTCTTAAATCTGCACGGATTTTTTTTTTTCTGTTCTCTTTGTTAAAAGAAATAGCCTTTTTGAGTCATTTATATGGTGTGCAAGATGCATCTTTAGGAAATGCGGAAACAATTTGCATCGGGTCTTCTCAGGATGTGATAAAGGCAAAGTGAAAGAATGACTAAGGTATGTGTAAATGATCCAAGACGTATGTTGATGGTGAGTTTTCTTATCCCACTTACATGACTAATCAATATTATGTCTGATATGATTTATTAGATACATGTAAGAGATTCACATACTTAATCTAATGACACTTGGTAACCAAGTAGAAAACATCATAGTATTATTCAATATTTTGATCAATTACGGGATTCATTTGTCTATAAACTATGTAATACAATATTTTATTAGAAAATAAGTTTTTGTCATCTTGTTTATGTAAATTTGTTTAAAATTTTGATGGGTTGGACCAAAGATAATTTTTGTAATCATCATTTACATATGATTAATTGAATTAGGAACATCCTCTTACCTTAGGTTGCGTTTGGGCGCCCCATTTGTGACTACTACAGTAATCAGCAAGTCATGGGATTTTGATTACCTAAGTAATAAATCATGAGATTCTTAATTACATTGTTTGGCTGAGTGGTTATCCAGAAATGCAATAATTATGATTACTGACATTCCAGATTACGTTGTTTGGTAATTATATATTTGAAATGCAACATTTTTTATTTTTTCATAAAATCAATACATAATTATATATTTAACCTGCTACATGGCACGAGGCATCCAAATTCATATTTCACGTTGATTTGAATTCAACAAAAACATACAAATGTATTGTTTACATACTAATTTTAACAAAAACATGCAAACATATTGTTTACAAGCCATCCATATTAATACACGAGGCATCTGTATTCATATTTTATGTTGATGTGAATTGTGAATTTAACCAAATTTTTTTATACATATCTGTATTAATATAATTACAAGGTACACAACCCAATTGATAATGTGGGCAATCTGAACATACATATCAACCTTTGCACCAATGATTTTCCCATATGATATGCAAATTGTGACATGATCATTCTCGAATTTTAACCATTCAAATGTGTAATAAAACATACAATTTCACACAAAGTACAAAACGTCATGTGATCAACCACATCACAATCACCACACGAATCAACTACAAATTCAAATACAACAACCACATCAAAAGAGTGAAATAGCACACCACATTTAACCCCAAACCATTCCAAGCATACTACATAATTGCACAAAATAACACCACACATTCTACCATGTCTAAACATAGACTACAACCTCTTAACAGAAAAATTCATGATGCAACAACTTGAGATCAACCCCTAACAAAACACCGACAAAATAGAAAACGGGCTAATTAGAAACAGGAAACAGCAGTCCATGTAGCAGCAACTTGGATTCTCAGTCCATGCAGCAGCTGCTTGGGTTCTCTTCAGTCACCTGAAACAACCAATATTATTGCTTGATGATTAAAAACTATATGGATAACAACTAAGCAAATAAGTGAGTAAGCAATCAACAATAAGCAAGCAAGTAGACATGGATTTGATGAAACTTCCAGCACCAAGCCAAGCAGGGGAGGCAAAGCAGGGGTAAAGAAAGGCAGAGGAGCAGGAGGACAACATTCACTGTGTATTGGTGTGTGCAGAAGCAATGTGCATGTTGGGGCTATGAATCCTCCTCCTTCCCTTGTTTAGATGGAAATCGGCTATGTATCTCTATTCAACGAGAAATAAAAATGTTTAGTTGGATCGCATTTGAAGTCTGCAAACAAGCATTCACATATATGCAAAACAGAGGGGATAAATATTAATTGATAATGAAACTGGGTCAGGGAGATTTGGATACATCCATGGACTAATAATGAAAGCATAAGTTGGGTGGACTGGTTGCAGAAGTGTGAGTGATGAGAAGGGAATGTCGGCAACTTGGAGGAATACGAATTCGGATATGGGCGAGGGAGCAAATGGACAACTTTAAATATGAGCGAGCCAGCGAAGACTTGAATCGGGAAACTTGCTGGAATGTTACCAGTAGCAATAGTTGGGCCAATACAACGATCATAGACAAATACGGGGGTATGTAAGAATGAATCACCTTAACGAAGAGGGAGTTGAACCGTAGAATCGATCAACCAGGTGATGAAATGGGACAGTTGGGCTGGAAGATTCTGGTCCTGCTCCTGGTCAACGTCGAACCACCGCAACATTCTTGCCGGAGCGGTCAAAAATGGTGAAGCGACGGTGGGCGAAATTCTGAGGAGAAGATGATCGAACCAAGCGATGCTTGGGGCTCATCGATGACGGGCAGACAGGGCAGAGCAACGGAAGTTGTGGGAGTTAAGGATGCGGGGTGTGGAAGTGCAGAAAATATAGGGAAGGCACGGAGAGGGTAAGGCCATTTTTCCTAGGGTTGGAAGGAATAGGGGGTGAAAGCAGGCAAAATCGGAGAAGACGAGGAAGTCGGAGAAGGAAAATAGAGAACTAACCTGCTCCGTGAGGAAGAGCGACATGCGTCGAACCCTCAAACAGTAGATGGATCGTGACTCCCAGTGAGCCTAATGAATAACAGTCAGATTGCGACTCCCAGCGAGCCCAGCGAACATCGCAACACCGCGAGCAACCACCCTGACAACTTCAATCACGAGCAGACCCTCGTCGGGGAAGGAGGAGATGATGGGGAAAGGAGAAGAGGTTGGGGTTAAAACCCTAGCGACCCCAGAGAGGATTGGGTGCAAGGGAGGAGCGGCGCTGATGGAGAGAACAGGTAGAGCCCTCGCTCTGTGGTAGTGGTGGAAGGAAGAGCCAACGGAAGGATGTGGGGGAGAAGAAGAGGAGTCAGGGGCGACGGAGGTCGGAGGGCGACGGAGGTCGGAGGGCGACGGGGGTCGGTAGAGTCGGGGTCGAAGCCCTCACTCCGTGATTTGCAAAGCTCACCAAAATCGGCGGATTTTGCGAAGTTTGATAAATACATAGCAGGGGGAATGCCACGTTCCAACTGCTGATGTTCGTAAATTCCACTAAGCTAGCCAAATGACGTCTTTATAAATAGGAAGGAAATGGGTGGAAAATTGGAGTTCTGGAATAACATGAGCATATGAACGAAGTTACATTTAAGTGGTTGAATTAAGTTGAGGAGGAAATGGGAGGGAATAAAGGCATGAATGTTAGATCAATAGAGGATGAAGGGGGGGATTGGAGGAGTAATTGGAGTTAGAGGAATTGAAGGTGAAACAGAGAGAAGGTACAAGGGGGAGAAGAATTGAAGAGTATAAGGGGGAAGAATAGAAGCAAATGGATGGAAAAAGGAGTGATGAACTGAAAGGGGTAGAGTAATAGGTTGTTTCTATAGGTGTTAGACCAACAGAGGAAGAAGAAGGAGAGAATGGAGGAGTAAGAGGACCATAGTTGTTAAGGCGAGAATGGAGGAGTAAGAGGACCATAGGAAGAAATTCAGATAGCGTCTATGAGTGAAGGGTTGTTCTTAGTCAACTTCACGAATGAGGTAGATCTGGGCACATCATTGGATAAAGGGATGTGTTTCTTTGATTCACAGCTTGTGCTTACTAGGAAGTGGTCACCTCAGGTAGACCTAAGGATGGTGGCACTAACTACTGCTCCAATGTGGGTGACTCTTTCGAAAATAGGCCATCATTGGTCTCTACGGGCGCTCACCATCATTGGATTCATTGTGGGTACACCCAGGTATTTCGACTTCTTTGATGGAGGAAAGATGATGGGCACAGTGAGGATGTGTGTTGATATTCCCGCGAACAAGGACCCGTCCCCTTTGGTGATGATGGAATTACCTAGCGGAGAGGAGCTTGAAATAAGGATTCAATATGAGTCACTACTTGACTGTTGTGACACCTACAAGGTGTTCGGGCATCGGTTAGGACATTTCCCGAAGGAAGCTAATGAAAGCAGTCGTGAACTAAGTAGGGGGCGGGCCTCTAGTAGAAGGCCAAGCTGGAGACGCCAGAAGTCCAATGTTATTGTAGCTATTGCTGTTGACCAAACATAGTGTGGGATGGTGCCGGTGAACAACAACTCTACTCAGGTTGAGTCAGGCCCATCTACTGCGGGGGTTACTGGTGGAGATGCTTCTGATATATTAAGGGTGATATAATTGGGGGTTACGACCGAGGAGAGTGTTGAAATTGCCTCGCCAGACCCGCACCCGCAACGACCCAACCCAAACCCAACCCATCCCACCCACCCGTTTGACAAGACTACCAACAGAGGAAGAGGAGGTAGCTACACCCGTTCAACCACAATCGCATGGAGAATGAGAAAGTAGGAGGTCTGTCGGTCCCTAACTCTGTCTTGAGAAGGTTCAATGAGGCGGTGGATGCAACTAACCTGATGGAGGTGAATATGAGGGGTGGTGGATGTCACCTGGCACAATAAGAGACTCCCGAGTAACAAAATATCAAGCTTCCTGGATAGGGGTTTGGTCAACTATGCTTGGATAGATGTTTTTCCGCAAGCAGTATTCTATCTAGGAGCTCATCCTAACAGTGATCATGCGTGGTTGCTCATGGAATTATCTTCCTACAAAGTTGAGCTGCGCCCGTTCAGGTTTCTTAACCACTGGATCAACTAGCCTTCTTTCAAGATGGTGGTGGAAGGACCTTGAAACATGAGGGTAGAAGGGATTCCTATTTTTAGGATCATGGCGAAGCTAAAGAACACAAAGATAGACTCAAGGAGTGGTCCAGAGGCCTTATTGACCCCCCCAACTTGATTAAGAAGGCTAAAAGAGATTTTGATTCTGCTGCTCTAGAGATGAGATGTAACCCATCGTGCACCCGGCTCATGGATCCTGAAACCCAAGCTACTGATTGGCTGTTACAGTTGGAACTAGGCAGAGGAGGTTTATATTTGGCAAAGAAGTAGAATGAGGTGGATCAGGGATGGAGATAGGAACACTAAGGTGTACCACACAGCCATTAAGAGGAATGATATGTGTGACCATATTCAGGCGTTAATTGACTTGAATGGCGTGCTAGTGGATGAACCGAAGGAAGTGTTCGATACTGTTATGAAGAGGAGATATATTGCAGATGCTAATGGCTTTTGGTCGCTCCCTGAATCTGATGTGCGACCGTGGGACTTGAAGCTTTTGAGGCCGCAGGTGCCTTGGCATGATCTTATGTGGTGTAATGGGTACCAACACAAGTGGAGTTTTACCACTTATAGGACTCTACTTGGTCGGCTACCAACCAGGGATAGGATGCTCAAATGGGGTCTAGAGGTCAACCCCATGTGCTGCTCGTGCTCAAATTTTGTGTATGAGCTATTCACAAGATGTTTAAGAAGATCAATGGATTAGATTTTTGAAAAAAAATATTGCAACATGAAAAACTACTTGAGTGTATTCTGCTATGAATACACTCAAATGTATTCTAGCCTAACTCTCTCTCTCTCTCTCTATATATATATATATATATATATATATATATTATTTTGCATATACATTCAGTGATATTCAAATATATACATTATGATGTACAGTTGTATTTGTTATCCCTAAGCTTAACTAATCATAACTTCACCTACATTACACATGTAGTAAACTAAGCTAGATCAATTTGGCTTTAATTTTACCTAACATGATCTAGATTAGACCTGTTTTAACTTAGTCTGCCCTAATTTTGTGGAAATCATACCTATTTTGGTATAATATGACCGAATCTGATGTGACTTCGCCTAGGTTGTTTGACATTGACTTAGATATACCCTAATTTGGCGAAACCCGACCTAATTCTCCCAAATAAAACATGTTTTCCCCAAGTAGGACATGTTTCCTCCAAAATCAGATGTGATCTGTCCACATTAGATCTTATTTGGCCTAAATTAGATATATTTCTTCCTTCTGATAACCAAACTTACTTTAGTTTGACCAACTCTAGACCTAATCTGTAAAGAGGCGAGATCACCTCTTTACTAAAATTTAAAGGAAATACAAACATCCACAATTTTAACAAAATTTAGAGACTTTGAGGATGATTGCATAATATTCCAAGTAAATAAGCATGATTCCAGATACATAATAAAATGTCAATAGCAGCAGAAAGAAAGAAATAATAAGCCTTCACATGGCTTTATTGTTTATTACATGAATGATTTCTAAAAGAAAAGATAAGATAAGAGGATCTAGCTATAGCAACCTAGCCATCCTTCTAGACAAGCTAACTATCAACTGCAGAGGAACCTTTCTTCAAGCCCTTCCTTCACCTTGCTCAGCACCAACACCTGGGTGGTTGGGAAGACACCCAGCAAGAGGGAAAAACAAAGGAAGTATGTGTTACAAGAATATTCTAACAATGGCAATGAAAGTTGTAATAAGTAAATTAGGCTAGATATTTTGGTTTAAAGAGAGACATCAAAGAGTATGAGGCTTTTTATAATGAAACTTGCCAATAACAAAATAAATAAAGGTTTTGCATGTAAATTAATATGTCTACCTAACTAAGTAGGGTTGAGGCACCTACCGGACCTCTAACCTTAGGTGAGGGAAGAATAAGACATTTCCAGTCACCTATAATTTTTATTGGGGAGAATTATAAACATTCCCCTAGGGCGATTATTTACATGCACTCTATGGGTGGTTGTACATAAGTACCACTACTTAAACATTAAATAGATCATTTAATTACATGCTAACAAAAGAGTTATGGCAAGGTTAAGCAAAAGAATATGTATCATGGCAGTGGGGTATGAATACCCAATCAAGATAATACTACATCTACTTTTGAGGCAATAAGCAAATTAGGTTTCAGGGTTGAAGGATTTAGATCAAGTTAAACCTCATAAGAAAGTATGGGTAATGGATTAATGTTTTCCCAATTGAAAGGTAGATGCACAAACAAAACACATACCTTAGCCTAAGGTGTTCTATAATTTCTCTTTTCAACCCTTCACACGAATTATGAACCCACTTTCCCTAATACATCATTAGATTTATAAATTAGAATTACATGCATTCATTTAAAAGATTGAAAACCCTAATTCACTAACTTTTTGCGCAAACCATCGATTTAGACTCCATAAACCTCATCACCATCTTAGTTAGGATTTCCTGATCAAAATAACATATAATATTGTATGTTTTGAAAACATGGACTTTTAGAGTTTATTTTAGTGATTTTAGGTTCATTAAATCATTCTAAAATTACGTTTTCGCAAACATAAAAATCAAAACTCAAAGTTATTTTTATTGACTAGCTCTCGTCTTCCTGATTTCAAAACACTATCTACTTTTAATTTTTGACAACAGAATTAATTTATAGAAAATATTTTGTCTCGACCAATAGCAGTCTACCACGTAGGCAACCACACTCAAGGACGAGCGATCAAAAGCGCTTGGGAGCGGTGACCCGCGCCTTGTAGACGCCCACAGTCGGTCGTGCGGCTGGGCCAAAGCAGGGAAAAAGGCAGGATTGCCCCGAGCGAAGAAAAGAAAAGAAAAGGACAGGCAGGGGCAAAACGGTAAAACGAAGGGAAGCGTCTTCTTCCCTTGCCCGATCTCCACGAGCAGCGAGCAGCTTGCTCGGCCCAATTTGGGCAAAATCACGATACACGACCAAATCGCGCGTTCAAGTATTCGAATGAAAGAGGAAGAAGAACTGAAGCTATTGGTACCTTTTAATTGATCGGAGACGAAGCAACCAGGGCAGGAGAGGCGCCGCAAGCCAGGCGTCATCGGCGGCTAGTTGGTGGTCAGTTCGTCCACGAAACCTCAAATTGGGGGCACGAGCAGGTTGGTAAGGTGATGGCGGTCATTGGAGTTGCAATATATATAGGCGAAGTACCCTAGGTTAGGGTTTAGGTAGGAGCAAAGAGAGGAGGTCGGCGGCCAGTTTAGGCGTTTCTCAAAAACGCGCCTAATCCCAAACTTTTTGGGATAATCCTGAGGGGAATCACGCAAGGAGACCAACAAAGCAAATTTGAGCAAAATCCATCGATTAAAACTCGAGTTAATTCGATTTGAAAAAAAAATTGAGAAAACCAGCCTGTTGCCTTTTACGATTTGAGGAGGAAGACGACTGTGAGTCGTCGGATCAATGGACCCGGGTCCACGATGGACTCTGGGCCGTCCGATCGCGCGGATGAAACAAGGAATAGTTGCAAAAATAAAATTCGACTAAAATTCAAATAAATTCTTAAATGTTTTTCTCTCTCTTCTTTTGGAGGCTCAAACGTTGTCCAAAAATTACCAAATTTTATATCTTGACTTATTTTGATGCGTAGAATCCAAATATGGAGTTAGTTTTGCCTTTTGAGAAAGTTTGATAGGTGAATTAATTAATATATCATTTTCTCTTTCCTCCTCCAAAAGAGGTGATAACATTATCTAAAATTAGTGTAACTTCACCCATAAGTATCCCTAAGAGATTGGAACACGATTATGCAATTATCTTTACAAGTTGAGTTTATTTATTTATTTATTAAAATAATAGTATATTCTACACACTTTCTCTCTCTCCTATATTACTTATTATTCACACATTATCCAAATTAGTTGCAAATTTGCACAGAGGCTTATTTTTATGTTTAGAATACGAATTTGGAGTTATTTTCCTGATTTGAGAACTTTAAGTATTTTATTTCTTTTTATTGGCATATTTCCTATATTCTTTTGATAATGTTATTAATATTTATATTTAGGTTCCATTTTAAATGATACTTGGCCCTTAAGTTACTTTTTGCTCAAGGAAACGAATTTAAGTGTCAAATTATCCTGATGGTTTCAAATTTTAATATTTGGTGCAAAAATCTTTCTAATTATCTTCTTTAACATTAATTCTCATATTACCTTTAATTATTACATTTATCTTCTCCCTTATATAAAATTCGGATTATCTCTTATTTCTCTTATTATAGGAAATGCTAGAAAGTTCTAGGATGAAATATTTTATTCTTTTTATTCCTTGGTGTACAATTTGCACTTTAGGCCCATTATCTAAAGTCTAACTGAGGTATTTGTGCATACAACCTTATATTAAGAATATATGGGAAACATTTATCCAATAACCATCATAAATCCACCAATTCAAATCCAAGGACATATGGAATGAAAAGAAGGACAAAAATTATAGAAAAGAGTACAAAGAGGTACATCGGGGATTTCAGTATGTTACAACACTCCACCCCTTAAAAAGGATTTCGTCCCCGAAATCTCATACAAAGAGGGAAGGGTGAGTACGTAACATCTCGTCTCTCAACTCCCAAGTGGTTTCTTCTAAACCATGGTATCTCCACAAAACCTTCACTAACTCTATCTCCTTACTCTTCAGCTGCTTTACTCGGGAGTCAAGGATCTTCACAGGTAGTTCTTCATAAGTCAGATTCTCATTAATCTCCATAGGTTCAAAGTTGAGTACATGCGACGGATCCTTAATGTACTTCCTCAACACAGAAACATGGAACACATTGTGGATCTTATCATAGGCAAGAGGCAAAGCTAAATGATATGCACAATCCCCTACTTTATCTAAGAACTCAAATGGTCCAACATAGCGAGGACTCAACTTGCCTTTTACTTTAGATCTTGCAATAGAACATATAGGCTTGATCTTTAGAAAAGCATAGTCTCCCACTAAGAAGCTTACATCAGACCTCTTTTTATCAGCATACATCTTCTGTCTGTCTTGAGCAGCTTTCATCCATTTCTTTATCAACTGTACCTTCTCAAGCATCATCTGCATGTCATCAGTCTTTACTAGGGAACGTTCACCAACATCATCCCAGTGCAAAGGTGAACGACATGGTCTACCATAGAGAGATTCAAAAGGTGGCATACCAATACTGGCTTGGTAGCTATTTTTGTAAGCGAACTCTGCTAATGGTAGATACCAATCCCAGGCACCACCCCAATCCATCACACAAGCACGTAGCAAGTCCTCCAGAATCTGAACTGTTCTCTCGGACTGACCATCAGTTTGCAGGTGGTAAGCAGTACTGAAACGCAGATCAGTACCCATCTCTTCCTCAATCTGACCCCATAAGCGAGAAGTGAATTTTGGGTCTCGATCAGAAACTATCACAGCAAGGACACCATGCAGACGAACTATCCACTCCACATACAACTGAGCCATCTCAGCAACCTTATATGTGGTTTTGAAAGGCAAGAAATAAGCAGATTTTGTAAGTCGATCAATCACCACCCAAACAACATCATAACCTTTCTTGGACTTAGGGAAACCGGTAACAAATTCCATTGTGATCTTCTCCCACTTCCATTCTGGAATCTCAAGAGGATGAAGAAGATCACCAGGTCGTTGATGTTCAATCTTGACTTGCTAACATGTCAAGCACTTTGCTACGAACATAGCTATATCATTCTTCATGTTCTTCCACCAGAAGCTTCACTGTAAGTCCTTGTACATCTTGGTTGTGCCAGGGTGAATAGTGTACTTGGACCCATGAGCTTCTTCCAGAACCTTCTGTCTCAGATCACCAGCATTGGGAATCCACAACCTTTGTCTGAAGCGGACAACACCATCCACTCCGATAGAGAAGTCAGATTGCGGTTTCTCAGATAAAGCTTTCAACTCTTCAAGCTCGGAACTCCCCAACTGTGCAGTCATGACTTCTGAGATCCAGGTTGGTGTAACGGTCAAACTGGCCATATGAACACACAACTTATCTTCATCCACGAAATCTTCAGGATGAGGTCTCCAGCCGGTCACATGTTTAAGGTTTTCCCACCCAGAACATCTCAGAGCAGCACAAATAGCATCCTTCTTGCGACTTAAAGCATCAGCTACGACATTTGCTTTACCAGAATGATAGGTGATGGTGAAGTTGTAATCCTTAAGATATTCCATCCACCTACGCTGTCGCAAGTTCAGATCCTTCTGAGTCAGCAGATATCTCAGACTCTTGTGATCAGAAAAGACTTCAAACTTTTCGCCATAGAGGTAGTGTCGCCAGATCTTCAAAGCATGAACTATGGCAGCAAGCTCCAAATCATGCGTAGGCCAATTAGCTTCATTAGGTTTCAACTGTCGAGAAGCATAGGCGATCACCTTTCCGTCTTGCATCAAAACACACCCTAAGCCTTGTCGGGATGCGTCGGTGTAGATGACATAGGGTATGCCCTCAACAGGAAAAGCAAGCACGGGAGCAGAAGTCAAACTCCTCTTTAACTTCTGAAAACTGTCCTCACATTCAGGGGTCCATGAGAACTTGACCTCCTTCCGAGTCAGCTTGGTCAAAGGTAAGGCCAACTCAGAGAACCCTTTGATAAACTTCTGATAGTAACCAGCTAGACCAAGGAAACTACGGATTTCAGACGGGTTTTTCAGAGCATTCCACTTTGTCACAGCTTCTACCTTCACAGGATCAACGACTATATGGCCGGCAGAAATCACGTGACCAAGAAACATAACTTCCTTTATCCAGAACTCACATTTTGAGAATTTTGCATACAATTGATTTTCTTGCAATGTGCTGAGTACAATCCGCAGGTGCTCGAGATGTTGTTCCAACGTCTCGGAATAAACCAAAACGTCATCAATAAACTCCACTACAAACTTGTCGAGGTATGGGCGGAATACTCGGTTCATCAGGTCCATGAACGCAGCAGGGGCATTTGTCAAACCGAAAGGCATGACCATAAATTCATAATGCCCATAACGGGTTCTGAACGCTGTCTTCGGGACATCATCATCCTTTACACGCATCTGGTAGTAACCACTTCACAGATCCATTTTGGAGCACACGATGACTGACTTCAGCTGATCGAATAGGTCGTCGATGCGCGGCAACGGATAACGATTCTTCACTGTCACCTGGTTGAGCATGCGGTAGTCCATACACATCCGCAAAGAGCCATCCTTCTTCTTCACGAACAGGACAGGGGCTCCCCAAGGGGAAACACTAGGGCGAATGAAGACCATGTCGAGAAGCTCTTCAAGCTGCTTCTTCAACTCCTCCAGCTCGGCAGGGGCCAAGCGGTAGGGTGGCTTCGATATCGATGAAGTTCCAATTATGAGCTCGATGGAGAATTCCACCTCGCGAGTTGGTGGCAACCCGGGTAACTCATCAGGAAAGACATCTGGGAAGTCCTTCACCACATCAACATGTTCTAGAGCAGGAGGTGTAGCATCGAGAATTATGGAGGCTAGAAAGGCTCTACATCCTTGCGAGACGAGTTTTTTAGCTTTGATGGCAGAGATGATGAACTGTCGCTCTCCTCGCTTCTTGCCCTTGACACACACTTTTCCTTCATCAGGATGAAACAGACTAACCTTGGATTCCTCATAGTACAAAACTGCTTTATACTTCTTTAACCAATCCATACCCAGGATGATGTCAAAGATGGTCATATCAATCAAGACAAGAACTGTGGGAAATATTATTCCGGATATACAGAGGCTCAAGGTAGGAGTTTGGAGGTACGAGGAGCAGATTTTACCACTAGGGGTTTTTACATCTAACACATGATCCATAAACTCAGATTCTATATCAAGCATAGAGGCAAACTGACTAGATATGAAGGTATTGGAGGAACCAGAATCAAACATGGCTTTTAAAGGATGCATAAAAAGGTGCAGTGTACCTTCAATCACTTCATTGTCTTCACCCTCTTCTTCAGCATTGAGAGCAAACACTCTCCCATTCCGCCTCTCAACTGGCGGATGCCTCAGGTTCTGGTTGTTGTTGTTATTGTTTTTGTTGTTCCGCGGCGGCGGATTCTGTCTCGGATGTTGCGACTGCGGGGCATTATTCTGCCCTTGCTGGAAACGGGGGCAGTTGGGTCGGATATGCCCAACCTGGCCACACTCATGGTAGGTTGGTGGAGAACGGTTGCCATTACGAGCAGGTGCATTGTTGGCGGGGCATCTGCCAGGAGGATGGTAGCGATTGCATCTGTTGCAACGATCACGTCCATGGTTCTCATGCTGGTTCGGATTCTTCCTTTTGTTGTTGAAGCCATTGGAAGCTTGAAACCCCGGATAAGACTCAATGGCGAGAGCCTTGTCCACCATTTTTTGAAACGTGAGTGGCAGTTGTGGAATGAGCCTTCGACCAACATGATAGTTCAGGCCCTCCAAGAACAAGGTCGCTCTTCTGTCAGCTCCAAGGTCGGTGGCGTAATGCTCTAACAGCAGAAATTTCTGAACGTAGTCGGCCACGCTCATGCTTTCTTGCTTGAGACTATAAAACTTAGCCTCCTTCTTCCTCAGGAAAGCAGGGTAGATGTACTTCTCTCTGAACAACTTTAGGAACTGGGTCCACTCCATGGAAGAGGTGTCCCGAGTGCGGGCAACACCGTTCCACCAAACGCGCGCTGGTCCATCCAGCACGTACGTCGCGAACCGAACCTTCTGGTGAGGAGGGCATGCCATACCCTCGAAGGTCCGATCTAGGGCCAACACCCAGTCGTCGACTTTGTCCACCATGTTAGGCTCACTCTCACCCTTGAAGTAGGGTGGCTGCATCTTGATGAAATCGGTGAGGGTGAACTCCCTTGGCTTGGTAGCAACAACAGCAATGGTGTTGAGTTGTCCCATCATGGTGGAGGACAACAACTGTCCCAACATCTCCAGTTCTTGCTCAGGTGTGACGGCAGGAACACCAGAAGCTGGTTGGTTGACCGCAGGAGTCACAGGAGTGTCGGGGTTGTCAGTGGTCGACTCCTGGTTTGTGTTGTCAAACAAGTCACCTCTCCTGAAATTAGGGTTAACATATTAAATTCTCAGGAGTAAAGAATCATAGATGAGAGGGAATAGAAATAGAGATGAGAAAAAAGGATAACTAGAATGATATTGCCTAAAAGCATACTATTTCGGGAAATTTGTATCGGCACAGGCCAGGCCGGATCATATGGGCACGGGAGTCCTCGTATACCAAGCTAGTGGTGCGGAGGAAAATCTTTCCATCCCCCGATACCCTGATCCTTTCTAGACACCCTTGCCTCAACTGCATACCCTAATAGTCGCCTAAAGGCTCTGATACCATGCTGTAAAGAGGCGAGATCACCTCTTTACTAAAATTTAAAGGAAATACAAACATCCACAATTTTAACAAAATTTAGAGACTTTGAGGATGATTGCATAATATTCCAAGTAAATAAGCATGATTCCAGATACATAATAAAATGTCAATAGCAGCGGAAAGAAAGAAATAATAAGCCTTCACATGGCTTTATTGTTTATTACATGAATGATTTCTAAAAGAAAAGATAAGATAAGAGGATCTAGCTATAGCAACCTAGCCATCCTTCTTGACAAGCTAACTATCAACTGCAGAGGAACCTTTCTTCAAGCCCTTCCTTCACCTTGCTCAGCACCAACACCTGGGTGGTTGGGAAGACACCCAGCAAGAGGGAAAAACAAAGGAAGTATGTGTTACAAGAATATTCTAACAATGGCAATGAAAGTTGTAATAAGTAAATTAGGCTAGATATTTTGGTTTAAAGAGAGACATCAAAGAGTATGAGGCTTTTTATAATGAAACTTGCCAATAACAAAATAAATATAGGTTTTGCATGTAAATTAATATGTCTACCTAACTAAGTAGGTTGAGGCACCTACCGAACCTCTAACCTTAGGTGAGGGAAGAATAAGACATTTCCAGTCACCTATAATTTTTATTGGGGAGAATTATAAACATTCCCCTAGGGCGATTATTTACATGCCCTCTATGGGTGGTTGTACATAAGTACCACTACTTAAACATTAAATAGATCATTTAATTACATGCTAACAAAAGAGTTATGGCAAGGTTAAGCAAAAGAATATGTAACATGGCAGTGGGGTATGAATACCCAATCAAGATAATACTACATCTACTTTTGAGGCAATAAGCAAATTAGGTTTCAGGGTTCAAGGATTTAGATCAAGTTAAACCTCATAAGAAAGTATGGGTAATGGATTAATGTTTTCCCAATTGAAAGGTAGATGCACAAACAAAACACATACCTTAGCCTCAGGTGTTCTATAATTTCTCTTTTCAACCCTTCACACGAATTATGAACCCACTTTCCCTAATACATCATTAGATTTATAAATTAGAATTACATGCATTCATTTAAAAGATTGAAAACCCTAATTCACTAACTTTTTGTGCAAACCATCGATTTAGACTCCGTAAACCTCATCACCATCTTAGTTAGGATTTCCTGATCAAAATAACATATAATATTGTATGTTTTGAAAACATGGACTTTTAGGGTTTATTTTAGTGATTTTAGGTTCATTAAATCATTCTAAAATTACGTTTTCGCAAACATCAAAATCAAAACTCAAAGTTATTTTTATTGACTAGGGCTCGTCTTCCTGATTTCAAAACACTATCTACTTTTAATTTTTGACAACAGAATTAATTTATAGAAAATATTTTTTCTTGACCAATAGCAGTCTGCCACGTAGGCAACCACACTCAAGGACGAGCAGTCGGAAGCACTTGGGAGCAGTGACCCGCGCCTTGTGGACGACTGCAGCCGGTCGTGTGGCTGGGCCAAAGTACGGAAAAAGGCAGGATTTCCCTGAGCGAAGAAAAGAAAAGAAAAGGACAGGCAGGGGCAAAACGGTAAAACGAAGGGAAGCATCTTCTTCCCTTGCCCGATCTCCACGAGCAGTGAACAGCTTGCTCGGCCCAATTTAGGCAAAATCACGATACACGACCAAATCACGCGTTCAAGTATTCGAATGAAAGAGGAAGAAGAACCGAAGCTATTGGTACCTTTTAATTGATCGGAGATGAAGCAACCGAGGCAGGAGAGGCGCCACAAGCCAGGCGTCGTCGGTGGCTAGTTGGTGGTCAGTTCGACGAAACCTCAAATTGGGGGCACGAGCAGGTTGGTAAGGTGATGGTGGTCATTGGGGTTGCAATATATATAGGCGAAGTACCCTAGGTTAGGGTTTAGGTAGGAGTAAAGAGAGGAGGTCGGCAGCCAATTTAGGCGTTTCTCAAAAACGCGTCTAATCCCAAACTTTTTGGTATAATCCTGAGCGAAATCGCGCAAGGAGACCAACAAAGCAAATTTGAGCAAAATCCATCGATTAAAACTCGAGTTAATTCGATTTGAAAAAAAATTGAGAAAACCAGCATGTTGCCTTTTACGATTTGAGGAGGAAGACGACTGTGAGTCGTCAGATCAATGGACCTGGGTCCACGATGGACTCTGGGCCGTCCGATCGCGCGGATGAAACAAGGAATAGTTGCAAAAATAAAATTCGACTAAAATTCAAATAAATTCTTAAATGTTTCTCTCTCTTCTTTTGGAGGCTCAAACGTTGTCCAAAAATTACCAAATTTTATATCCTGACTTATTTTGACGCGTAGAATCCAAATATGGAGTTAGTTTGCCTTTTGAGAAAGTTTGATAGGTGAATTAATTAATATATCATTTTCTCTTTCCTCCTCCAAAAGAGGTGATAACATTATCTAAAATTAGTGTAACTTCACCCATAAGTCTCCCTAAGAGATTGGAACACGATTTTGCAATTATCTTTACAAGTTGAGTTTATTTATTTATTTATTAAAATAATAGTATATTCTACACACTTTCTCTCTCTCCTATATTACTCATTATTCACACATTATCAAAATTAGTTGCAAATTTGCACAGAGGCTTATTTTTATGTTTAGAATACGAATTTGGAGTTATTTTCCTGATTTGAGAACTTTAAGTATTTTAGTTCTCTTTATTGGCATATTTCCTATATTCTTTTGATCACGTTATTAATATTTATATTTAGGTTCCATTTTAAATGATACTTGGCCCTTAAGTTACTTTTTTCTCAAGGAAACGAATTTAAGTGTCAAATTATCCTGATGGTTTTAAATTATAATATTTGGTACAAAAATCTTTCTAATTATCTTCTTTACCATTAATTCTCATATTACCTTTAATTATTACATTTATCTTCTCCCTTATATAAAATTCGGATTATCTCTTATTTCTCTTATTCTAGGAAATGCTAGAAAGTTCTAGGATGAAATATTTTATTCTTTTTATTGCTTGGTGTACAATTTACACTTTAGGCCCATTATCTAAAGTCTAACTGAGGTATTTGTGCATACAACCTTATATTAAGAATATATGGGAAACATTTATCCAATAACCATCATAAATCCACCAATTCAAATCCAAGGACATATGGAATGAAAAGAAGGACAAAACTTATAGAAAAGAGTACAAAGAGGTACATCGGGGATTTCAGTATGTTACATAATCCGCGCTAATTTGGTCTTTAAGTGTTATAATTTGGACCCAAAAGGCCTTAGGTATCCACTTTAGTTATGTCAAAGCCTAGGCGCCAAATTTTAGGTGGCTCACCTAGACCCTAGTGGGCCTAGGCCCTAGGCGGGAGCCTAGATAACTATGTATTGAGTTAGCTCCTCTCTCCAGAGACGGATTCATTAGGCTAAAGAGATGGTTGTTCAATAAAATTATCTCGAATGACTTTGGTTGTGATGAATATACTCTACTTACAATGATTGGTTTCTAGCTAAAATTGGAATATGAGAAAATTTAGGCCATGAACTGCAACTATATAAGATTAACATTAGTAATTTTAATTGGAAGCATAAATAGATAAGTCAATTGAAGTAGGATTATGCTTCTTCTTTTGATATAAATAAGACTGAATTTATAATGATGTTGATATTGTTGCTGGAGTTGTTAACACTTATTCTAAATTTCAACAGAAAGTGAGTGTACATATTTGTCTATTACAATTCTTTTCCATGATTCTTATCAAATAATATGGATCATGATTCATTTGTTATAAACATTGCAGGTTGCATACTTTGAAACTGAATGAAGCTGGTTGTTATTCTTCTGCTTCTATAGTCGAATATTGGTTTAGATACAAACTCTTTTTAGGTTGAGCATTCCACTAAAACACAATTCAAAACAGTGAAACACGTCTCTTCCCAAGTGTTTATGGAAAACAAGGTCTAGTTTTGAAATGGTTTCTATGAAAATTATCCCTTCTACTGCAAATTTAAGGAATCTGTGACCTCTAAAGCTGATGAAGTCTTCAATATTGTTGTTGGTAGATTGTTGTTAATAAAAACAACTTTCTTATGGAGATTGTTGACGATCCAAATAGAAGGAAAAATTCCATGGTGATATGTGGATACTCTACTTTCTGTGGCATGAAAGGAAAGTGCAGCTACTTGAAATACTATTTCATGATGTCAAAAAGCTCTGAAATTATTTTGAAGGAAATAGCTCTATTTTAGTAATTGCTCTGAAATAACTTCTTGGTGTTGCATGTGGATGGTCTGTATAAGTTAGCATGTTGGTCTTCTTAAGAGTGAACTGAATATAAGTAGAATAAATTCAACAGTATCAGCAGATTTCAACATGTTTGTGAAAAAATTGTATAAAACAAATATTCTCATTAATGATGATATTATTTTTGTTTAGAGTGTTGGAGTGTACATTAGTTTACTTTTTGTGGCTTTCTGCTATACTTCTTTTTTATCTCATGTATATGAAGAACAAAATTTGCAATATTACATATATAACATGTACAGGCGTACATGTCGGAGAAAAAAAACTGCATACAAAAAATATATCATTTATCTTCATACATGGATGAGAAAGAAGAGCTGCATCATCTACATAATATCTGGAAGAAACAGACTGCATGATGTCAGTCTGTTTCTATTTTTTAATTAAAATACGTTTCGTAAACTCAAGTTCAACGGTTCATGTGGTTGTTTACTATCTTATATTATATACTTTTTTAAAACTCAAGCTGCACGGTTTGGGTGGTTGATCTAGTGGGGAACCGTGCAAGTTGCATGCAAGGTTAATGGAGTCCCAGAGAACGGACCAAGCTCAACGGTTCCACGTAAATATACCCCTTCTACCGATGATCCTGTCCCAGATCAGACGGCAGTTGCCGTCCAAGATGGCTAATATTTTACTAGTGAATTACTCCAGGCAGGCAGCGGATGACGGCGAGAAGAACCACAGCCCCACGCCACCGTGCCTCTGGAGGTGGTGCAGGTGTTGCGCGGCACCGGCGAGCCCGCCTTGGAGCTGGTACCTCCGTCGGCTCTACTAGAGCTCGTCGGTGTACGTGTGCTTGCGGAGCATGTCGACGATCTCGTTCTTGGAGTAGTTGGCGAGGAAGAAGAGCTCGGTGGCGTCGACCTCGGAGGACTCCGATAGGGGTTTGAAGTTGGTGACTTCATCGCGGCCACAGAACCGCTGCGCCATAACGTCGTATGCCCTGGCGGCCTCGGGAGAGTGAGATAATTACACACCGTTTTAATAGGGCACGTCAGTTGCGAGAAACAAATCTGTATGTGAGTTGTGGATTCTGTTTGCGTAATAATGGTAGTTTTAAATAAAAGTTATTTGTATTGGTTGTTTGAAAGGAGAGAATTAATGAATCGTTCCCGTGGGATGGATTGAGAAATATAGACTTAAAGATCATAAAAGTTAATAGGAGAATGTGAGAATAAATATTTGTAGAAGAAAAATTCCTTGAAAAAAGGAGAGAAGAGAGTGAATTAAGGAGAGTGCAACATCAAACTCGCTCTTTTTATAGTAGTATAGATATGAAGTACTTACAAGTACTAATTATCTTGTTCTATGACTTCAATTGATCATAATCATATATTTTCTGCTTCAACACATAGTAATACATATCATGCATTAACAAACTGATACAAATATAATATATTATGGATTATATTCTGGAAAATGTAAACGAAAAAACTTTTCTTATATATTTAACCACAAAGAACAACATTATATATCACATTAATGTAACTGAGATCAAATTATACTAAATTTAACCCAACCATAAATATTACACGGACCTATTAGCTTCCTCAAACTCTGAAACTTTTCCTCACATAAATCGTAGATGACTAAAGATTTTTGTGGATTCTGAATCTACTGGGAGCACCAGCCTCAAAGGGAAGTTTCAGTAATATCTTCACGCCCCTGGGATCTTTCCATTTTTTTCCATCAATAATAAGACCTCTATACAAACTATACATATTGGTCGCTCTTCCACCGTCTCCTACTTGCTGCTAGTTTGACTTTGATTCCTTAAAAGATATCTCGCTAGCAAATCGATACTATGCCATGTGACAATGGTACCCGAACACCGTCACCGTGCATATTTCTGTTTAACTCCTGTTTGTGAGCACTTAACACCGCCAAATAGAAGGTACAGAGAAAAGAAACCTGTTCATGGATTTAGGTCTTGGACTACCATATATTTGCAGACATTAAAACAACTGGTCTCTTGGCCGTAACCATATGAGGACGGTTTTTGATAGCTTTTTCTTCTGCACTTCTTGTAAACCCCAACGCACAGTCGCCACTATTAGATATTTGATAGCACTAAAATTGACATGTTATATCGTTCCTCAACACCACCAAGAAGAACGTGGAGGCGAAGACCCTCTAGGCTCCAGGCGTCAGTACGGTTTCCCTCGAGGGAAGTACACGCTAGTTGTAAGTAACAATGAGCGGTGCACTACTTGCATCACGATCACAGGAAGCAATTTGGGAAAAGCAATACTGGGTAGCAATCTGACGGGCTTCGTTCCAATCCGAACAATCTATGCGGATTTCTTTGTAGCAATATCAGCCTACTTTTACATAAAAGAAATGTAACAGTCCTATTATTTGTAGGGGACATGGGAACGTATGGGCTAGGTTACAAATTAGGTGCAATAACGCAGGAGTCTCATTTTCTTTGGTAAATTGGACAGAGACGAGTCGTGGTTCTTAGTAGAGTAGAATAGTAGATTAGAATAGTAGATATATAACAAAATCATCCCATTCGTCATGCCATGAAGTGAATATACATCATTTCTTGTAACATCTCATTTCTTAATCAAGGAGCTAGACCTCCAAAATGATATCAATTGTAGAGGTTCTCTTCTGCTCTACAAACTTCTAGACTCTAGTATAAGAACCTTACAAGTATGAAACCCAAATTAATTACATACCAATTAATTAATGTATTAATGACTATGGACTCTATAATTAATTACCTAATCCTTCCTTAAATATAAGTCTATTTTGATCAATAAAAAAGCATGAGAGCCTAACATATTGCACTCTCATCCATTTGGACTTTTCCAATGAGTGATTTGTATTTGAGAAGTTTAATTCTAAAACATAAAATTATGAAGAAAACAAATCCGTCAATTTTACCTCACACTAGTCCACTGACTATTGTATACTCATACAATGGTCATACCAACAAACTACAACACTTAAAGTCATTATAGTACAACATCATTAAAGTCGCCCCTAGGTTAACATGTGAATGCCCCCAACCCACTTTTCAATATCTAATCTAAGGAGATCAATCGTAGCATCCAAATGTCTTGCATCCACTAGATCCACTGCATATAGTTGAGTCAATGCTTCTCACATGCACGTGAGGGCACCGCTAGCTTTCTCTTGGTGTGAAGATCCTAGTGCAACTCCACTCTACGGCTAGTGGGTACCATCATGTCTTCTTAAGATCTCCAGTTCGTTCCCCCTCTTATTTTAGCTCCCAATTACTAGAGAACCACTTCCCTTTACTTATTTCCTTTATTCAACTCACCCTCAAGATTCCCATACTCCTTTGTACTCCTTTACCTCATGCCTTAAAGTGCAAGTTCTTGTTGAGTACCATCTCATAACTCACATACATGTTGGATATCACATCGACTAGAAGCCAAGTTTCTAGTCACACTCGCTCAAAATTTGAGCTACCTCCAACTTCTCTACCATCCGTTATTATTTTGATCCCTTTCTTAAGCCCCTTATTCTACCAAAGCTCCACCTAAATCCTCTTGTCAACAAATCGTATTTATTCCTCACCAAAAGGATACATTGAGGGGCCTTTTCCTCATCTGTCAAGTTTAACGAACAAAACACAAACATAATGCTATTGTGTATTTCCCTTAAAAAGCCATAATACTTTAATCACTTCTCTTACGAAAGTTTTTGCACAATGGAGGAATAACAATCAACATGGATTTGACGTAGACCACCCTTACCACTACTGGTCAAATCCTGACTACATGTGTGCCTGCACTTTTTGTCTAGATTAGTTGGCAGTGCATAAAATCTTCTATTTCTTAATGTGATGCAGTAGATACAAAATAGGTAGATTGTAGTTATCTTTTCTATTTTCATAGAAAAAAATGATCAATTGGAAAAAATTGGAAGGATCAGTGATGTGAGTGGTTATGAACATGAAACTATTAGTCCACTGAAGTCATGATGGATAAACATGGCTTGGACATGACTTTAGTGGAGATGACTGGCATAATTAATATGGGTGGATTTCACTCAAGTGTAATGATTTTGGTACCGACATGCATAAATCATAATCTTTTTCTACATGCAACAAGTTCGAACACTGCTCCTTCTTCAAGCTCCCAATATATTCTGCAGTATGTTGGCCCTCAACCGACTTGATCAAATGTAATTGTCCAAGAAAATGTAGAGAAAGAAAAATGTACTACTCCTCTTGAAAAGTCAATGGTGTGTGTTGATACTATGGTCTAGTGCTCTCTTCACCATTGTCTTCAGCCCAAACTATATATAAGGAGTGTGAATTTGTTACTGCCTACCCCAAACATCAAAGACATTGAAGATTCTACCCCGCACTACTACTACAAGAAGATCTTTACATGCCAATAGATTGGTACTTAAAACTAGAGACAAACATTTAAGATGTTGAGATAGAGGCTACTAAAGTTATAAAAGCTCCATCCCTCCATCCTCCATATGGTTAATACAATTAAGATTTGCCCTCAAAATATTTGTAGTGTGAAAACACTACTAAAGAAGGACGTTATGTGGGATGAAATTAGGCAGGGTACTAAGAGAATCAATCCTCCTTTAGAATTTTGTTTGTCTTCTATGTTCTTCTTCCATTGTGATTTGGAGAAAATAACATGAACTTATTCAAAGTTTCAACTAGTATTCTCACTCATGAGTGGCTACTATCATTTTTGGATTAGGGATTAGGCCTCCAATCATGAAATCTATCAACTATACTTACCCTATTATGTGAGATATATTTGTTATCTTTTACCTTTTTATCTATATCTTTGTCCGTAAATATTGACTTTGAGAGTCTTATTTAAGAAGTTAAACTAATTTGGAAGAGGATCCAAATTGTTTTTAAAATAATCATGCCAGATTAGGCTTTATAGTTGTTGTGATTTGATAGATAGGTATTATTTTTTACTTGAAGAGAGGGTTTGATCACTATATTCTAATTTTGGAGTAGGAGGGTATCACTAATTAGGATAGTTTCCCACAAAGTTGGATTCAATAAAGCTAACAGTGATTGGATGATTCGATTACATATGGAATGAACCCCTCAACCAGATGTTTTAATCTCAAATTTATCATATTATCAACCCATATCAACTTTTGATCTCATTTTTTCTTATCTAATTACTTATTTATTTTAATATGACAATATTTAATCGTTATAAAGGATCTCTTTTTCTATTTATTTATACTCCATGTGTTAAATCATACCTTATTTACTAGTGAGCATGTTTGAGTATTAGGATTATAATTTCTAAAATATAAACAAATCTAGATCAATTGTAGTTACCTCATGTCTTTAATACCAAATAAATATTTGCAAGAGCTTTTGTTGTCATTTTTTGGGAGAACCTGTTGAAAAATCTATTACATATTATTTTGTTAGATTAATTCAAACAAATTTCTTTTCAACTCTTTTTTATGCATTGTTGTCTAAGATATTGACCTATTATCATTCCACAATATTTAGGGCGCTCTACACCTGTTATGCTAAGAAAGTTGGTCTCTCTTTTAGGTTTGTAAGATCTAGATCATAAAATTGATATGTCATTCCATTACCTTTTCATGTATCGCTATATCACCACCTAAATATTTATTATATTAAATATATGTAAGGAATTGGACCTGTAAGGGGATCCACTCCACACTAGATTGAGGAATAAAACTAAACATACTACAAGTTAAGGATGATAGGTAGTATTTTATTTAGTTCTCAAATAATTTTATCTGGAGAAAAATAATTAGTAAGTAGAGGAAACATAACTATCATAAAGTTACATGATACATTATATACAAATAGTTCTCACTATAAAAAGTGGTATTGGAAAGAAAAGGGGTACAAGTACTTGAACATGAGACTAGTTGCAGATTGAAACCTAGCCATCCCAAGCTATCATCATGTTCACATCCACATACACATTTTTTAGGAGTCCTTTAGTATACCTACACCTGGGTAGAAGGGAAAAATCACCAAGAAAAATAGAAAACAAGTGTACGTATCAGTTTCTATTGAGTAGGTACATATAAATAACATTTAGGAAAATTGTAAAAGGAGATGTTCCCATGAATAGGGGGCCATATGAAATTGGGTAATTCAACGAGATTAATTTAAGGAGAATGAGATATTCAAATTTTAGGGTACGCCATTTTAAATAGCAATTCTTTCCATAATTTATCATTCACAACATCACAATATATAGGTACATTCTTGACATATATATTTAGATGAAAGATGGACATAGTAGGTCCAAGACCATTGATTCATTGGCCTAAATAATTGGGTGGAATTGTACACCCTAAGAAGAAGAGTGTGCCCATTTATATAAAGAGGTGAAAAAAATGTCGCAAACATAATAGTGTGCCCTAGTTGTTATACATAAGCATGTTTAAGATTTATCCAGATAAATTATGAAACATGCACAAATAGAGTAGAAACATACTTTTATGATTCCTCACTCATATATCCAAGTTCAAACAATAATGTAGGAGGGGTCATAGACCCAATGCAAAAAAGTAATTATCAAGTTTAGCGTAGTTATATGCTTGAATATCAAGGAATAATGAATTGCAATATAGACAAACAAAAAGGGACCATATTGAAGAGATTATTCAGTAAGGATTGTCCAAATTAGGTTAATATCCAAAATTTGAATAGGGATTATTACATACCTAAAAAGTCATACCGTGATACTTAAAAGAATTCCTAGGGTCAAATTTAGAGCTTTTCACCATGTTTTCACAATATTTATTCATAGGGTTACTATCCATTTCATTAAGCTCATTAAGTGTAAACATATCATCTCTACAATATTCATATTTATGATATGAAACCCCACTAAATAGTGCATATAATAATCCTAATTTTAAAAATATAAGTTTTGTATATTTCCAATAAACCAATAACTCGTTATTATATTATTAAATTTTAAATTTTCCCAATTACATAATGCAACAGAGATGAGAAAAATAATTGATATTGCCCTTGCATCCAGTTATTGACTAATTAGATGTGACAAAGCAATACTCGAGATCAAAAGCATGTGTAATTTAGATAAACTAAAGCCATGTATTTGCCCAAAATACTCATGTCATATAAATCTAGTGATTGAAGAGGGAGGGTTAGTCAAGAGAAATTGATCATTAAGCTGTTGGTCACCAGCTCATGAAATACAAATTACATGGAGCTTGAATCTCTAATCCAAGGTAGATGAATATCAAATCCACACAGTGAACCAATGCCACAGGAAAACTCCTTGAATCAGGTGGACATATGCCACACAATGATAACGATAGAGAGAACATACATAGGGTGATCACAATTAGAGACATGGGAACTCATAGGGAGAAAACACACTTGCATTCACTCAAAATTCAGCCCCTAAAACTTCTACCTAACCCTATGAGGTGTTTGCAATCTTTTTGAATTTGAAGGTTTCTGAGTTACTATGTCTGTGAATGGCCATGGAGGAGGGAGTGAGGGGGTTTGTTGATGGAAGAAATGAGAAGAAGGCAATGACAACCCTGATTGTGTAAATAGAAGGGAAGGGTGTCAAGTATTTTTACTAATCGAGGAATTGAGATAAGACAACACGATATGTGTGGAAGATCTCCCATTGTTGAAGATGGAGATGGGATTCGACAACCAAAACAAGAGACCTCTTAAGAAATTGGGAGTTCTAGGTGTTAGAAGGGAGTATGGGATACATTTTTGGATAGATGTGAGGCAAATCAATTTGAGGTGGAGTGGATTTGTGTTCTTTGAGTGTGGCATCCATAGAGAAGGAAGAAGGATATTGGGAAATTTTTCACTAGGATTGAAGAGGACGAGTTAGGCACATTGAATTTGATACGTAGAGAGAAAAATGGTGGAGAATGATTCATTTGAAAAGAATGAGATAGGAGGGAGAGAATGACTGGAGAGAAAACACCCAATAGAGTGTTACTATTCATAGAAGACCACCGTAAGTTGGGAGGTGGAATATGAGATCCATATCACTTGATTCAGATCCAACGACCACTAATAGGGACTGATAATACGAAGGTCCATGGTCAAAACAAAATGTGTGTGACACAAATACTACAGATACAAATTGAACTTGATACATTGTAGCATGATAATTAATTATAATCTAAGTCCATCTTACGTTTCTATTTATTTATTCAATTATGGGTGCATTCAACCTCTATCCGTGTTGAGAAGTTGTATGCTAGCTAATTAGGATGTGAGGATTCTGAATTTGCCATAAATTTTTCATTTCTAATACATTGATAATTAGGCTTCATAACTTGTATATGAATCAATCATTTAAGGTATTTACTCCTCATAAATAATCAATTGTGACACTATTTTACTTATTAATTTGATTTCTCTCATATTATACTTCTAAGAATATTCTAGCACATTAGATTCAATTCAACTATTTGGTATATTCGCACATCAAATCTTATTCTTGAATGTAGTATGGTTATTTTATCTATAAAATATCATATATAAAACTTATTTGTGATACAATGAGACCATTTATCTCTATTTTTTCTTAATGCATTTTGTATAGGGGAAAAGGCTCTATCAATAACATAATCAAATAAGGCCTAGAAGAATATGGATTAACCTATATGCGTAGATTTGAGTATGTTACAACACTAACCATGTACATTAATCATACTTCTAAACCAATCTAAGGGTTTCTAGCTCACTTACAATAGTGGATCATATTATACAACACCAAATTACTATCATAGTATATTCTTGAAGTAAAACTATAATACTCCATAGATCACATATCTATTAGTCCACCCAAATCATATGTTGATATAGGTATATTACACTAAGACCTAGTATTATTTTAACCATGATATATGCATTATTGTTACCTACATGGATATTTCTATTTAAATCATGTTACCCTAGGCATCTTTTTTATAGTGTTTGAAATTACATGCATGTGGTAACTGGGACTTACTATAGGTTTGTGTTTTTATTTATGTAAGAATGGGTGACCAATATCTGTAAATGGAATTTCTTGTGGTAAAATCTATACTATGATGGCCAAGTTGGGGGACCATGCTAGTTTAGAGATAACAACCCCAACATATATCATCATTGTTTCTGTTATCAATGTTACTATTACTATTTCTTTTTTTGTATATCGATTTTTTTAGATTAAAACTACATGTATTATTAGGATATAAAATGCATACTTGTCTTATTTTCCTTTCAATATTAGGGTTATACTACGATTTAGTATAGTTATGGATTTTCCCAAGGAGGATTAGTTATCAAATATCCCATGCCCAAGCCATTTCATATAGTATGTTTGACATATTAGCGTCAATGTATAATATTAGGATTTTATTTACAAACATGTTTCCCATTTGCACTTGAGTATTATAGTTTTTGTATCAAAGTTATTGATTAGTCATCCATGTTTTATGTATACACATCACATTACACATGTTTTTATTAAGAAGTAGTTATTTGTTTTCACTTAACTTTATTTTGATCATATGGAATGATGTAGGTTCATAAACTATAACATACTTAATGTGTTTAACCTAGATTATAGTGTCAAGTTTTCCTTTAATTACTAGCAAAATTGAGTTAGGAAATTAATTGAGCTTGTTCTGTATTGATCATTTTCTTTTTCCCTTTTTACATTACTTTATACTTTACCTAACATAGGTTCACTCTTTCAAGATAAGTGAAGATAAATTTTAGTAATTATTTTAATTATTTAAGTAACATTAATGATGGTTATCTATATACATTTGTTAGATGGTAGAAACACTAACGTGACATTATTATTGAAAATTACATATTCATGAATTATTTCAACCATATTTGATTTCTATTATACCATAAGATAATGAGACTCCTCTAAAAAAGCATACAAGTTTCCACCCCTAAAAAGGATTAGTCTAAAACTTTGCTAATCATCTGGAGTGAAACTAGAGTGGATCAATAAGGTCTAACATATCGACAACTTCCTATTCTTACGTTCTACTTCTCTCTTAGGCCCAGGGTGACAAGGTTGATCAAGCTAGTCAAGGGGTTCTTCACTAAAGAGTTTCTCTAGTACTAAATTTTTTTTCATTCTATATAATGTAATAATAAAAATATGTTTTAATGATGACAACTTTGTATTCAAAACCATAAAAGGAACCAAAGTCATTCTAGAATCCAATTAACCATTATTAAAAACTTAGTATCTTTACTATTATTCTATCATCACTTCATTTCACTAAACGATATAATTAATCAGGCATCTACAAAGTCCAAAAGCTTCTCTATTTATAGTATAGGAGGGGGAAATGTTTCTATTACACAAATTTGACTTCTACCTAATTTTAATAGGGAACGACATCCATTATTCCTCACATCACCCACATCATACCTTACATTATATCACTTGAGTCATTATGGAGTCATATGAGTGTCCAACCAATATAGGAATATATTAGGATTCATTAATCACTTTATGATTACAATGATAGTGCCATCACAAGACAAGGTAAATTATACACTGAAAATACCCATCATCTTGTATACTAGGTTATCTAATTACACCATGAAGATGATATAAGTGAACTCCTAAGAATATATAATGAACTAATAGCTTCCATCAACCAACCCTCATGCATGAGGCATACCAATCTCAAAGAGGATGGTATCTATCACTTAGATAGATGGTTTTAGGTAGAGATATGTTGAGATGATCCAAGTTGAAGCAAAGCCATAACCAACCGTAATGGAACTAGTTCAGGTTCTCCAATAGAATCAAGGGAATCATATTATTTTTGAAAAATTATGTCAAGATTTTGCATTTGTTATACATGCATGCTCACTATCGAAAGTGGGACAATGTGAATCATTCTAGAAACAAAAACAAAGGAAAGGAGTTTAGGTGAGAAATAGGGTAAAGCCTAGACATGACTATTCAAGTCAACCCACACTTCAAAACAATCATCCTAAATTTCTAGAAAATATGAGATAGGAACCAAACATTACAAGAGTAAAGTCCACGTGGTACATTTCCACCTCCTTAAATAGGGTACTTGTGATAAGGGCTTGTTAATACTAACTCTCAACCACATAGGTAGTTTGGGGATTTGAATCAACCAAATTAGTTAGGGATTAAAACCCAAGTTGGTGTTACACGTCGTAAGGATCCACATAACAACAATAACAACCTAAATAAGGTCACTTAACTACGTAAGTAAAAAACAACATGGGATAACTTGAAATTGCCCAATCACCAGTCACCAACTACTTAGTATTGGATACCATATTGTAAGAAGTTGGATACATGAGGTGATCCACTCCTCACTATATATAGGAATAAAACCACCTCGAACCAAACATACTATAAGGTATGAAATAAAGGGGGTATTTCACTTATTTATCAAATGGAATTCATCATGAGAAAAGTAATTTGTAATCGCTAGAAATACAATTATTGAAAAGTTACATGATATTTTATATACAAATGTTCCTCACTATAAAAGGTGATACTACAAGAAAAGGGGTACAACTACTTGTACATGAGACCAATTCTAAAGGCTTCATGGCCATCCCAAGTTAGGCGTACAACTACTTGTACATGAGACCAGTTCTAGAGGCTTCATGGTCATCCCAAGCTAAGCGTACAACTACTTGTACATGAGACCAGTTCTAGAGGCTTCATGGCCATTCCAAGGTAGGCATACAACTACTTGTACACGAGACTAGTTGTGGAGGCTAACTGGCCATCCCAAGCTATCTTCATGTTCATATTCATTGATATTATCAAACATGAAAAAATAGAGAGATAATATAAGGTATGTGTCCTCATTCACATTTGCAATTCCAAACAACAATGCAGGTGGGGTCATAGACCCAACAACAGCATATTGTCAAGTTCAGTGGAATCATGTGATTCAATATTAGGGAATAATGAATTGTGTAACATCCTAATATTTCATGTATATAATTTGGAGTTCTGGATGGATTTTTATGATAGAAGTTAAATAATGAACTTATGAAAATAACCACAATTCATAAAATTTCGTTTACAATATGAAAATAGTAAGTGTTGTTTCTTTATGCATCAAATAACTCACAAATATCTTAATAGGAAAAGCAATAAGACAACTTTTTCTCTCTCCTCAATGTAGTATCATTATCATTAGTAAACATACGAACCCTAAGTGACCAGAAAAGGTAAGTGAACATAAACAGAGAAAAATCATAAATCATTTAATGTACAAAGAAATGCTAAATTCATTATAGTAATTACTCATCTTTGGGTGATCAAATTTGGAATGTAATTGTGTAAGAATAGTGTAGACTCAGAAATACACCTATGTTCCAAATTTGAGGTAGAATGAACTTTGTTTGACCCCTAAAATGATTTTTGAGAGCTTCAATATAGTTTAAACACAAAATGAGTTGTCATATGATTTAATGCAGTTTTTTTGATACAGTCCCAACCTTATTACACTGTAACACAGTTGGAGTTCCTTTCTGGGTAAAATTTTGGATCCTATTGAGGTGACAACCTTCTCACTCACCTATGTCCTTAACTCTTAGGAATCTTTTGTCCTTAGATTTCTCTTTCCTCATGATCGCTCACTATGTTAAACACCTCATGATAATATTTCATTTTCTGGCATATCCTTATCAGATTGGACCTTTGGATCCCCGATTCAACAATGCTTTGCCCTAGAATTCACAAACCATAAAATGGTTTTGATTCCCCTTATTTTCCACTTCGGCTAGATATGTAGCCCCTGCGACATCCACCTATATAAACCAACCCTGATAATAGTAAGGAACAACCCATACACAAGTTTGATCCCTGAAATCTCCCTTTGTGTCCCTACAATCTATCGTCTGACGAACCTAGGTTCTAAGAGGCTGAACCAACACTGAGGATGACATCCCTGACCTTCACGACGATCGCGAGCACTTAGATGGACTCTAAGAGAGTGCAAAGAAGCCAAGTTTACTTCATCATAACACATCAAAGCAACGACCATCACATGTTCTCCTTTATTGTGTGTATCCAAGTTTTCCTTTTTCTTCATTGTTCATGGACCTTCACAACAATCCAGAATATGATCACAATTTGATTTCTTTTTCCTCTTCAGTTTTCAGTGAAGAAGCAATATGGACTACTAGTTTCAGTTGTGATTTGATGGGTTGTTGACTAGTAGTTTAGGGGTCAAGTTATTCTCACCTGCTTTGTCTCCCCTGATCTTCCCCTACCCTTTCATGGCAGTGGACCCATAGTGGGTACGTAGCCACCATAGTTTGTGAGCATTTGCTCTTTGGGTCCGTCCAAGCAAGAGAAAGGTGCCTAGAATCTTAGTTTCCAATGAAGAGGGTTGAGGTTTGATCTCTAGATCATTTCTCCCATGATATGCCCTGGTCCTAAATCTGAGAATGAAGATATGTGGTTGTGACTTTTGGGGTTTGCCCATGGGTGTTAGATAGACTTTTCATGTTGGCATGGGTTGCACAAGTAGTTGTGTGCTCATGTTTTGATATTAGTCATGTTCTGAGATTTGACAAATTTTCCTTTTGTCACACGTGTCCAATAAATTATCCCATGGGAATTTTTATCTTTTTGCGGAGCCATAGATGATATTTTAGAAAATGGAAATTGGTTTTATGTCATCCCTGATTGGTTGAAAGGAGATTTTTCTTTGAAAAATCATAGTAATTTAGTCATATCTCTATTTGGGTCGGACCATATATGGATTTTGTTCCTTTTTCAAGATATAAACGATGGATTAGGATTAAGATCAAGTTTTTACTCTATTTTTCCCTAATTCATCGGAGAACAATGAAACCTTTGAAATAAAGTTAAGGATTATTAGCTAATGGGTGTCAATTGATTTAACATGATTATTAGGGTTTCATAACCCCACGAACGTGACTAGGGTTTCATAAACCTATAAGAATAGCTAAGATATTATCTAAGAGAGAGGTAAGTAGGTCCACACTCGTTGATTATTAAGTATTGGTTTTAATTGCCTTATAATTTATTATGATGATCAAAATGAATTATTTGTATATTTATGTATTTCAAATTTAATCCTAATTGCATGAATGGTCATTTATACTTATTAATTATAACGGTAAGTTAGAGGGAGAAAGCTCCAACTTCTCTCTAGAATTCTCCAACCGGTTCGCTGTCTCCCAGGTCGGCTGCTCCCTCCCCGGCGATCTCCTCCTGTCGCTGGCTTCTCCTCTTTAGGGACGAAGATACCCTTCATCGGCTCGTTCGGGTCTATGCCTCATCCAAAATCAGGTTACACATATTTCTCCCCCTCTCCCAACGAGACTCTGATGTCCCTTTCTTTCTCGCTGCAACGACAACATAATCCCATCTTCCCCACTTCGGGAACCAGCTCCTCCCTTTCCAGGGCCACAAGAATCTTCATTCCTCAGGTAAATTGCCCCTGTTTCTTCTCCTCTTTGCAGGCTAATGGTACCATTTCATCAATCGGCTTCAGCACTTTGTTACAATATGAGCATGCATCATATGATTTAAGAAGCTTCATCGCCTCAGCCATATTCAGATTAAGCTCTCTGGTTTCACCGAGAAAGCTTCATCTTCTCTGATGGTCTCTCTTTTCATTGCGGTGGAACTACTTCATCTTCTGAACCTTTCAAAAACAGTGTGATAAAATTTTCGAGTATATCTACAACTGTTACACCACACCTCATGTCTCCCAATCGGTCTTAGAAACATGCAACCAACATCTCATTGATTGCCCCTCTTCATTCTCTCTATTGGTTATATTCCCTACCCTAGATTTTGCTGGATACCAGGTTCACATCAGCTTTACTCTGTCTCAGTTAGCCGCAATAAAAGCCCCACCTAACGATCAGATTTCAATATGAGAACTAGAGGCGCCCTCACCCTCTCCTCATGCATAAAAGCTCCGTGCATGCACCATTCAGGAAAAATCTCAACTTTCCGACGTGCCTTACAGAAACATAAAACCCTGAAGTCCAGCAACATCACAAAAACCCCATCTTCCTCAAACAACATGAACTCGCGCTTCCCCTTCCTCGAGATCCATCTCTCCGACCCTAATTTCTCAACAACTATCCCACTGCCAAGAGCATGGATCTACCACAGATACGACGTTTCTCCAAGCATCAGTATGATTAACATTGGACACCGCTCTTTCCAGGTCACAATTTCATGGTCAACCCCCTCAGAAACAACCTGGGGTAAAAAAGCCCCCTTCCTCCTCATCTCGGAAGGTTGGAACGAGATGCACATGGAACTGAATCTACAACTGGAGTGGTTGATGTTCCTTCAACCTTACGAAGATCGCACCTTCTGTGCATGGATTCATGATTTCTTCCATGAAACTCCACCAGCTCTCGCCTACCTCTACAAAAGACATGATCAAGACAGTTCATCATCCTCAAACTCTGCAGACCAACTCTTCATCAGAACAGAACATCAACCCCCTATGGGTGCAAAATCATGGCCCATCTCCATCTCCTCAGGGTCAGAAGATGAAGAAGACGATGTCACATCTCCCCCAGTTCAACAACACAACTCCATCGCTGAAAGGTATAAGCTTTTTCCTACTCCATCCTTTAAAGATAAAAATTACAAACCAAAACTCTCATCCTTATAGAAAACCCTCCTTCCAAATTCCCCCCGATAGGGGACATCATCCCTAAGGATGATTACCACTTAAATCTCTCCTTTCCTGTCCTGGGACAAGCTAAATCTTCCTTTCTCATAAACGACACTCTAGAAAAAAACCCCACCGCCCATATTTGGAAAACGGTCCCCCAAAAAAACCTTTTCGATCCCTTTTCTGCTCCCTCTGCCACAGCAACAGTCACTCTACTTCCAGATGCTTCTCACGATGCACTTGCTTTGGCTGCGGTTGCCTAGGACACATAAAAAGGTTCTGTTTGGCGCGTCCTCACCCTAACAGGAATACACACCAGACAAATCTCCACCTCTCTCACATGCACTCATGTTCGACGCAAATCTCCCCTTTCCAAAGTAGTTCAGCGGTCCCAAAACGACTTTCTTCTGTCTATAGGCCAAACGCTGCGCCCTCTCATCATCATTACCATTCAAAAAATCCATTTGCATGTCTAACAAATCTCCCGCCCGAACATGCAAAAACAACAAACTCATATCTCTCAAACTCAAACTCAAGGATACCTCCTATATCAAAACCCTATCTCTTGCCTAGAAACCCGTCCAAACGCTACACTCAACAAACAATCCCGCATTCAAAGACCCCATCTGCCAAAACCCATAGTGTTAACCATCCTCCCTCCGTTCCAATCATGAAGATACCTGATCACCTTGAATATGCTATAGCCATGGATCTCCCTGCAAACTCCATGCGCTTACTCAAAGTTTTCTCCCTCAGAAGCATACTTGTTTCAATAGAAAATAACTTGGACAATAATCCTATCAACGTTCTCGACATTACTAGAGATTTAGCTCTTATTCTCCCTGGCCATACCATCCTCAAACCCAAAATCTTCTCGCCCACCCAGCTCATTTATATTGTTCCTGAAGGGACGAAGATAAATCATATCTTCAACCAAGTTCTCACTATACCTTGTGGCTCCAGCTTTATCATGGCGCGTCTATCCAAATGGTCAGCTGATTCAGGCTCTTTCCCGGCCCCTGCAGGTGGCTCAGATTGGGTAGCCATTTCAAATCTTCCTCCTCACCTGTGGGAGCTTGAGATTTTTAGAGGTATTTCTCATTCTATTGGGGCTACGCTTCAATACATTAGTCCATAAACGCTCCATCCCACCCAATACATCAAAGCTTATTGCCTCTTCTCTGTCAAAGCTGCCATCTCCCTTCCACCTTCCATCAACATTAGGATTGGAGAATCTATCTATCATCTTAAGCTTGTTGTTGAACACCTCACTATAAACAACACTACTTTTTCCGATCTTACCTCACACCCTTCTTCCTGGTTCAGCCCAAACAAGGGTAAAAACCCTATCTCACATACCAGAGTTCCTCCTGTCAGAAACCAAGTCTGGATTAGGAAACCCACAAACATTTCTAAAAACACCTATCACCTTCAAAATAAGAAAAGAACCAGATCTCCAGAGCCCCCCCTCCCCACTACCAATATCAAACCAAGCAGTAACACTTGCCCATCTCCTTCTTCTACTAAGGAAAGTTGGCATTCACCAAACAAAAACAATCAAACTACTATTTTTCAAGACTCATCTCTACAAAAAAATGAAAACTCGCTGCAGAGTTGGGGACAGGAGAGCCCACTACAAAAGACAAACACAAGCTACCTTCAAAAGATCATGCAGCCAGATCAATCCGACATCAAAGGATTCCAGCATCATAAACAAGCTAAAGAAAGGTAATACCCCACCTTGCTCTTTCAGTTATGTTTCCTCTGCGTCAACTCTTTCTACAACTCTATCTTATAAAAAAAAGCAAATAAAAAGTTCGACACTATAGATGATATAGCTTCTTGGTCTAACACAAAAAGTTTCACATCCTTTACAAACAAGATAGGCTTTTGCTTTGAAAAGAATGATGATGCATAGTATGTTCTTAATAACATAGAATCCTACATGGGTTGGTCAAAGAGAATTTGTTAACAGGATTATTATCTGTGTCATTCTGTTATTGCTTCGTCTTTTCCTTCATCATGAAAATCTCAACTTGGAATATTTGTGGTGCAACTAATTTACAAAGAAGAAAAAAATACGATCTCACATATATAAAAACAATATAGATCTAATCTCCATCCAAGAAACAAAAACTTTTCTCACCCCTTTCGCCCTCAAAACTATTGGTGGAAATAGAATCACAAACTGGATTCAGCTTCCCCCCAAGGGCTTTAAAGGTGGTATCGTTGTGGGTTATAATAATCAAGCTCTCTTATTTCTAAAATCCTCTATTCTGAACTTTTCAATAACGATGGACTTTAAAAATCTTGCTGATGACTACCTTTGGTCGTTCTCTGGTATATATGGGGAACCAGGTTACGACAAATCCCCTTTCCTTGAGGAGTTAAACTATCACTTCACAAATTATCATCTGACACCCTGGGTCCTTGGTGGAGATTTTAACCTTGTCACCCAAATTTCTAATAGACACAACTCCAATCCTTCTCCCTCTTCCATGACTGTTGCCAACAAAAATTTAGCCAGATGCTTACAAACCATTCACTTATCGACCTTGTTCCCACAAATGCCTTATTCACGTGGTCAAGAAACCAGTCTTTTGCCCGACTTGACCATTTTATTTGTTCAAACCTTTGGGAAGACATGCATCCTCTCTCTTCTATATATATCTCCCACCGAACTATTTCTGACCACTTTCCCTTAATTCTAGAAACTGCCTCTTGCTCATGGGGATCTCCTCCCTTTAGATTTGAAAACAACTGGCTTTCCTTGGACAATTTTTCCAGATCTTGTCTACAAACCTGGACGCTTACTAACCCACAAACAACAGACATGGGTCTTCGCATCTTAAAAAATACTAAACTCATCAAAAATCATATAAAAAATGGATGATTCAAAATCCCTCGACCTTAACTGAAACTAAAAAAAACCTCGAAGACCAACTTCTCCTTGTTGAAAAAGACCCATCAGTTGATCCTGCTTTGATCCTTTCAATAAAAGTTGACCTTGAACACATAAATAACAGAATTGATACTAAATGGAGACAAAGGGCTAAGATCACATGGGCTAAAGAAGGTGACAAAAATACAAAATACTTCCATAAAATATGCAACCAAAAATTTAGAAATAACGCTATAACTCACCTTATGATAAATGGAAGAGTCACATCTCATAAACAATCCATCATAACACACATAAAAAACCATTTCAAAAAAATCTTCAATAATAATCACAACCCGTCCTGCATTAATAACCTTCAATGGAATACTATTTGTCAAAATAAAATAAAGAACCCCCACGAACTCATTAAACCTTTCACACTCGAGGAATTACAATCTACCATCTCTGATCTCGGCAAAAATAAATCTCCTGGTCCTGATGGTCTAAATGCAGAATTCTACTTGGCAAAATGGAACCATTATAAACATGACTTTCTTGCTTTTCTTTCTGCCTTCCACGCAAGTCCAAACCCTCATAACATCATCAAATATATCAATAAAACCTTCATCTCTCTGATAAAAAAAATAGTAAACCAGAATTAATCTCACATTTCAGACCTATCAGTCTCATAAACACCTCTTACAAAATCATTGCAAAAACTTTGGCAAATAGGATCAAACCTCTCATGGACGACATCATTCCTCTTAACCAATCCACCTTTCTAAAAACAGAAGCATTCAAGATGCCAATTTAATGGTAAATGAAACAATCCATCTCTGTCACACAAAAAAAACCCCTCCTTGCCATCAAACTGGACTTTGAAAAAGCATTCGACTTTGTTAACTGAAAATACCTGCTACAGACTCTCAAGGGTTTTGATTTCCCTGACAAATGGATCTCTTGGATCCATGCATGTATATCTACAAATCACTTCTCCACAATCATCAATGGCATTCCTTTTGGCTATTTCCATAATCAAATGGACTTAGACAAGGGGACCCTCTATCTCCTTACCTTTTCATCATATTAACCACCATTCTCTCTCGCATGATTCATATGGGAAAGCAAAATGGACTCATTTCGGCTCCTGATGTCTGCAAGGAGAACATTATTCAATTCGCTGATGACACCATCATTTTCTCCTCACCAGATATATCCTCTGTCCAGAATATTTTTAGGATCATAGGTATATTCTCTTATATCTCTGGGCTGAAAGTAAACATTCAAAAATCCTCCATTTTTGGGGTAAACATTCAACAATCATCTTTGGAGAACCTAAAAGACTTCCTAAAATGCAGAACAGAAGATTTCCCGATCAAATACCTGGGTCTCCCTATCACCCCATATAACATTTCCAATGCTGTTTGGAAACCCATAATTTCAAAAATAAACATTAAACTCACCAGCTGGGAAAACAACTTCCTGAATCTCTCGGGGAGGCTCACCCTGCTAAATAGTGTCATCACACCTATAACAACCCACTTATTAAGCTGCATACCCTTACCCTAAAAAACTAAATCCATATTAGACAAATTCCGAAGAAATTTCCTTTGGAACAATGTCCAAAATCTAGATAAACCTGAGAAACACTATCATCTAGTTAATTGGAAAACGATTTCAGCTCCACTGGATCAAGGAGGTTGGGGAATTATAAACATTGAAACACACTCTCTCTGCCTCATTGCCAAAATCATTGACTGTCTTACCCAAAATAAAAAGAAAATCTGGACAAATCTCATCACTAACAAATACTACCATAACTCACCTCCTTGGCACCAAATCCAGCGGAAATCAGCTTCCCCACTCTGGAAATTCATCAATAAAAATATAAAAACGATTTCACAAATCTTAATTACTCCTCCCCATTCTCACAAAAACATCTCCTTCTGGTCTGATCCATGGTATGAAAACAACTCTGTTTTAAATCTCAAAACATCTTGGTCTATTCCAAAAAAACTCCTCAACCTAAAAATTGATAAAGCCCTTTCGCTCATCACTAGTAACAGATCAAACTCATTCAAAAGATGTATCCTTTCCCAGGTAAGTCAAAATGAATTCAGAAACCTCTCTAGTTCTTTGGAAAACAACACCTCAAATAACATCTCTTGGAAGTGGGGGAAAGAGTATTCGGTCAAATTAGCTTACAACTTTCTCTCATTCAGAGGTATCTCCCCATCTTCAACTAAGCTTTGGAAACAAAAATGTCCACAAAAATACAAAACTTTCTTATGGCTTCTTTTACATAATAAACTTCTTACAGGTGAAAACATCACAAAAAAGGGTTTCATTGGACCTTTTAGATGTGCCCTCTGTGAAAAAAATAGTGATTCGATCAGCCACATCTTCTTTAAATGCACATTCTCTCAAGCAATATTTTCACACTTCATGCGAAATTGCCTTCCTGATCTCCAGGAAGCCATTTTCCCCATCCAAATAACACCTTCAAGACATTACAGAAATTTCAAAAGCAACGATCTTTTCATCACAATCTGCTGGAATCTTTGGAAAGAAAGGAACAACAGAACTTTCAACAACATCAAAAAATTGGCAAGAATTATTATAACACAAATAGATGCCGATCTTCACATCCTTACTATGCTGTAGGAAAAATAGCAGAAGGAAGAATGGATGAATCGGAAGAAGGTGAATCTGAAGCAGCTTTTCTCTGTGATCTTAAAGCTATGGTGGACAATGAGGCTGGGGTCAGCTTAGTGCAGCAACTTCTATGATTTCTTCACTAAATCAAGGGCTGGTCAAATCAGGAAAATCTCTAGGATGCAAAAACATTATATTTTTGATAAGAGGTTTGTCTTAAGGGGTGCCTCCCCCAGCTAGCTGAACTATGTCCCCTTATGCTTTTTTTTTCAGTTTTTTTCTTCTTTCAGCTGCTATTTTTTTTTCTTCTTAAACTCTCTATTGGTATTCCACATAAGTAGGTTTTTGCTTGCTTGATGTGTTTTTTAATTATATAACATTACCTTTCCTAAAAAAAAATACTTATTAATTATTATTGTCATGCTTCAAGGTTATTTCAAGAATTCATCTCATGCTCATGTGAAATCAATTGAAGTTAATTGTTCCAAGTTAATGTTGAATCATGTAATTGCTTGTATTATTTTGTCTTCATCTTCTAATATTGATCCATTGGGCCTTATGAGTTCAAATGGAACATACAGGCACTTAGGTGCAATCTTGCGCTCAATTGGAGTATAACTAATGGAACTCAATTGAAATCACGAGGTCCAGTGGAACAATAATTGATCCTACAGGCCTTATCGACATAGTTGATGCATAAGAGTAGAGGACACTATAATCCACCACTAAGATCAAATATGTTAATTGAAGTATATTATTCAAATAGATTCATGTTTTTTCTTCTACCCAAGTTATTATGTTGTTACAAAAATACTCAATGCCACTTATTCTGATGTGGTTTTTCATGCATGCATGGCAGGGTGCACGATGCCAGCAGGTACAGAGAAACTTCAAGGGTAGAGCCTATGATGATCATCTTAAGGAATAGATCAAGATTTCTTAAAGACATGCCTAGTCGGGTGCCATCTATAATAGAAGATCCTAATGTTTATAGATAATTTCATGTATGTCTTAAATAATGTTTAATCTTGTCTGCATTAATTTGTTTCAATACAAGAACTCAAATGTACTAGATTTACTTTGAACAATGTATGAATAAATTCCAATATTAATGCAGGGTGATTATTTGCTTTATTTGTAATGCTTACTATTCTTGTGACCTCCCTCTGAGATAAAGTCCTCCATGTTTTGGAAAACATGGGAGTTGCTTCCAGTGATACATGTATGCTTAAAGGGGGTGCTACAAATTGAAATGTAGACAAATAAGAAGGGACAATATATAAAAGATGCCTAAATTTAAAAAATTTGTTTCAAGTCAGGTTAATGCCCAAAAGTTAAATATGAAGTACATGCCTAAAAAAGTAAGCCCGAATTAGTTTTTGAATGAGAAATAGAGCTTTTCACCATCTAATGAAAATATTTATGCATATGGTTATTATTCATTGCATTTAGATCAGTAAGCCTAAATGTAGCAACTCTAAATTATTCTCATTTAGGATATAAACATACCATTAAATGGTCAATCTAATAATCCCAATTTCAAATATATATAACTATATGTATTTTGATAAATCAATCATTCTTAATGATTCCTTACAATTTAATACATTTCCTAATTATGAAAGAGTATCAAGAAAAAGGACCGATTTGCCCTTGCATCCACTTATTCATTAAATGGATTTCACAGAGCATATTATTCAATACTCCTGATAAAATGCAAGAACGACTTGATTAATCCAACCATTGAAATTTCCCAAATAACCATTAAATATAAATCCATAAATTGAGAGGGAGGGTAGTCAAGGGAAATTGGTAATCACATTTTGTGTCACTAACTTTTTATGGAGAAAGGACCTATATCTTGAATCTCTAATCCAAGGTTTATGAGCATCAAATACACACAATAAACAAATGTCACATACAAATTACTTGAATCTCACTACTCTCAGATAGCCTTGGGTTGAGGCCCAATGCGACTACAAGATCCTAAATGGCTTGTTTTCATGGCAAGAACAAGGGAGGATCTCCAGGCTATAATGCTCATACCCATTATCCTAGGCTTAAGTAGAATTTAAGGAATGACGACTTGCCCCAAATGCCACCACCATCCTTAATTGTGCACTTTTTCCTCACTGACAGCCAGACTGGGATCAACTTCCTAACCGGTTACCCATCCTAGTACTACTATGGATTGAGCACACTTAACCATAGAGTTCTGGGTGATGGGCTCCCTAAAAAGGAGGTGCATCTGGGTAACATGGGTAGTCCAACCACCCTCTTGAGATCGTTTTATCATGTGACTCAAATCCTACGATGTTATAATTTCTCCCACTTACACTAGTTACATCCTTGTCAAGGCTCGACTACATGGTCTCATAACTTCCCCATTTTAGTGTAGACCGAAATGGTATATGCACACCCAACTCCTGATCATGGATACTAAACAAGTGTGCATCCATCAAATCAGATAGCCTTTTTCCACATGCCTAGACACTAACAGCACAAAGATGGCTTCATCAACTCAGATAGCCCTTTCAAATATGCCTAGATGCACAACTCAAAGACTGGAAGGCCATAGACCCATGTGCAACCCACCTACTAAATGAGTTGTTGGCTCTGATACTATTTGTAAAGACTTGATCTATATAATCAAATATTTACCATATTATAACAGAATATGTAAACAAATCTTTTTACAATTCATGATTTAAATCAAAGTTGCAAAATCTTACACATAGGATTATAAAATTAATAATAAGCATGATTCCTATCTACTCTTCAACATGGGACAACTCTTGAAAGTATCTTCTAGGTCTTCTTTGTACCATCTAAACTTGAATTCACAAAGGGAATAAACCACACATGGACCCCAAGAAGGGAAGATGGGTCAAAAATCTGGTACTAAATCCAATTATGTATATATATATAAAAATAAAAATTTATGAAATCAAATATATGTAAGTTTCTTGGTGGCTTATGGTTATAACTAGAAGATAATGTAGTTACCATGCCAGTTTCAAATGGGTATAATTTAACGTGGTAATTAGCACAGTCAAGAGATTCTCATTAGTAATATCAAGATATCAATTTATTCAAAATGAAATGATTTATCCATTGGCTCACGAAATCTAATATTTTGTCTTTTCCAGAGCTAGTTGCCTAGTGTTCTCCCCACTATGAGAGAATGACACTTTGCTCTATGGGACTAATCAGAACTAGGGGACGTTTATGTCTGTTATCCAATGCTCATGGTTGGGGGATACGACCAAAAATATCTAGTGAGACGAATCTATTAGACAATATTATGATTAAGGATCGACATTATTTCAAACATTATAAAATTATTGTGCTGAACTTCAAGAGGAGAGAAAAAGATAATAATAAATTATTCACCACTTGTGCAAAATTATATGAATGAAACTCAAGTGGGAATAAAATGCTTCAATAACAAATTTGAGAATCTAGTACATGTTCCATTTGAGAATTTCTAATGAAGATGAAGACAAGGATAAAAGGTGCCAATTTCCTCAATAATCCAGAAAGAAAGAATATACTAGGGCCATTTGACGTTTCTTGGCTTGAAAACCACTTCCTAGATTCGTATTAGGTGATAATACCATTTTGCTCCTTAGCGTGTAGGATATCTAATAATTATCTTTCATTTATTATGATGTCTCACCCTAAAGTCATTAAGTTAACTTCCTTTAGTGTATTTGTCATGTAGTCACATATGATATATTGATATAAAACATATTTATTTATAAATATACACATACTATAATCATTTATACTTGTATTGCCAAAATGTTATTAGTATATTACAGTTTATCTGCCATGTACTTATAGGTTGGAATAATACATACGCGTTATAATTTTTCTCATCTCGTCTTCCCATGTTCATTTCCTAATATTCATTTTTCTTTTCATTTTTCCTTAATAGTTTGCTACTTCCATAATATGTATCATCATTAAGACTAGTCAATTTGAGACCAACTATTGAAGGATATTTTTTAAAACCATGGTTTCTATTATTTTTGATATTTCCTTATGTTCTTTAACTCCTAATTATATATTATTTTCTCTATATAAATCATGTACATCATACATATATACACATGTTTAAATTAGACCAAAATATACCTAGCTCATGATATACATATACCACTATGGTTTTGTTATGGATTTACCTTCTATTTTACCGATCATAGGGCCATGTATATAACTATATCTATCAAATCAAAATTGTAATTTTGTATATAGATCAGGGGTTCGATGTAATTGGTTTATTAGCCTCAATTTCATTTTCTTACATAGTCTTTCAAATTGAACATAGAAAAAAGGTGGGGGTCAAGTACCTAAATGTCATTAGGAAATTCAGCCAGATCATATTCTTCCAGGATCTGGGCTCGAAGGTACCACTGGTCAGCCTCCTTTTAGCTTGGATGGACACATTCTGGATTGTTTTCCTATCAATAGTTGTTGTTGGGAGACGTAGGGCACCACCAGATCTAATCTGTAGAACTAGTGTTTCCTTGTGTTTTCCAATTCACATTGGCACAGACGTATAAGAGGTTCGTATCCATGGGATGATTGTAGGGTTGATTGAAGATTGTATAAGTCATATTCCCATCTAAAGATCCTTGATTCTCTCCATTGTTGTTAGTAAATGAGGGAGAGGAGTATGTAACTTTTGTTTCAAACATGGATTGCGAGACTACTGGAAATGGGTGCTTCAAAATGGACCAAGAAAGGGTAGAAGCAGGTTCTTGGTTGGAAATGATCATATGTCCTAGATGGATTGGCATCAACATCATATATATATTTCCATCAACCTATTCCTAATTGGTCAGACTCAACCTCTCTAGATCCAACATCATTGTCATCTCTAAGGATAGTTGTGAGGTGGATTGAAGCATTATGTGTTCTCTAGGTTGAAACAATAGAAGTGAGTACTTGGTCATGGTGTCTTGGAGGGTGTAAGTGGGTTTTAGGGGTGACGAAGATGAGAGGAAGAGGTAGAGGCAATATTGTTAGGAAGTGATGTAACAAGGTGAGGTTGAAGATCTCCAACTTATTAGTGTTGCAGGTCTAGAGAGATAGAGATTCTTATCTATGTGGATCTGTGTGCGGAAGTGTAGAGGGTTTATAGTGGGTAGGAATGATGCTCTGTCACCTAGAGACTCAATGTGTTTTAGGTAATGGTTGCACTGCCATTTCCTCACGCCAGTAGGATGTGACAATTGTTTCTTGGTGGGGAGGAGTATTGTCATAGTAGCAAGTAGGACCTATGGTTTAGAATTTGTCAGGGTGGGAAGTTTTCATTAAGGGTTGTGATCTTGCTATGGGTCAAGAGGTGGAGAATAAGGAGATCTGATGGGTCGTCATTATGTTCCCCTTTCCTAGGATGGCTAGGTTGTGGAGAACAACCTTATTGTTCCTCCTGTGAAACTAACAAAGGTAATCCAACATGTGGAGAAGGATGGCATTCCTTCTTTCTAATTATCAATGCACATATTTTATATAAATGGTTAAAAAGTTATCCTTTATATGAACTGGTCCATCATTTTGTGACTCCTATTATATATTGTCATTGACTCAATAGTTTTAACCACATTTTGTTTTATATTTAACTAAAGTTCTGAAAATACTAAGTCCCCTGATTATGATTGTGAGAAATACAATTAACTTACCTTGTTACTTACTTCCGTCATTAACATTTAAAATAAAAATAGCATAAAAGAATGATTCAATAACAATGCTAAGATTTTATTAATTTCTCAAATATGGATAAAAAAATGCGGAGAATTGACCAAGATGAGTTAACATTGTACTTTGGTGCTTAGATTTCAAGATAAATCAAAGAAGTGTAAATATGAATGGACTTTTGCAAAATTGGTTTTGAATTTGAGAATATTATGTATAATAGCTCAAAATTAAATTTAGTACCAAAATTTAGTATGTTACAACTCTCCATCCCTTGAAGTGGATTTCATCCTCAAAATCAAGACATCCATGATCTTTCTAGGTATTACTCTCCACCCCTTAAAAGGATTCATTTATAAATTTAAATAGGCATGTCAACTACAATGTAGTATCCTTCACCAACTCTACGTTTCTCCTCTAGAATTTTTCTCATACCTCCTTGACTGTGACTTAGCACAATAAATCATCCATAAATTTTTTTTTAATTTTACTATAGTAAAGAAAATAATTTGTCACATGAAAACTTCTTGTTGAAAATTTGAAAAATGGTGAAAAATCAATATGAGAACTAAGTCACAATCACATGTTGCCAACATTCACGATACGGGTGTTTCAAAGAAAATTCGCACAGGCTGCATAAGTGGCCCGCATATACTTTGTTGCTTATAAGGACGATTAGGTGGTGATTTTTGGATGGACATTTGTTATCTTGGCCCAAACTAAATTATATTTTTATTGATAACATTCTCTTGATGTACTATTTTGTTGTATGTTTTGTACCTGAGACACATGTTTATTTAATGTTTGTTACTTTGGACCTCTAGGACATGCAACCATTTTTTGTATGATTTTGTTAGTATTGAGTGTTATGTGCTTTTGATAAACCATTTTGTGTGTGCTTCATTGGAGTTTATGTTTATATGATTCTAGAATGCATTCTAAATGGTGCTTTACTTTTCATTGAAACTTTATATTTGAAACCATCTCAATTTAGGGTCTAAATATATAAAATAAAAATTAAATATGCAATTGTGTGATTACTTTATATATACCAATTAATTAAAAAAAACCAAAACCGCATATACTTTTGTATATACTCCCACATATCGCATATACTCTATAAGGTGACCTCTCCGCACAAATAATGCATACCACTTTTTAAAACTATGATACGAAATACTTGACCCCAAATGAATATAAGAAATCCATGGAGCCTAAAGGGTCACTAGAATACCTTCACCTATGTTGTGGGGGAAAAGGATATTATTCTCTACTAAAGGGGATTTCATAAATGTAAGATTGGGACTTCTAGTATCGTTGTGCATCTCTAAAAAAAAATCATTTACATGTTCTGACACCATATCTAATATCTACTAGCATGGTTTTCACCTTTACTAATTGATGTGTTAGACAATTTTGAGAAAGTTACTTCTACTTAAGTTTCTATTCTATGCGAGGTAGACAGTGCTACCAAAACTAGGGTGCTTGTGAACTACTTGTCTAAATTCTAGGTGCAGTAGTTATTTAACACCAATTTTCACAAGGCATGCATGAGTTTCAACTATTTTATCTCTGATACCATGTTATAAATGTCAACACCCATCGCCTAAGGATTTTGTAGAGTTCTAGAAATAGGTCTGGACCGCCAGACCACCACTAGCCTTAATTGCATGCTTTTTCCTCACTCGTGCAAGTTAGGATCTACCTACTCATAGGTCACATATCCTAGTACTACTCTGTATTGAGCATGCTTAACCAAATGGTTCTTGGTGTGATGGGATCCCTAAAAAGGATGTGCATCCTTGTGATATGGATAGTCCAATCATCCAATTTAAGATCATTTTATTTGAGGCCTCAAATCCTAAGATGTTACAATATCCCCCACATAGACTCATTACGTCATGATCAAGGCTCAACTACATGGCCTCATAACTTTCCTATTTTAGTTCAGAGCCAAAGGAGCTCATGTAGACACAACTCTCGACCACAGCTCCTGATGCAAGAATGACTCCATCAACTCGGTAGCCCTTCCTGACATGCCTGGATACTACCAACGCAACGGTGGCTCCATCAACTCAGATAGACCTTTCAAACATGCCTATATCGCATGACTCAAAGACTGGCATGTCACAGACCCATGTGGGCCCCACCTACTAAAGGTTTTTTTTCAATTTCCATTTGTAATAATCCGTCTTTATGATCAAATTTATTTAAAACTTATATCAAAATATATAGACAATTCTTTTTACAAATTCATGCATTATAGTAGAGTCACAAAATCTTCTGCATAGGACTTCAAAATTAATAATGGGCATGATTCCTATCTACTCTTCAATAGGGATAGCTCTTGCACGTCGCTTCTAGGTATTCTTCGTACCACCTATCCATGAATTCCCAGATGGAATAAAATCACACACAGGCCCCAAGAAGGGAAAATAGGTCATCAAAGTTGGTACTAAATCCAAATATGGAGCTATTTAAAAATATATATTTATGAAATTAGATATAAGTAATTATTCTTGGTGGACTATGGTAATAAAAATAATATGATCTAGTTACCATGCTAGTTTCAATTGGATACAACAATTTAAATTGGTAACTAGAAACAATCAATAAATTCTTAGAACTAGTATCAAGATATCCAATTATTCAAAATGAAATGATTAATCCATTGCCACATGTAATCTAATATATTTTCTTCGCCAAGGATAGGTGGCTAGTGTTCTCCCCTCTATTAGAGAACAACACTATCATTTGCATGTGGGGTGACCAATACTAGGGGATCTCTATGTCCATTATCCACTGGGTAGGTTTGGGGGGTATGACCCAACAAATCTAGTGAGCAAAAGCTCTTAATCGATATTCAAATTTTTGTGCCAATTTAAAAAACAACCATTATTTCAATCATTACAAAATGTTCTACATTCAATTTCATTTGGTGATATTCAAGAATATGGACAACGATAATAAAAAATTGATTCAGAACATTTTCAACACTATATGATTGAACCCAAGAGCAAATAAAAAATGATCAATAATAGAGTCAAGAATCAAGTATTCATTCTAATAAAGAATCTCCAATCAAGATGCACACAAGGATCAAAGGTGTCAATTTCTTAAGAATCTAGAAAGAAATAATATACTAGGGTTATTTGATGTATCTAGGCTTGGAAATCACTTTCTTGATTCTTATTAGGTGAAATAACCATTCCACCCCATAGTATGTGGGATATATAATAATCATCTTTTGGTTAATATGATATCTCACCATGAAGCCATTAAGTTCACTTCTCTTAGTGTAGTTTTCATGTAGTCACGTATATGGCACACATTTATATATATATATATATATATATATATATGTGTGTGTGTATGTATATATATATAAGTTGTAATCATCTATGATTGTATTGCCAAAAAGGATATTAGTATATTAGGGTATATCTTCCATGTAATTATATGTTGGAATACTATAGGTAGGTATAGTTTTTATCATCTTGTCTCCCCATCTTCATTTCTTAATATTCTTATCTGTCTTCGTTTTTACCTTAACAATTTGCTACTTCCATAATATGTATGATTATTAAGACTAGTCAATTTGAGACCAACTATTTAAGGATATCATTTAAAATCATGGGATCTATTATTAAGGATTTTTTACCAATTTTCTTTAACCTCTACTGATATATTGTAATCTCTATATAAATAATATAGGTCATATATAAAAGACCAAAATATATCTATGTCATGATATGCATATACCACTATGGTTTCCATATGGATTTCCTTTCTATTTTACTGACCTTAGGATCATGTGTATAACTTTATGTATCAAAACTATACTTTTGTATAGGTCATGGGTTGAATGTACTTGGTTTATTAGCCTTGATTTCAATTTTTTACATTTTCTGTTGAATTTAGAAGAGAAAAAGCGTGGGGTCGAGGTACTTCAATGTCATTAGGAAATTTGGCAAAATGATATCCTTCTAGGATTTGTCTCAATGGTAGAACTGGTCAACCTCCTCTTGTCATGTTTTGAGACATTTTGGATTCTCTTCCTATCGATCACTATTGTTGAGAGAAGTTGGGGTGCCATCAGATCAAGTCTGTAGAACCAACATTGTCTTGTGACGTCCAATTCATGTTGACACAAATATAGAGGAGACCCACAGCCATGAGGGTGATTGTTGGGAGGATTGAAGATCATAGAAGTCATATGTCCATCTAGAGTTCCTTGATTCTTTCCATGGTTTATAGTAAATGAGGGAGAGGATTTTGTAATTATGATTCAAACAAGGATGTGAGACTGCTAGAACATGGTATTTTAGGTTGGATCGAGAGAGGGTAGCAGTAGGTTCTTGGTTTGAAGCAATTTAGTGGCCTATGATGGATAGGAATCACCATGATATATATATTGTCATTGAAATCCGCTTGACTAGTCAGAGTCAACCTCATTAGTTCCAATATCATCGTCAATTGTTTGGATAATGGCAAGATGGATTGTAGCAGTCTATATTTGCCAAGTCAAAAAAGGAGAAGAGACTATTTGGTTGCGGTGTCTAGGAGGGTTTAAGCGGAGTTATAGGGTGATGAAGATGAGAGGCAAAGGTAGTTGAATATCTATTAGGTAGGGATTTAACCAGGAGGGGTTGAAGATCTACAACTCATTAGTGTTGCACGTCAGGGGAGATAGACCTTCTTATCTATTCCAATATGTTTGCTAAATGCTAGAGGGTTTATAGAAGGTAGTACTAGTCCTCTATTACGAAGAGATTCAAGATGTTTTAGGTAATAGTTTCACTGCAATGTCCTTACGGTAGCAGCATGTGGTGTTTACTGGTGGGGAGGAGTACTGCCATAGTGGTGACTGGAATCTAATGCTTAGAAAGGTGTGGGTTGGGGGTTTTTTCATTGAGGGTTGTGATCTTTCTATGGGTCAAGAGGTGGAGGAGAATGAGGAGATTTGAAGGGTTATCATTATATTCTCATTTCTTGGGATGGCTAGGCCATAGAGAACAACCTTGTTGTTCCTCCTGCATAATTGAGGGAGGGAGTTCAAACTATGTAGGAAGACACTGATTTTCCCTTCTAATTATCAATGTAAACATTCTAATTAAATGGTTAGTAACATCCCCCTTCATATGTATTATTTTATCATTTTGTAGCTCCTTTTATGTAATGCATGTAACTCTACAATTTAAATCGTGGTTTTGATTCATATTTAGCAAAGTTTTAAATACACTAACTCCCATAATTATGAATGTAAGAAATACAATTAGTTTACCTTCTTAATTACTTTCATCATTAATAATTAAAATATAAATACAATAAAAGAGAGATTCCAATGCTAATAATTGATCAATTATTCAAATATGGAGCCCAAATGCGTTGAAGTGAACAGGATGAGTTAACATTGTATTTTGGTGCTCGAATTTCAATATAATTCAAAGAAGTGCAAACATGACTATAAATTTAGAAAAAGGGATCTTCAATTTGAGAAGATTATGTATAATAGCTCAAAGTTAAATCTAGTACCAAAATTTGGTATGTTACACAAGAGATGAGGGTGTGAGGGACACAAAACTAAAATGAAAGTATTCATCTTTTGGAGACTAGATAGAGACAAACACAAAGAGTCTATCACAAAAATATGGTTGAAGACTACCAAACGACCATGGAAAAATAACCTACCTGGGGTGATAATAATTAGTGAACCAAAAACTCAGAGTAACAAAACACTCTTGCATTCCCTCACAATTTAGCTCTTGTGGCTTCTTCACATCCCCACGTGGGGTTTCACAATCTTGCCAAAACCTGAGGTCTCTAGGTTATTAAGTTGGTTACCAACCATGGAGGTGTGAACGAGGCGATTGATCAATAGAAGAAATAAGTAGAAGTAATGACAAAATCATTACATAAAGAGAAGCAAATGGTAGTGATGAGTCATACCTCTCAAGGAATTGATCTACAACAAAGTGAGTAGGCACAAAAATCTCAAGTTTTTGAAGATGGAGATGGGATTTATAAACACAACAAAAGAGACCTCATAAGAAATTGGGAGTTCTAGGTGATGGAAGGGAGTTTGGGCTATGCTTTTGGGTATATATGAGGCAAAGGGATTTGTCATGGATGATATTCATTTTCTATGAATATAGCATCTATGGAGGAGGAGGAAGGTATAGTGGACATTTTATCGCTAGGGCTCGAGAGGGCATGAGTTAGGCTCAATAAATTTAGAGTCCATGAGGAAAATGGTGGAGAATAATTCATGCAAAGAGAATGAGATACAAAGGTGAGAATTACCAAAGATGAAATGTCCAATAGAGAGTCATTGTAACTAGAAGACCATCGAAAATCAGAAGGTGGAAGATGGGCTCCTTGCCACCCAATATGGACCCAACAAGCACCAATGGGTCTCAATAAGTCTAATGTCTATGACATACATTACACATCCTATGATGTTACCACGAATATGACTAGAACCTCATACATTTAAGAGTGATATTCAAGAAATACGCTAAAATCTAAGTCCATTAAACCTTTCTTTTTCTTTAATCAACTAGGGGTTGCATTAAACCTTGAATTGCCTTGAAATTTTGTATTCTAGATAATTAGGATGTGAGGAGTCTGAATTTTCCATCAATTTTATGTTTTTAAACTGTTTGATATTAGGATTTATAACTTAAACATCAAGCATCCATTTAAATTATTTACTCCTTTTAAATAATCAATTATGAAACTATAGTTTAGTTTAATTTCTTTTATTTTATACTCCTAAGTGAATTCTTGAGTGGAAAATTAGATTCAAGCCAAATAATTGATATATTTGTACATCAATTCCTATTATTGTTTGTAGTATGGTTATTTTATATATAAAATATCATGATGATATTTGACTCCAATTATTCTTAATGCATTTTATATTGGGGGGAAAAGTTTCTATCTAACAACATAATCCAATAGGGACTAGAAGAAGGGAGGTTTGACCAATATGAATATATTCAAGTATGTTACCACGATCCATTCTTTGAGGAGATTTCCTCCCCAAAATCTACCAATGATTAGCCAAGTACACTAAACCATACTTCTAAACCAATCTAAGGGTTTCTAATCACTTGCAACAACGGATTATACAATAGCATGCCATCTTATTCTCTATTCTCAAGGTCAAACTATAACACATAATACATAATGTATCTATTAGTCTACCCAAATTAGATATTAAGATAGGGATGTCACACCAAGATCTAGTACTATCTTAATTTTGATATATACATTATTGTTACCTACATAATTATCTCAATTTAACGATCATGTTACCCTGGGCATTTTTTTTGTGTTTGAAATTAAATGTACAGTGACTAGGTTTTACTATAGCTTTGAAATTTTATTTATGTAATAATGGGTGAAAAATTTTTGTATATAGGATTTCTTACGGGATCATCCATATGATATTAACAAAGTTGGCAAACTACACTAGTTTAGAGTCCACAACCTCAACATATATCATCATGATTTTTTCTACCAATGTCATTATTTGTATTTTCTTTTTTTGTGTATCATTTTTCTAGATTAATACTACATGTATTATTAGCGTATAACATGCATGCTTGTCTTCTTTTCCTTCCAATAGTAGTTTTATTCTTAGGTTTAATATAGTTATGGACTTTGTTAAGGAGGATTAATAATTGAATGTATCATTCAAAGTGAATTCATATAGTCCATTAGACATATTAGAGTTAAAGTAGCAACCTTACGACTCTCCCAACACCACATCATGTTGGCACAATGGCCTATTACTGACCCGAATGTTTTGGAAAATATTTCCATGGCTGGTTTTGGGCTTGTTTATAGGCTACCCTCTATCCACCTTGACCCCACTTTAATCACTGCATTAGTTAACCTGTGGGACAATACTAGCAATACTTTAGATTTCCCCCATTTCAGATGACTGTAACACTTTAGGATGTTGCAGTGCTTCGAGGTCTTAGGATTTATGGCCCACCTATTATAGCTTCTTATCCTATAGGTGTAAATGAGGGAAAGTTTTCTTCTTGGTCTCACATTTGTGAGAATTTCTTAGGAGATGTACCAGATGGGATGTCTAAGGGGCATATCTCCTTGATTTGGATGTGTGAGAAGTTCATGGATATGGATCTGACTGTGGGTAATGAAGAGAAACAACTAGAATTGAGGACAAGGTACACCAGGGCATATCTCATATACTTCTTTGGTAGTTACCTTATCCCGGATAGTATCAGGGATAGAGTGCATGTTAGGTACCTCCCTCTTGTGTCTGATTTTACATGTTGTGGCACTCTATCTTGGGGTGCTGCAACTCTAGCTTACTTATATAGGGAGTTGTATAAGGCTACCACCCGGTCCAGGAGAACTACCCATATGTCAGGTTGTGTCTGTCTATTGCAGCTATGGTGTTGGGAGAGGTTGGGAATTGGATGCCCAGGTTCAATTGTTATGCACTGGGGGGAGTGGCCAGAAGATGTTCCCTTGGGTTATAGGTAAAGATCTACACAATTAATTTTTATATTTGTCTAAACATTATGTAGTGTTTATCTAAATATAGTTTGTTAATTTAATAGGTGGCCTACCTTTGTCCAAAGGAGTGACACTATCAGGGGAACAATCCAATTTTACGATTCATCATTTGACCAGATTTTGCCCTCGTAGGTATAACTTACTTACCTCTACTAATATGTTTTATGATATATGTTTTATTTATTTACAATTTACTTCGTTTTATATGATACATATTGTCTATATGAATAACAGATAAATTTGACTCCTTACACTACTCATGTTCTTGAGAGATTGCCTGCCATTTGTAGAGAGGGTAGTGATGTTTGATTGGCACGAGTGCCTTTACTGTGCTACACAATAGTAGAGTGGCACTTCCCTGACAGAGTAATTGGATAGTTCAGCTTTGTTCAAGTACAACCTACTCTTGAGCTACCACGGCTTAGTCAGATAGATGGGAGGGGTCATGCGGTTTAGGATTAGTTGCCTCATTATAGGCGGGAGATGTAGTTATGGAACAATAGATGTGAGAGCTTAGTTCCCTCTCCACCAGCTGATACATTCTTCAGTCCTCAGGTTCACTACACATGGTATCATCCCCAGTACATTGTGTCCCCTCTAGCTATGCCTCCAGCCACATACTACCCGCAAAGTTATCACCAACAAGAATTTGTGGGTATCATTATTATTTCTTTTACAAACTGTTATTTTTATCTTTGTTATTTGTAATATATGTAATTGGTCTTTATTATGTGTACATACTTTGTTTTTCAGGTGAAAACACAGGTGGTGATCCGAGCAGCTATAGAGCACGCCCCTACACAGATCAAAGATGACATCTATAGCATCCATGGGCTTACTTTGATAGTCTTCCCGACTATGCTCGACCGTGGGATCCTATACCCACTCATACCACAGCCCCTGAGCCCACTCCTACTCCTACTCCTACTCCTATACTTACTGCTCCCGAGCTCACTCCCACTTCTCAATTCATGGGATGGGGACATACAAGCCCATACTTTGGAGGAGCTGGTTCTTATTCTTCATTCATCACCCCACCTCAAACAACATCATAACATGGAGCAAGTTCTTCTTTTGTTACATACACTCCATTCCCACCACCAATTATTCATGAGAGACCACCACCTTATGCCACATATTCACCTACTCCGTTTGATTTCTCAAGATGCACCTCACCTGATGCATCCTATCCTAGTTTTTAGAGACCCCTCACCCTACCTCCACCTTTTCATTTCTACCCTGATGCTCACCAGCATCCTCCTATACAGTTGTCCCCAGTTCAGGCATCTCCAGATGACATCGGTACAGAGGAGCCAGATTTAGAGGGAGGTGGGTGAGGACGTCATGGGCGAGGAGGACGTTCTTAGTTTTTTATATATTGTACTATTTTGTATGTATGCCTTTGTGAAGACATCTATTGTATGTGGATCTATCATATTATGATATCATATTGGTTCATTTTGGATCTATCATATTGTTCTGTTGTGTGTTATGTATTATTTTCTCATCATGTTGGTTCATGTTTTAACCTTGTTTTTAATTGCTATCTCATTTTTTTTGGATTAAGTTCTTATTATATAATCAATTAGGAATCAACTGATGTTGGTTGCATTACCACTTATATATTCCATATGCATGTTACGAGAAATTGAAATTGACAAATTTATAATAATTGGGTATATTATAGACATCCAAATATAAGTGAATGAATTGTAAATGTACAAATATAATCAATATTGTTAATATACATATCAATAATCATGAAATAATATCAGTGACTGCAAAAATATTTGAAAAAAAAAACAATGTGTCTTGCATGGGGACGCATTGGTGCAATGCATCCTGCATGGGGACGCATTGCTATAATGCATCCTGCATGGGGACGCATTGTTGTAATGCGTCCTACATGGGGATGCATTGGAGCAATGCGTCCCTGGCTGGGATTCATTGGTGTAATGCATCCTAGCAGAAGATGCATTGGTCCCACAAGAGGACAATGCATCCCAAACCGGGACGCATTTCCCTCTTGTGGGACCAATGCGTCTGCTGCTGGGACGCATTGCCTCGCGAGACAACGATGTGTCCCAGAAAGGGACACATTGCTCCTTAAATGTGCCATTTTGGGCAATAACTTCAAGAACATGCCATTTAGGGAATAAAATATGGCAAATGTGCCATTTTGGGTTTTTGGCCTAGCTTTTATACATATCTCATAGTTGGCATCCGAAATAGTACTAGAGCAATTTGAGTGCAAGGACTGAAGATTATGGCCCCAAGAAAAATAGGAAGTGGAAATAATGAAACCGTAGGAGAGAAAAATTGGATGCATCGTGCAACCTAAGAGAACAACTTGTTTCAATTGCTCTAATTGGGAGGAGACCCTATTTCAACTGAAGAAAGATGATAGCTCACTAATGATTATTGTTCTTGGGAATCCAATTAATTAAACCTCCAAACTTCTCAAGCATAGGACTTTTAGCTAAAGGGGTAATCCCAGGAGGAAGGCTTCTCTATTCGCTTGGACGCTCATTTAATAGATAGCGAGTTGAGTATAGGAGAATTCGTTTCAGTAGGGCGAGGCCTTCCCTACTAGCTAACATAGAGATAGTAGCATGTCTCTTTTGTTGCAAGACAAAGAATACAATTTTGATGTATTATCTATTGAGGACAAACATGATCTATTGCCCAAAAAATCAGCCATTACATTTGTCTCGTGAACATGGTACTCTATCGTACAATCATAATCCTTTATCAACATAAGCCACATGCTATGTCTCATGTTCAACTCTTATTTTAAAAAAGAGGTATTCTAGATTCTTGTGACCTATGAAGATCTCTTATTTCTCTCTGTAAAGATAGTTCATTCAAATCTTCAATGCCAAAACAATAACTACTAACTCTAGATCGTGCATTAGGAAATTCTCTTCATGTTTATTAAGATGACAAGAAACAAAAGAGATTGCATGTTTGTCCTACATCAATACACATCTAAGACCATTCTTCCACGCATCTCAAAAGACTATGTAACCTTTCTCAAGCTTTGACAAAAATAGCACTGGAGCTAATGTCAACATCACCTTCAACAACTACTACAAACTATGTTGACATTTTTTTGTCCATACAAAGGGTACATCCTTCTTGGCTAGTTTGTCAATGGCAAGTCTATAACACTAAAATCCTTAAAATGTCAACAGTAACCAACTAGACCTAGAAAACTCCACACCATAGTATGTGTCTTAGACGATCCCCGCATCATCACTGGCTCACCCTTCTTAGGGACTACAAAATGCCATTCTCAAAAATGACACGGCCAAAAGAGATACCTCAATTAGCCAAAACCCACACTTACTACACTTGGTGCACAACTGATGTCTCCGTAGCAACCCTAACACAAGATGAAGATGTCACTCATTTTTCACCTTGTTCTTGAAGTAGATCAATATGTCATCTAAAAGACTGCCACACACTAATATAGATACTGTCAGAACACTTTGATCATCAGATCCATAAAAGTTGTTGGTACATTGGTTAGCCCAAATGTCATAACTACGAACTCATAGTGACCATACCTAGTCCTGAAGGTTGGCTTACGTATCTCACCTGTCCTGCTCCATATCTGATATTAACCTAGCCTCAAACCTATCTATGAAAATACTACATAGACTCTCAATAGTCAAATAGATTTCCAATCATTGACAAAGAATACATGCTCTTTAGTATAACATTATTCAAATTTCGATGATCTCTGCATAGCCTCATAGAGCCACCTTCTTCTTAAAAAAAAACATAATAGCACCCCAATTGGACATGCTCAATTTTAGTAAGCATTAATCCAACAACTCTTTAACTAGTTTTTTCAAATCCATCTTTGTAGGTGCCATCCTATAAGATGATTGTGCAATGGGTTACATGTTAGGGTTCAAATTCATTTCAAAGTCAAATTCGAAGGGAATGGAACATAAGGAAATTCATTAGGAAATAAATATCCAAACTTGCACACCACTGGAACATCATGGTACTAGGACTCACCACCTTAGTATCTACCATGTGTGCCAAGGAACCTTCACAACCTTGCCTCATCAACTTCTCAGATATCGCCTCCAATGCAAGGCACATATGCATAACCTTCTGATCTCCTCAAAAAGTCCAAGATACATCACCATCCCTAAAATATGTAACTTTGGATCTAGAATCAAGCGCAACCATATACTTCTCGGGGATTTCCAGTTCAAGGATCAAATCAAATATGTGCTTGTAGAGTGGCATGAGAAATGTTGCAGTCTTAGAAAATAAGAATGCAGGATGAACATACGTCCTACAAAATTACAAAACCAACCAAAGTGGTTTCAAGAAATATATTAATATTACATAGACAAAGAGAAATTATTTATGGAATTATATTGATGATTTCTTGAGCTAAGTCATAATAAGGGAGGTAACAGAAAACCCTAGAGGCGAAAGCTAGAGTTGGTGAAGGATACTAGATTTTAGACTTTAAGTTAAATCCTTGTAAGGGATGGAGAATAACATCTGACTAGATCGTGAATATGCTCATATCAAGGATGAAATATTCTTTAAGGGGTGAAGAGTTGTAACATACTCAATTTTGGGTACTAAAATCTATGGTTAAGCTATAATGTTTTATTTCTCAGAACTTGATCTCAATTTGCAAAGTTTTTATTCATCCCAAGGCCCAATCAGTTATCTTCAAATATCTTGTATTTTAAAATTAGTTAATCCTTATAGTGAATGCCTCGTGCTTAAATGAGCCTTTCTCTTCCTTTGAAAAAATATATTTAAATAGGTCCCTCAATTTACATACTAATTCATCCCATTACAAATTGGTGCAATTTAAAGTTCTTGGGCTTACATATCTTGAATTTCAGTACACATTCATCGAATACTTGTGACTTGAGAATTATTGGCTTCGGAATCAATTAAAATATTTATTGAATTAAATGCCATTGATTTTAAACCTTTAAAAATGGGCAATGCTAATATAGTATTATACTGATGAGTTGAAATGTATAAGTTACTTTAATGGAAATTTGACTTACCATTAAAATCCTTAAGAAAACAACATTTTCAATTTAAAGAAACAAGTATTTGTAATTAGGAATTTAGTGCATGTTATATAAAGTTCTCACTATGCTAATAATTAAGAGAGGTCCCACGCATCTTCTCCCTCAAGCCATGCACCCCCTAATTGATAATACGTCGAAGTGCACTACAATCACTAAGATTATAATCCTAGATTTTAACATTTTTTACTATCCAATTAAGGCTAGTATAGAAGGGTCGATCCCACAGGACAACGTTCTTAAGAAAGTAGACTCTAATCTCAATTGTTTTGTTGAACTTTTTATTTCGTTTTGGTATTTATATTTTTTTGAAATAGGAAGTAAAATCGGATTGCGGGTTGATGATTTACGCTAGAATAGGAAATGAAATGCAAGAATTAAGATTACACTAACAAGAAGTAAAATTATTCTATCATAAGGAAAAGGAGATGATTGTTAGCACAATAAAATATTATGAAGGGAAAGACTGGAATGTAAAAAGAAAATTAGATCAACAATGATTGAATTCAGATGAGGGAATATCTAGGCTTGTAAGGGTTTTCACCACCTTATCCTAGGAGAGAATCAAACTAAATCTTTCAAATGACAAAATGGATGAAGGCATGTGAATTAACAAAAATCCACAAAAGATGAACCCCACATGAGCCAATTGGTCCTGGTGCTCATGTTTATTAGTCCATCATCCAAAAAGAGATAATTCCACATTCATTTCAAAACATCTATGTGATTGGTTTTATTTTTCTAAATCTAGGTTTCCATGGTCATTTTCACCTGGATTAACAAATGATCTAATCGAGTAATCAGTTCGATAGACCATCAATTCTTAAAACCAAAAGCCATCTAATAGAAGTCATTCTTAAGATTTGATTCAATTCAAACCATGGATAAGGATCTATTCCCCTTGCCTCAATAGAAAAACTACTCACTCATGATTGTAGAGTAAAGGGAGATGGAGGAAGAAAGCGTTCTATCCATAGTCTAGACTTATCAAAGGATTAATCCTTAGGCTAGAGACTATTAAATGCCTGACTCTTAATTCCTTGCTCCGATCTACAGAAGAAGAAGAAGAAGAAGAAGAAGAAGGAGGAGGAAAAGAAGGACTAGATCTAATAACAATTGAATTAAAAGAACACTTAGCTTGCGAATAAATAATCTTTACTGATTAACAGAATATAAGAACACAAGAGAACAATTGCTCAGAAATTCTTCTTACAAAAGAGATGATAAAAGATGGAGAACCCCCCTCCTTTTATATAATAAGGATGGGGTAGGCTTCCCTCAAAAGAGGGGGAAAAATACAGGGGGAACTGGTAGTTTGAATTTTTTAGATCTAGTCAATAGACTCTTGATTGTCTTTAATTATCTTGACCGTGTAACTCTCTTTAATGCAGATTCTTGCAGCAGCGATTTGGAGCGAATTCCCGCTATCCAATGAATTTAAAATATTATAATTTTCTTGTAGGCCTTTGAATTTCCTATTCAAATCATATTTGAACATTAAATTCTTCCTTGGGATGTGAGAGTTATGCCAATTTTGGTGCAAGATATATTTTTAAATCGGCACTGCAGGAAAACTAAAATGCATCCTCCCTTCATCTCTTCTTATCTTCAATAATTCCTAAAAATTGAAAAAAAATCTCATAAGAATTCATAAAAGGAATATTGAGAGGATGAAAGTGCAATTGATTTCTAAATTAAAATAAAATTACCAAAATAGTCTTGATTAATTATCTTAAATGTTGCACAAATAAATGATGAATATGCATTCATTAAAATACCCCAGACTTGAATCTTTTCTTCTCCTCAAGAAAATTAAACTACAAATAAAGTCAAATTTATACTCCCAATATGTCATTCCTCACCCTTGTAATTGATGGGTTTTGTGGGACCGAATAGGCAGCATAATTTTTTTTATCTAACCACAAACCCATAACCAGCAGATCTCATCAACAACTATGCAATAAGAAAGATGGTTTAATGAGATATACTTGGTCCTGAGGCATGCTCAGTGAATATACCTCGTAGCTAGTGCAGTCTTCAACCACATAGTCTTCGACGATGTCTATACAGCTCCTGGTGTAGACCCAGACTGCGGTTGACGGTCGTCCTCGTGAGTGGCATAAATCTCTCGCCTCTATAGATAGTCCACACGGACCACCATGAACTTTAGTCATCCTGATGGACATACTAGAAGGAGTTATCCCCTTCCATCAGCGTAATAGTCATTGACATACTATCCCACCACCAGTCACTTTTCTACAGTTGTCTTTCCCTCATTGTTCCTCCATGGATGGGTAGAACTTGCTTGGGCTCTCTCAGTTACCACAACCAGAGAAGATAACAACTTTACAAAGCAATTGATGTTCTGAGTTGTGTGTTCTGAGAAGCCCCTTGTATCCCTCTATATATATTAGAGGGCAGGGTCAGGATTCCCTGTCTGTGCGGGAGTAGAAGGGTCTGGATTTTCTATGAAATAATTGTACTACGATAGATGAACCAATCATTTTGTAACTCAACTAGTCATTTAGACAGGTGAGCCGATCGATTCACTTTTGAACTGATTGGTTGGGAGTGTGAACTAGTGGGTTCACTTAGTGAACCAGTCGTTTCACTTTCCAGACTTTCCCACAAGTGACTTTCCTTATTCGTTTTTAATTAATATAAAGATTAATTCTTGTCCCAATCAAATTGAACAAGTGAAATGAAAATCTTTTCTCACAAATCAGGAAACCCAACACCTGCTCGGTTGGTCCATGTGAACCGATCGGTTCACTAGTTTGAACCGGTTGTTTCACTGACCATGAGCCGATCGGTTCACCCTGTAAACTGGTCAGTTGGTGGTCCAGGTTGTGCAGAACTCAGTCAATATAGTTCTCAATCAATCTAACACTCTAATCAGTTGGTTCAACATTTGAACTTGATGATTCTGAGGAATGTCTATTGATTGATTGTTTAATTGATTTCCTAAACACTTTAGTAATCAATCTAAACATCATTCATGGATAAACTCATCTTCCAAGTTAATCCCATGTTTGTGACCCTATAGGTTCCATTTCACATTGGCATTGAATGTCTATAACTAACTTATGACTTCACAAGAAAAGAGTGGTGCCTAGTCGCACATCTGTGCTACCCAAGTGAAAAGGAAAGTTGGAGAACAACTTTCAACCTACAATCTATTATTGGTGTTACAGTGAATGTATAGTCCCTTTTTCACTGATATCCAGATTGAACTTGAGGCAGGGACTTTCCATCCTCTACAAATGTTCAATCCATGTTTCTGACTCAGAGTAGACCGCCTGAGATATATGTAAGCTCAATATCATATGTTGACTTACATGTGCATGACCATGCATTTCTCAGTCTCACTCCTCAAGTGGCAAAGATATCACACTCCCTTAGGAGGGACAAATTCCATATCTATCACTCACAATCAAGTCTCCATGTGTCAAAGTCACCCAATCATCACTGTTATAACAACCTATGTTTCAGGACTACGTTTGATGATGTCAAAGTGTACCCAACGACATGTGACGAGTGCAGTGATTTTAGGTCTAAGAACCACAGTCACCACGAATACTATAAGAGATGATCATGACTAACCAAGTGTGGTTTCCATGCTTCACTCTTGTGGTGGGTCTGTCTGATACACTATTCTCTAACATGTATCTATGTGCTTGGTTTGATATCATATATCATGACTAATGAGATTCTGTCATCAACCAACACACACTCTAGTCTTCTGTGTTATTTAAGTCTATGCTTATTTCCACAATAACAACTAACTAGGGACATAGCAAGAATGTATACTCTTAACATCCGCATGATCTCATTGTTCATGTCCTTAACTTGAAGACATACGTCATTGAGTAATATGATTCATTAGACATATAACATATTATATCAATATCTCAAAATAGATTAAACATATAGATGGAAATTGCCTTTATTATTATTCAAATCATTTACAAAGTATGCCATTACTATCATCATATGACTGGCTCTATGGCCATACATACCAATAGACTCCCACTTGCACTTAGATCCAATCACCCATGAACCTCAGTCCTTGTGATCTAGCATGACCATCATGATTCTATTATGAAAGTACCTTAGTCATGGGATCAACAATATTGTCTTCAGTTGGTACTCTACAAATTTTCACATCTCCTCAATGTATGATCTCTCATATGAGATGGAAGTGCCACTGTATGTGCTTGGACCGCTGATGCGATCTGGGTTCTTTAGCTTATACAATAGCTCCATTGTTGTCACAATAAAGCTCAATTGCATCACAAATGCTAGGAACCACCCCATGTTTAGAGATGAACTTCTTGATCCACACAACCTCCTTTTCTGCATGGGATGCAACAATATACTTCACCTCTGTCGTAGAATCCACATTTGTCTCTTGCTTGGAACTCTTCCCACTCACAACTCTATTGTTAAGGCAAAACATAAATCTTGATTGTGATCTGTAATCATCTTTATCAATTTGGAAGCTTGCTTCATTGTAACCCTTTACCACCAACTCTTCCTCGCCGCCGTAGATGAGGAACTAATCCTTAGTCCTTCTCATGTACTTTAGGATGTTCTTCATGGCTCTCCAGTGAGCATCTTCAGGATCTGACTAGTATCTGCTCATCATGCTGAGTGCATACGAGACATCGGGATGGGTGCACAACATTGCATACATGATGGATCCAATTGTTGATGCATATGGAATCCCACTCATGTGTTCCCTCTCTTCACAAGATTTGGGACATTGATCTCTAGATACAGGAACTCCATGAACCATGGGTATGTTTCCTCTCTTTGAGTTCTCCATGCTAAACATCTTCAACACTTTGTCAATGTATGTGCTTTGACTTAGTCCAAGAAGCCTTCTATATCTGTCTCTATAGATCTTGATTCCTAAGATATAGGATGCCTCACCCAAGTCTATCATTGAGAATGTATTTCCAAGCCATGCCTTTACCTTTTGTAAAGCAGGGATGTCATTCCCCATCAATAGTATGTCATCTACATACAATATGAGGAATGTATTCATGCTTCTACTAACCTTCTTGTACACACAAGGTTCATCTTCATTTTGACTAAAGCCAAACTCTTTGACTGCTTTGTCAAATAAAAAATTCTATCTCCGAGATGCATGCTTCAATCCATAGATTGACCTTTGCAGCTTACATACTTTATTTGCATCCTTTGGATTTATAAAACCTTCAGGTTGTGTCATGTACACATCCTCGGAAAGATTCTCGTTAAGGAATGTGATTTTAACATCCATCTACCAAATCTCATAGTCATAGTAGGCTGCAATAGCAAGCATGACCCTGATGGATTTAATCATGACAACTGGTGAAAAGGTTTCATCATAGTCAACACCTTGAACTTGTCTGAAACCCTTTGCAACCAATCTTCCATTATAAGTTTGCACATTGCCATCCATGTCAGTCTTCTTCTTGAAGACCCACTTGCACCCTATTGGTTTTACCCCTTCAGGTGGATCCACCAAGGTCCATACCTTGTTGGTATACATGAATTCCATCTTAGATCTAATGGCCTCAAGCCATTTCTCAGAATCTGGTCCCTACGTAGCTTCTAGATAGGTTGTTGGCTCATCATCATTGACAAACTCACCTCCTTCTTGAGTTACAAGATATCCAAATCTCTCAGGTTCAAGGTGTGTCCTACTAGATCTATGAGGTTCCTGTGTTACTTGAGGAATTTGAGATTCCACAACAATTTGTGATTCTCGATGTTCCACTTGTTCATCTATTGGTTCAATGTTTTCTTGTTGGTCTCAAACCTCTTTGAGTTCCACTTTCTTCCCGCTGCTTCCTTTGGAAATAAATTCCTTTACTAGGAATACAACATTCCTACCAACAAACATTTTATTGTCAGTTGGGTGGTATAAGTCGTATTCCCTTATTTCTTTGGGATATCCGACAAAATAACACTTATCATATTTGGATCCAAACTTTTCAGGAAACATTTTCTTGACATAAGCTTCACATCCCCAAACCTTCATAAAAGACACATCGAGATGCTTCCCGTACCATATCTCATATGGTGTCTTTTGAACTGATTTAGATGGTATGTGGTTTAGTGTAAATGTGGCGGTTGTTAGAGCATGTCCCCAGAAGGAAGTTGGAAGATCGACAAAACTCATCATAGATTGCACCATGTCCAGTAATGTGTGATTTCTTATTTTTGATACACCATTATGTTGTGGTGTTCCAGGTGGATTCCATTGTGATACAATACCACAAGCTCTCAGAAGGTCCTCAAACTCTTGGCTTAAGTATTCTCCACCTCGATCATATCAAAACATAACCAACTTGGCAAAAGTATTCTCCACCTCGATCAGATCGAAGTGCCTTAATACTTTTTCCAAGTTGGTTCTATACTTCATTCATGAAATCCTTGAACCTTTCAAGGGTTTCTGATTTATGTTTCATCAAGTAAACATAACCATACCTACTAAAGTCATCAGTAAAGGTAATGAAGTACTGATACCCACCTCTAACATTTGTTCTAAAAGACCCACATACATCAGTATGTATGAGTCCTAATAAATTACTTGCTCTCTCACCTTTTTTTGAAAAGGGAGCCTTGGTCATCTTGCCCAATAAACAAGATTCACATGTCTCTAATGATTCAAAATCAAAAGAGTCCAGATATCCATCTTAATGGAATTTAGATATGCGGTTCTCATTTATGTGCCCTAGACAATAATGCCAAAGGTATGCTTTGTTTGAGTCATTGAGTTTTTATCTTTTGGTGTTTACGTTGTATACACTTGTCTATAGATCTATCAAATATAGACCATAAGACATTGGGGCACAGCCATAAAAGATCCCATCTTTAGAAATGGAACATTTTCCATTCTTAATAAGAAATTCAAATCCATCCTTGTCCAAACAAGATACAAAAAAGATATTCATGTTTATGGAAGGTACATAATAGTAGTTCTATAACTCTATTATCAGCCCACTTGGTAGGGATAACTCATAGGTTCCTACTGCACTAGTAGAAACTCTTGATCCATTAGCAACATGTAGTTCAACCTCACCTTTCGCTAAAGGCCTACTTCTTTTCAGATCCTTCACATTTGAACAAATGTGTGATCCACATCCGGTATCAAGCACCCATGATGAAGAAGTAGTAAAGTTAATCTCAATCACGTATACATCAGAAGTAGAATCTCTAACTCTTGCTTCATCTTCCTTGATTCCCTTAATCCTCTCCATATTTTGAGTGCAGAAGACTTGGACTTCAGCTTGGCGGGAAAACACTTCTCTGCCTTGCATGTGTCCTTGGTCTCCATTCCACTGATCACTATCATGGAACTATCCTTCTTTTTTTATGCCTCAAACAACTCTTTAAGCATACATAGAGTGGATTCTATGGTCAATGGTATCTTAGGAATATGCGGAACACTTCTCATAGTCCATAACTAGTTATGGAAATTTATCTCAATTAAATTGCCCAATTTAAATGATGATTTCTTTGCCATTTGATTCTACAAGAGAAAACATTTGCATTTTGTCAAAACTGTTTTAGATTTTATTTGAATGAACTTGACGATATTAATTAGGCCTTTAATTAATTATCGCTCCCACTACTTTGATCAAATTGATAGCCCTCACCATCAATTCAGAAGATTACAGCATACAACCTTCTAGTGAGCAAGATCCAGATTTCCTCCAAGTCATGGACCAGCTAGGGCTGTCACCCACAACTAGATTCTTTCAGGTAGGCAAATTTTGCCAATTGCATCATATGAAACTCTTGATAGATGTCATGCACAACTCTTTATCATGTACATCTCCATGCCTCAAGGTGCTTGATCCAATCAAGGTCACAGAGTTAAGTCCAACCAAAATGCCAACACAATGAATATGCACCATGCTAGGGTAGACCCACATATTCACCATCACACTTCCACGAGATAGACAGTGTACCATGCTAGGGTGTGCCCACACTTAGTCGATCAAGCTTTTCATGTGTGTTGCTTTTGGAAGGCATCTCAAAATTAATATTTACATTGAGGGGTTTGGTATTTATGTACATATACATATCCAATCACCACATTCTATATCCCACAAGAAAACAAGCAAAGTGATAAAGTGAAGACTATGGCCATCCTATTTTAATTCCTAAGCCACAAGGAATTATAGTCATCTAGGTCTACATCACATGTAGCAACTTGTAGTTGATGAAGATATGTGCTTGGGTTGTTCTAGGTTGATAAGCTCATCCTATGACTGATCGGCTCACCTCCTGGACGGTTAGTTGGTTGTCACCAACTAATCGTCTAGCTCCTCTAGACGGTTAGTTCTTCGGGTCATCTCGCTCCTCGTCAGGCCACCAATCGCTCGTCTCACACCATCAGCCAGTCATCTCGGTCCTCCAATCACTCGCCTGGGTGTCCATCGTTCTTCGACATAATAAGAAATAAAACTATCATAATTTTACAAATTTATTTGGGAAACCTCAAGTTACATTTAGGGGGAGAAAAGGTAGAAGAGAAGGATCGATTTATCTCAAGTTACATCTGGAATAGAAGAAAGGACTCGATACGCAGGCTGAGATGCAAACAACCACAACCAACCAAGCACACACATAGGGGTTTATAGGCCATAACCACGTTACACATTCACCATCGAAACCATTTTAGGGAAACGTGTATTGATTGCATATATATACCATATCATATATGTATATAGGGATCATGGTGTTTAATCGGATATGCACAGTAGCAAATTAAGTATTCACATCAATTAATCCTAAAACATAGTATGTTGACATGGCTCTAATACCATTGATGGGTTTTGTGGGATAGAATAGGCAGTTTAAATGAAAATTTTATCTAACCACAAACCTATAACTAGCAAATCGCATCAACAACTATGTTATAGGAAAGATGGTTTAGCAAGATATACCTGGTCCTGAGGCTTTCTTAGTGACAATACCTTGCAGCTAGTGCGGCCTTCAACCACCTAGTCTTTGACGATGTCTGTGTAGCTCCTGGTGTAGACCCAGACTATAGTTGACGGTCATCCTCCTGAGTGGCAGAAATCTCCCGCCTCTATAGATAGTCCACACAGACCACCGGGAACTCTAGTCATCTTGATCGACAAACTAGAAGGAGTCATCCCCTTCTGATGGCGTTCTAGTCACTGACTCACCCTCCCACCACCAGTCACTTTTTTGTTGTTGCCTTTCCCTCACTATTCCTCCCTGGATGGGTAGAACTTGCTTGGGCTCTCTCGGTTACCACAACAAGAGAGGAAAACAACTTTGCAGAGCAACTAATGATCTGAGTTGTGTGTTCTGAGAAGCCCCCTATAACCCTCTATTTATATTAGAGGGTAGGTGTAACATACTAAAATCTCCTATGTACCTCTTTGTACTCTTTTCTATAAGATTTGATCTTCATTTTCGTTCCATTTGTCCTTGGTTTTGATTTAAAAGATGGTTATTGGTTAAATGTTTCCTATATATTCTTATTTTAAGGTTGCATGCACAAATGCCTCAGTTAGAATTAGATAATGGGTTTAAAATGCAAATTCACATTAAGTAATAAAAAGAGTAAAAATAATTCGTCCTAGAATCTTCTAGTGTTTCCTAGAATATAAGAAATAAGAAGAAAATCCGAATGTTATAAAAGAAAGAAGATAAATATAATAAGTAAAGGAAATATGAGAATTTATGAGTAAAGGAGATAATTACAGGGATTTTTGCAACAAATATGATAATCTGAAACCATCATGATAATTTGATAGTTTAATTCGTTTCCTTGGGAAAAGAGTAACTTAAGGGTCAAGTATTATTTAAAATGAAAATATTAATAACATTATCAATGGAATATAGGAAATATGCCAATAAAAATGAATAAAATACTGAATGCTCTCAAATCAGGAAAATTACTTCAAATTCGTATTCTAAACATAAAAATAAGCCTCTGTGCAAATTTGCAACTAATTTGGATAATATAAGAATAATAAGAAAAATAGGAGAGAGAAAGTGTGTAGAATGTTCTAATTAATTTAATAAATATAAAGATAATGTCAACTTGTGAAGATAATTGCAAAATCGTGTTCCAAACCTTTTGGGAGACTTATGGGTGAAGTTACATTAATTTTAGATAATGTTATCACCTCTTTTGAGGGAGGAAAGAGAAAATGACATATTAATTATTTCACCTAATAAAATTTCTCAAAATGAAAAACTAACTCCATATTTGGATTCTACGCGTCGAAAAAAGTCAGGATATAAATTTTCATAATTTTGGGGCAACGTTTGAGCCTCCAAAAGAAGAAAGAGAAAAACATTTAAAATCTAATAGTTTTAATCGACTTTTGCTCAGAGATATTTCCCTGATCTAATGTGGGATCGGACGGTCCAGGTTGATTAGTGGACCCGTGTCCACCGATCCGACGATGCACGGTCGTCTTCTACCTTAAGTCGGATTAGGCAACAGATAGGATTTTTTGTTTTCTTAAAATCGCAATAACTTGAGATTTACTCAATGATTTTCCTTGATTTTTGTTGCATTGGATTCCTTGCGAGATTTCGCACAGGATTATCCCAAACTTTTCGAGCTTTGACGCGTATTTGGGAAACGCCCAAAGTAGCCGCCGGCCACTTCCCCTTGCTCCTACCCACATCCTAGTCTAGGGTTCCTTACCTATAAATAACTCAACCCTTGCGACCGCCATCACCTTAGCAACCTATTCGTACCTCCAATTTGGATTTTTGTGGACGTTTCGACCCCCGAAGAGCAGCCGAAGGTGCCTAGCTTGCGGCGCTTCTCCCTCTCTTTTCCGGCCACCTCGGTTCGAATCAAAGGTACCATTGAGTTTGTTTCGTCCTTCTCTTTCTTTCGACTATCTAAACTCAAGTTTTCGTCGAGTATAGCGATTTTGCCCAAATCGGCCGAGCAAGCCTGCTCGCGCGCGACGAGGGTCGGCCGAGGTTGATGACGACGCGCAAATGACTATTTTGCCCCTCCGGTTTCTTCTCCTTTCGTTTTCTCGCCAAGGACACGACGGTCCTTTACCCCTGTTTAACCGTCGGGTCGCTCGACCGGTTGCGAGAGGCCCTGAGACGCGGGTCGCCTCTCTCAGTCGCCCGCGACCGCTCGATGCGGTTGGCTTTGCCTACGTGGCAAGCTGCCATTGGTCGGAGTAAAATAATTTTTATAAATTATTCCGTTGGTCAAAAATAATAAATAAATAGTGTTTTGAAATCAGGAAAACGAGATCTATTTAATAAAAATGTTTTTGAGATTTGGTTTTGAGTTTTTCGAAAAGGTGTTTTTAAAATCGATTTAATTAACTTAAAAATCCCCAAAATTAACCCTAAACATCTATATTTCCAAAATATACAATATTATATGTTATTTTGATTAGGAAAACCTAACTAAGACGATTATGAGGTTTTTGAAGTCTGAATCGAGAGTTTGTGCAAACAGTTAGTAAATTAGGGTTTTCAATCTTTTAAATGAATACATGTAATTCTAATATATATATAATGATGTAATAGGAAGTTTGGGTTTATAGTTCGTGTGAAGAGTTGAAAAAGGGAAACTTAGGACACTTGTGGCCAAGGTATGTGTTTAGTATGAGTTTGATTGTGCATCTACCTATCAGTTGGGAAATACTTAATCCAATACCTAAATTTCTTCTATGAGGTTTAACTTGATCTAAACCATTGAATTCTTGAAACCTAAATGTCTTATTTGCCTCAAAAGTAGATGTAGTATTCTCTTGTTTGGGTATTCATACCCCACTGCCATGATATATATTCTTTTGCTTAAATCTTGCCATAAATCTTTTGTTAGCATGAAATTAAATGTTCTATTTAAATTTTAAGTAGTAGTACTTATATACAACCACCCATAGAGGGCATGCATAAAATCGCCCTAGGGGAATGTTTATTATTCTCCCCATTAAAAATTGTAGGTGATTTGGAAATGTTTATAATTCTTCCCTCACCTAAGGTTAGAGGTCCGGTAGGTGCCTCAAACCTACTTAGTTAGATAGACATATTAATTAACATGCTAAACCCTTCATTTCTTTTTGTTAATGGAAAGTTCTCTTATGAAAACCTCATACTCTTTGATATCTTCTTACACCAAATATCTAGTCTAATTTACTTGTTCCATCTTTCTTTGCCTTTGATAGATTATTAGTGTAACACATACTTTTCCTTGTTTTCCCTCTTGTTGGGTGTCTTCCCAACCACCCAGGTGTTGGAGCTGTGCAAGGTGAAGGAAGAGCTTGAAGAAAGAATCCTTTGCTGTGATCGTTAACTTGAAGAAGGATGGCTAGGTTGCTATAGCTAGATCCTCTATTCTATCTTATCTTTTCTTTTTGAAAGCAATGATGTAATAAACGATAAAGCCATTAGAAGGCTTGTTATTTCCTTCTTTCCGCTGCTATTGACATTTTATGATGTATCTGGAATCATGCTTATTTATTTGGAATATTATGCATTCATCCTCAAAAGTCTAAATTTTTGTTAAAAATTGTGGATGTTTGTATTTCCTTTAATCTTTAGTAGAGAGGTGATCTCGCCTCTTTACAGCATGGTATCAGAGCCTTTAGGCGACTATTAGGGCATGCAGTTGAGGCAAGGGTGTCTAGAAAGGATCAGGGCATGGGGGCTGACAAGATTTTCCTCCGACCCACTAGCTTGGCATACGGGGACTCCCGTGCCCATATGATTCGGCCTGGCCTGCGCCGATACGAACTGCCCGAAGTAGTATGCTTTTAGGAAATAGCATTCTAGTTATCCTTTTCTCATCTCTATTTCTTTTCCCTCTCATCTATGATTCTTTACTCCTGAAAATTTAATATGATAACCCTAATTTCAGGAGAGGTGACTTGTTTGACAACTCAAACCAGGAGTCCAACGCTGACAACCTCGACACTCCTGCGACTCCTGCTGTTACCCAACCAACCTCTGGTGTACCTGCCTTCACACCTGAGCAGGAGCTGGCAATGCTGCGACAGCTGTTGTCCTCCACCATGATGGGACAACTCAACACCATTGATGTTGTTGCCGCCAAGCCGAGGGAGTTCACCCTCACTGACTTCATCAAGATGCAACCACCCTACTTCAAGGGTGAGAGTGAGCCTAACATGGTGGACAAAGCTGATGACTGGGTGTTGGCCCTGGATCGGACCTTCGAGGGTATGGCTTGCCCTCCTCACCAGAAGGTTCGGTTTGCGACGTACGTGCTAGATGGACCGGCACGTGTTTGGTGGAATGGAGTTGCCCGCACACGAGACACCTCCTCCATGGAGTGGACTCAGTTCCTGAAGCTGTTCAGAGAGAAGTACATCTGTCCTGCGTTCCTGAGGAAGAAGGAGGCTGAGTTTTACAGTCTCAAGCAAGGAAGCATGAGCGTGGCCGACTATGTTCAGAAGTTTCTGCTATTGGAATGTTACACCACCGACCTTGGAGCTGACAGAAGAGCAACCTTGTTCTTGGAGGGCCTGAACTACCATGTTGGTCGAAGCCTCGTTCTACAGCTGCCACTCACGTTTCAACAGATGGTGGACAAGGCTCTCGCCATCGAGTCATATCCGGGATTCCAGTCTTCCAGTAGCTTCAACAACAACAAAAGGAAGAATCCGAACCAGCATGAGAACCGTGGACGTGATCGCTGCAACAGATGCAATCGCCACCATCCTCCTGGAAGATGCCCCGCCAACAATGCACCTGCTCGTGTTGGCAATCGTCCTCCACCAACCTGCCATGAGTGTGGCCAGGTTGGGCACATCCGACCCAACTACCCTCGTTTCCAGCAAGGGCAGAATCATGCTCAGCAGCCACAACAGCCGAGACAGAACCCTCCACCGCAGAATAACAACAACAACCAGAACCCGAGACGTCCGCCAGCTGAGAGGCGGAATGGGAGAGTGTTTGCTCTCAATGCTGAAGAAGATGGTGAAGGCAATGAAGTGATTGAAGGTACACTACACCTCAATTTGCATCCTTTAAAAGCTCTGTTTGATTCTGGTTCCTCCAATACCTTCATATCTAGACAGTTTGCCTCTATGCTTGAAATTGAATCTGAGTTTATGGATCATGTGTTAGATGTAAAAACTCCTAGTGGTAAAATCTGCTCCTCGTACCTCCAAACTCCTACCTTGAACCTCTATGTATCCGGAATAAAGTTTCCTACAGTGTTCGTCTTGCTTGATATGACCGTCTTTGACATCATCCTGGGTATGGATTGGTTATAGAAGTATAAAGCTGTTCTGTTCTGTGAGGAATCCAAGGTTAGTATGTTTCATCCTGATGAAGGAAGAGTGTGCGTCAAGGGCAAGAAGCGAGGAGAGCGACAGTTCATCATCTCTGCCATCAAAGCTGAAAAGCTTGTCTCACAAGGGTGTAGAGCCTTCCTAGCCTCCATTGTTCTTGATGCTACACCTCCTGCCCTAGATCATTGATGCATGGGTTTTGAGTCACTTTTATAGGCTTATTTTATATCTGTTTTATGCATGTATTTGTCATTTTCTTGATTATATTTGCATAATTCACTATAGTTGGCCTTTAAACTCTTTTTGCATCAAATTATACTTCTTTTATCATATTTATATGATTTTATATAATCCCCGGACTTATACATATGTTTCGGCACTTTTTCAGGCACTTTTGTATTGTCCGGAGTCGATACTATCGACCCCCAGGTCGATAGTATCGACATTTCATCAAAAAGCAACCCCAAAACGCGATCTTGGAAGGAATAACCTGTCCCATGGTCGATACCATCGACCTTGGGGTCGATACTATCGACAGCGTCGGGATCTGGCGATTTTCAGCACTAAAACGGAGCGTTTTAATCCGACGGTTGAGCTTTTTCGGAGCCGTAAAGTGGTCCTATGACCTAAGAAGAGCACGGACGGCCCGAGGGGGAGAGGAGATGGTGTTGCACAACATCCAAGAAGGAGAGAGAGAGATAGGAGACGAGAGACGAAGGCCGTCAACCGAGCGATCCGGGCACCTCCGACGGGCGATTTTGCTGCCGGAAGACTGCAAAACGCACGTTTCTCGAGGAGGATCTCCAGGAACACCTTTGTATCAGGGGTTACACGAGTTTGCTCCATGTTTCCCATGTTTTTCTTCTCTACTCCTCTGTCTTTCATTGAGATGACCATGTGGGGCTAATCCCCTTTGTCTTTAGGACCGGGAGTAGCCCGGGGATTCATTGTATGACAATTTTATAATAGTTCTTCATATTTTATCTCTTAAATCCGTGGTATAGTTTCATTTTCTCCATATATTGTTATGCTTGATCACCATAATAATAACCTAATGCCCTTAATCACTTTGAAAGAAGAATTAACGGCTGAAAAAAGACGAAATCTACATTAATCGATAAATCCCTTGACCAAGGTGGTGTAAAATTAATGGTGGATACTGAGAGATCGTTCATAATGCACCGAGTTTAGGGTATAGGTTACTACGACGGTGGAACCGACCTAGACATAGGTAGTGAATTGCACCACGACAGTGGGAAATTCTGTTTTCAGGCCACTACCCGGATAGAGAGATAAAATTGAGGCATTATATAAAATTTAATACAATGAAAACCCGCGGTGAAACCGCAATCCTAAAGATATCTTTTGAATTGATTAAACCAACATTTAATCGATTGCTTCTTTTGTTTTGTTTTTATTTTTCTTTTAGTTTTAACAACAACTCTCAACTTGTTAATCGGCTTAGCTGATCGCGACTAGTTAGTAGGAGTCACCAACAATTCCGAGTATCCCTGTGTTCGACTCGGGCCTCACAAAGGCCTGTACTACTCGACGCGTTCACTTGCGTTTTAGCGCATAGTAAAAATTGCGTCAAGTTTTTGGCGCCGTTGTCGGGGATACGGCGAAATTGTTGGCACTTCGAGTGCTACGAGCGGCCACTCTAGGCCACATTTTTTTTATAATTTTCATTCAACTTCAATTTTTTTCTTTCTATTGTTCGTTCATTTTTTATACTCGTCAAAGCACTGTACTGAACTCGAATTTTCCTATTTCAGGTACTGTGTATGGTGCATACACGTAGTACAGACTACGACAATCGCACACCCGAGGTTCCGTTTCCAGGTCCTGAAGACGAGGAGCATTCTGAGCACGAGTACCAAGAAGAGATAGATTCTAAATCTGAAGCATAAGACATGGCCGAGCCACAGACTATATGGGAGAAGATCAAAGCTTCTTCCTCATCAGCTTCAAAGGGGCCTATAAAAAAGTAGGCGATCAACATACCGACATATAAGATCGATCCAGCATTGATTAATTTGGTCAAATCAAATGCATTTCATGGGTTGAAGAACGAGGATCCTGTTGCACACATCAGCCAGTTCGTTGAAAACTATGACATGGTGAAGATAGACAGGTTTCCACAAGATGCTTTGTACCTCAAGCTATTCCCAAGTTCCTTGGTAGGGGCAGAAAGAGAGTATCTACATAACCTCGATGATGAATTTGTGGAGTCTTGGGATCATATGGTGGAGGTTTTCTTCGAGAGGTTCTTCCCTCCTGAGAAGACTAACGACATGATCCAGAAGATTCACAATTTCACCCAACAAGCGGGTGAAACATATTCTGAGACCTGGGAGCGATTCCAGGTTATGTTGAGGAGGTGCCCACATCATGGGATGGACAGGGAAACACAAGTGAAAATCTTTTATTTTGCTCTCTCCGAGCACGATAGAAGTAACCTTGATTCAGCTGGATCCGGATTTTTTCTGAATAATACAAATACCCGATGTTGGGAGATATTAAAGAACATGGCTAGGAAACAGTCATGGGGTGAAAGAGGCACTGTGGAGCAGGTCAGAGTTGCAAGTGAATCCAAAGTAATTAAGGAGCTGAACGAAAAGTTAGATCTGCTAGCCAAGAAGCTGCTAGCTAAGGAAGATTCATCTGAGGATGAGGAAGCCCAAGTAAAGTACATGCAACAACAGGGCTACAGAAACAATGACTATGTGTGGAGGAAGGACAAAAAGTTCTCCTGGAAGGATCCTAACAATTTTCTGCAGGATCCGGAGGCGAAGCCACAGCCTAGAGCTGAAGATAAGAACACCGAATTACTGAGTCAAATGGTGCAGCAGAATCAGGAAATGATGGCTATGTTTGGTAAACAATTGCAATCTCAAGGTGATATTCTAACCAAATTTGGGCAGATGCTACAAAGCCATGGAGCACAGATGCGGGCATTAGAAACCACCGTGGCTCAGATTTCAAGTGAAGTGGCGGCCATCAAGCATGCCAATCAACAGAAACCGGCCGAGAATGCAAACGTGGCCCAAGCACACCATCAGGTCAAGTATATGTCTGTGGTAAGCAATGAGGAGGAATCTCAGGTGCAAGAAGCTAAAGAAGAAAGAAAAATGACTTTTAATACGCATGCGTCACCGGAGATACCGTATCCACGCACTTACTATGGACTACCGGGCGGAAACCCTTTCTTCCAAAAATCACAACGAGTTATGAATATTGCATCTCCATCTAGGCAAGAAGAACAATTGAAGGTTGTTTGTGCACGTGTGGAAACATCGAATGCGAGAGAGGAACCACAACAAGCTATTATTGTTGATGATGTCTCGCCAAATCCCATGTCAGAGGGAGTGATTGAAGCAAGCTTAGGGGAGTTGACCCCGAAAAGCTCATATGTGCCACCTCACAGGCGTGTTAATGCAGCAGATGTGTCAAATCTGGTCAATCTGAAGTCAAAGAAAGAGCATCGTCATTTTAGGAAATTCTTGGAAATATTCCGAAAACTCCACATCAATATTCCATTAGTGGAGATGATCGAGAAGGTGCCCGCCTATGGGAGGTTCATCAAGGAAATCATCAATAAGAAGAGGCGGATAAAAGACGGTGATATTTGTCGGATGAATGAGACGGTGAGCTCTATGATTCACGGGAGTTTGCCAAAGAAGAGAAAAGACCCAGGAGGCTTCTACATTCCTTGCTCAATAGGTGGTCGACATTTTCCTAAAGTGCAATGTGATTCAGGTGCCAGCATAAATCTCATGCCTCTGGCGACATTTCAGAAACTTGGGTTAAAAGAAATCAAGAAGTCGGCCGCGACAATTGAGTTGGCGGATGGGTCCATTGTAAGGCCATATGGAGTGTGCGAGGATGTACTCATCAAGGTAGACAGGTTCATCTTCCCGGTAGATTTTGTTGTCATGGACATGCCACAACTCCAAAGTTGCGAGATGCTATTGGGAAGGTCATTCCAAGCTACGGCTGATGTCATCGTTGCCATTGGGAGAGGTACATTGGGATTGGACATGATCGAGTTCAATTCAAATTGCCACATGACTCATTGGAGACATCTCTTGACAACCCAGGTTAAAGATATCTTTATGTCAAGCCTAGGACATTAAACAAGGGCGCTTGTTGGGAGGCAACCCAACTTTAGGTTCAATTTTATGTTTGGTTATGTTCTTTTATGTTTATGTACTTAGTTTTTGCTTAGGTTTTGATAATTTTTGTAAAAATGGTACCCTAACTCGTGTATTGAAGTGTGCAGAATGTTAAGGTCGATACTATCGACACCCATGTCGATAGTATCGAGTTTGGAGAAGTGAACGCTGAAGAAAAGTCGATACCATCAACCCTAGGGTCGATAGTATCGAGATTCCTGAAGATTTATAGAAAAATTGGTGCCAGTAAAGTCGATACCATCGACCCTAGGGTCGATAGTATCGACACTTTTGAGTTCCCAGGCTTTTAGATGCATCGATTCAACAAAATCGCTGAGTCTGGGTCGATACCATCGACCTTGGTCGATGGTATCGACACCTGCAGGACAGCTACATAAAACAGGCCGTAAAAGGTATCGAAACGAGATTTTTTTGAACCGTTTTTTGCAGAGGAAAGATGGATGAAGCAAGTCACGTCTTAGAACCACTAAGACACAAAAATGGGCCACAAAAAGGAGGGAGATAGCAAGCATCACTTGGTCTACTTGAGCATCTAACCATCCTTCTTCACCACACTTCAAAGCGAATGGTACCGTTGTTCCACCTCTTAAGTGAGAATGTTGACTATGAGGCCATAGTCATATTCAAGCTTAGGGGGGGTGTTGGAACAACCCTCTATCTTAGTTTTTACTTACTTATTCATGTTGATTTTATTTTTGAATTATTAGTTGTTTTTATTTCTAGGTTTACCGCTTTTATAGGATCCACATCTATCTAGTGTAATCTGTGGAGTAATAAATGCATGGTTTCAATTGAGAGTTTTACTCTTGGGTTGTGGGAACATGAAAATATGAGCATATTGAAAAATTTTTGAGCTTATTCTTGTGAGTAATTGAGTTGCATAACTGAGGAAGTGCTTGGGTGAGTCAACTTCAGGACACAGGGACATGAATGACCATCTTTATTGTCCAAGGAAAAGTGATTGACAAGGATGTTAGAGCCCAAACCAACCAAACGCTAACGTGACCTTAGACTAAAGTTTAAGAGAGAAATCCTTCAGTTACCCTATACACAGGTCTTTAGAGAGGGACATATGATATTTTCGAAAGGTTCTGTCAATTAGTCTTGTGATCTGATCCACCGCAATTTCAGCCACACTCCACCATAAGAAATGGGAGCACATTATTGTCTTTCACTTTTTGATTGCATCTCATGTAGATAGGTCTTGCATTATATCTATTTTCACATTTTATTTTGCATGAAAATGAAAAAAAAGGATAGAGTAGTTATACATGCACATTATCCTTAGGTGCATGTCATAGTAGTTGCATAACTGTCATTATGTAGTTGCATTTACATCTTTTGAGCATATTGTACACCATGTATCTTATGTTACTCTAAAAACATTAAAGGTGATGAACTTGTTCCATACCCTCCAAATAGAATGCTTCAGATGCACAAGTATGTAACAAGAAGTGAGCCCGACATATAATTCATTGTCATCTATGAAAATAAGGGCTTGAAAAAAAATTGAAAAAAAAGAGAAGAAAAAAAAGAAAAAAAAAAGAATTGAGAAGTAAGTAGGAATGAGAGGGAGAAAGGAACATGTTCTCACTTACATATTAAGAAGAATAAGCACATGGTGTAGTTTTCTTAGATATTCCATCTCACCTTGAGACAGAATGATAGTGCATGCATCATTCCACCAAAAATGTAACATTAGGACATTTTCACTTGCATTTTGCATCATGATAGGTCATTAATTTTTGTATTGCATGATTGACTATTATGTGCTTCCATCTCTTCCACAACCACTTATCCCATCCACCCGTTGCTCTAATCGGTAGGCCACCCATGATATTCTCCTCATTCATTAATATCAGGAGATCTGCTTCCATTTAGATGGTAGTTAGGAAATGAGCAACGTAGATAGGAGATCACAAGATGCATCAAGTATGGACCTGATGAGTTTATCATATTAACTGCTTTAATTAATAGTGTTTCATTGATTGGGGGACGGACATCTTTTACATAGGTCTTTGGTCGCCTGGATGGCAGTTAGTGTTCAGTGGTCAATGAGGGCTGGTTTGTGGAAAGAAAGTGGGGATGATGTAGATTCATTTCATATATTTATGTCCTGTTGCTGACTTATCTCAACCAGATCCAAAGTTTTGTTGCTCGAGGACGAGCAAGGGTTAAGCTTAGGGGAGTTTGATGCATGGGTTTTGAGTCACTTTTATAGGCTTATTTTATATCTGTTTTATGCATGTATTTGTCATTTTCTTGATTATATTTGCATAATTCACTATAGTTGGCCTTTAAACTCTTTTTGCATCAAATTATACTTCTTTTATCATATTTATATGATTTTATATAATCCCCGGACTTATACATATGTTTCGGCACTTTTTCAGGCACTTTTGCATTGTCCGGAGTCGATACTATCGACCCCCAGGTCGATAGTATCGACATTTCATCAAAAAGCAACCCCAAAATGCGATCTTGGAAGGAATAACCTGTCCCATGGTTGATACCATCGACCTTGGGGTCGATACTATCGACAGCGTCGGGATCTGGCGATTTTCAGCACTAAAACGGAGCGTTTTAATCCGACGATTGAGCTTTTTCGGAGCCGTAAAGTGGTCCTATGACCTAAGAAGAGCACGGACGACCCGAGGGGGAGAAGAGATGGTGTTGCACAACATCCAAGAAGGAGAGAGAGAGATAGGAGACGAGAGACGAAGGCCGTCAACCGAGCGATCCGGGCACCTCCGACGGGCGATTTTGCTGCCGGAAGACTGCAAAACGCACGGTTCTCGAGGAGGATCTCCAGGAACACCTTTGTATCAGGGGTTACACAAGTTTGCTCCATGTTTCCCATGTTTTTCTTCTCTACTCCTCTGTCTTTCATTGAGATGACCATGCGGGGCTAATCCCCTTTGTCTTTAGGACCGGGAGTAGCCCGGGGATTCATTGTATGACAATTTTATAATAGTAATTCATATTTTATCTCTTAAATCTGTGGTATAGTTTCGTTTTCTCCATATATTGTTATGCTTGATCACCATAATAATAACCTAATGCCCTTAATCACTTTGAAAGAAGAATTAACGGCTGAAAAGAGACGAAATCTACATTAATCGATAAATCCCTTCACCAAGGTGGTGTAAAATTAATGGTGGATACTGAGAGATCGTTCATAATGCACCGAGTTTAGGGTATAGGTTACTACGACGGTGGAACCGACCAAGACATAGGTAGTGAATTGCACCACGACAGTGGGCAATTCTGTTTTCAGGCCACTACCCGGATAGAGAGATAAAATTGAGGCATTATATAAAATTTAATACAATGCAAACCCGCGGTGAAACCGCAATCCTAAAGATACCTTTTGAATTGATTAAACCAACATTTAATCGATTGCTTCTTTTGTTTTGTTTTTATTTTTCTTTTAGTTTTAACAACAACTCTCAACGTGTTAATCGGCTTAGCTGATCGCGACTAGTTAGTAGGAGTCACCAACAATTCCGAGTATCCCTGTGTTCAACTCGGGCCTCACAAAGGCCTGTACTACTCGACGCGTTCACTTGCGTTTTAGCGCATAGTAAAAATTGTGTCAATCATGTTGATGTGGTGAAGGACTTCCCAGATGTATTTCCTGAGGAGTTACCTGGGTTGCCACCAAATCGCGAGGTGGAATTCTCCATCGAGCTCATACCTGGAACTTCACTGATATCGAAGCCACCTTACCGCTTGGCTCCTGCTGAGCTGGCGGAGTTGAAGAAGCAGCTTGAAGAACTTCTTGACATGGGTTTCATTCGCCCCAGTGTTTCCCCTTGGGGAGCCCCTATCTTGTTCGTGAAGAAGAAAGTTGGATCCTTGCGGATGTGTATGGATTACCGCATGCTCAACCAGGTGACAGTGAAGAATCGTTATCCGTTTCCGCGCATCGATGACCTATTCGATCAGCTGAAGTCCGCCACCGTGTTCTCCAAGATGGATCTGCGAAGTGGCTACTACCAGATGCGTGTAAAGGATGATGATGTTCCGAAGACAGCATTCAGAACTCGCTATGGGCATTATGAATTTATGGTCATGCCTTTTGGTTTGACAAATGCCCCTGCTGCGTTTATGGACCTGATGAACCGAGTATTCCACCCATACCTCGACAAGTTTGTAGTGGTGTTTATTGATGATGTTTTGGTTTATTCCGAGATGTTGGATTAACATCGCGAGCACCTGCGGATTGTACTCAACACATTGCGAGAAAATCAATTGTATGCAAAATTCTCACAATGTGAGTTCTGGATAAAGGAAGTGATGTTTCTTGGTCACGTGATTTTTGCCGGCCATATAGCTGTTGATCCTGCAAAGGTAGAAGCTGTGACAAAGTGGAATGCTCCGAGAAACCCATCAGAAATTCGTAGTTTCCTTGGTCTAGATGGTTACTATCGGAAGTTTATCAAAGGTTTTTCTAAGTTGGCTTTACCTTTGACCAAGCTGACTCAGAAGGAGGTCAAGTTCTCATGGACCCCTGAATGTGAGGACAGTTTTCAGAAGTTGAAGATGAGTCTGACTTCTGCTCCAGTGCTTGCTTTGCCTGTTGAGGGCATACCCTATGTCATCTACACTGATGCATCCCGACAAGGCTTAGGGTGTGTCCTGATGCAAGACGGAAAGGTGATCGCCTATGCTTCTCGACAGTTGAAACCTAATGAAGCTAATTGGCCTACGCATGATTTAGAGATGGATGCCATAGTTCATGCTTTGAAGATCTGGCGACACTACCTCTATGGAGAAAAGTTTGAAGTATTTTCTGATCACAAGAGTTTGAGATATCTGTTGACTCAGAAGGATCTGAACATGCGACAGTGTAGGTGGATGGAATATCTTAAAGATTACAATTTCACCATCACTTATCATCCTGGTAAAGCAAATGTCATAGCTGATGCTTTAAGTCGCAAGAAGGATGCTGTTTGTGCTGCTCTGAGATGTTATGTGTGGGAAAACCTTGAACTTGTGGCCAGTTGGAGACCTCAGCTTGTCGATTCAGAGGAAGAAGATAAGTTGTGTGTTCATATGGCCAGTTTGACCGTTACACCAACCTGGATCTCAGAAGTCGTGTCTGCACAGTTGGAGAGTTCCGAGCTTGAAGAGTTGAAAGCTTTATCTGAGAAACCGCAATTTGACTTCTCTGTCGGAGTGGATGGTGCTATCCGCTTTAGACAAAGGTTGTGGATACCTGATGTTGGTGATCTGAGACAAAAGGTTCTGAGTGAATCTCATGGTTCCAAGTACACTATTCACCCTGGCACAACAAAGATGTACAAGGACTTACAGCGAAGCTTCTGGTGGAAGAACATGAAGAATGATATAGATCTGTTTGTAGAAAAGTGTTTGACATGTCAGCAAGTCAAGATTGAACATCAACGACCTGGTGGTCTTCTTCATCCTCTTGAGATTCCAGAATGGAAGTGGGAGAAGATCACAATGGACTTTGTTACTGGTTTCCCCAAGTCCAAGAGAGGTTATGATGCTGTTTGGGTGGTGATTGATCGGCTTACAAAATCTGCTCATTTCTTGCCTTTCAAAACCACGTATAAAGTTGCTGAGATGGCTCAGTTGTATGTGGAGTGGATAGTTCATTTGCATGGTGTCCCTGCTGTGATAGTTTCTGATCGAGACCCGAAATTCACTTCTCGTTTATGGGGTCAAATTCAGGAAGAGATGGGTACTGATCTGCGTTTCAGCACTGCTTACCACCCGCAAACTGATGGTCAGTCCAAGAGAACATTTCAGATTCTGGAGGACTTGCTACGTGCTTGTGTGATGGTTTGGGGTGGTGCTTGGGATCGGTATCTACCATTAGCAGAGTTTGCTTACAACAATAGCTACCAAGCCAGTATTGGTATGCCACCTTTTGAAGCTCTCTATGGTAGACCTTGTCGTTCACCTTTGCACTGGGATGATGTTGGTGAACGTTCCCTAGTGAAGACCGATGACATACAGATGATGCTTGAGAAGATACAGTTGATAAAGAAACGGATGAAAGCTGCTCAAGACAGACAGAAGATGTATGCTGATAAGAAGAGGTCTGATGTAAGCTTCTTAGTGGGAGACTATGTTTTCCTAAAGATCAACCCTATACGCTCTATTGCAAGATCTAAAGTAAAAGGCAAGTTGAGTCCTCGCTATGTTGGACCATTTGAGATCTTAGATAAAGTGGGAGATTGTGCTTATCGTCTAGCTTTGCCTCCTGCTTATGATAAGATTCACAATGTGTTCCATGTTTCTGTGCTGAGGAAGTACGTTCAGGATCCGTCTCATGTGCTCTCCATCGAACCTGTGGAGATTAATGAGAATCTGACTTATGAAGAACTACCTGTGAAGATCCTTGACTCCCGAGTAAAGCAGCTGAAGAATAAGGAGATAGAGTTAGTGAAGGTTTTGTGGAGATATCATGGTTTAGAAGAAACCACTTGGGAGTTGAGAGATGAGATGTTACGTACTCACCCTTCCCTCTTTGTATGAGATTTTGGGACAAAATCCTTTCTAAGGGGTGGAGTGCTGTAACATACTGAAATCTCCTATGTACCTCTTTGTACTCTTTTCTATAAGCTTTGATCTTCATTTTCATTCCATTTGTCCTTGGTTTTGATTTAAAAGATGGTTATTGGTTAAATGTTTCCTATATATTCTTATTTTAAGGTTGCATGCACAAATGCCTCAGTTAGAATTAGATAATGGGTTTAAAATGCAAATTCACATTAAGTAATAAAAAGAGTAAAAATAATTCATCCTAGAATCTTCTAGTGTTTCCTAGAATATAAGAAATAAGAAGAAAATCCGAATGTTAGAAAAGAAAGAAGATAAATATAATAAGTAAAGGAAATATGAGAATTTATGAGTAAAGGAGATAATTACAAGGATTTTTGCAACAAATATGATAATCTGAAACCATCATGATAATTTGATAGTTTAATTCGTTTCCTTGGGCAAAGAGTAACTTAAGGGTCAAGTATTATTTAAAATGAAAATATTAATAACATTATCAATGGAATATAGGAAATATGCCAATAAAAATGAATAAAATACTTAATGCTCTCAAATCAGGAAAATTACTTCAAATTCGTATTCTAAACATAAAAATAAGCCTCTGTGCAAATTTGCAACTAATTTGGATAATATATGAATAATAAGAAAAATAGGAGAGAGAAAGTGTGTAGAATGTTCTAATTAATTTAATAAATATAAAGATAATGTCAACTTGTGAAGATAATTGCAAAATCGTGTTCCAAACCTTTTGGGAGACTTATGGGTGATGTTACATTAATTTTAGATAATGTTATCACCTCTTTTGAGGGAGGAAAGAGAAAATGACATATTAATTATTTCACCTAATAAACTTTATCAAAATGAAAAACTAACTCCATATTTGGATTCTACGCGTCGAAATAAGTCAGGATATAAATTTTCATAATTTTTGGGCAACGTTTGAGCCTCCTAAAGAAGAAAGAGAAAAACATTTAAAATCTAATAGTTTTAATCGACTTTTTCTCAGGGATATTTCCCTGATCTAATGCGGGATCGGACGGTCCAGGTTGATTAGTGGACCCGTGTCCACCGATCCGACGACGCACGGTCGTCTTCTACCTTGAGTCAGATTAGGCAACATATAGGATTTTTCGTTTTCTTAAAATCGCAATAACTTGAGATTTACTCAACGATTTTCCTTGATTTTTGTTGAGTTGGATTCCTTGCGAGATTTCACACAGGATTATCCCAAACTTTTCGAGCTTTGACGCGTATTTGGGAAACACCCAAAGTAGCCGCCGACCACTTCCCCTTGCTCCTACCCACATCCTAGTCTAGGGTTCCTTGCCTATAAATAACTCAACCCTTGCGACCGCCATCACCTTAGCAACATGTTTGTACCTCCAATTTGGATTTTTGTGGACGTTTCGACCCCCGACGAGCAGCCGAAGGTCCCTAGCTTGCGGCGCTTCTCCCTCTCTTTTCCGGCCACCTCGGTTCGAATCAAAGGTACCATTGAGTTCGTTTCGTCCTTCTCTTTCTTTCGACTATCTAAACGCAAGTTTTCATCGAGTATAGCGATTTTGCCCAAATCGGTCGAGCAAGCCTGCTCGCGCGCGATGAGGGTCGGCCGAGGTTGATGACGACGCGCAAATGACTATTTTGCCCCTCCGGTTTCTTCTCCTTTCGTTTTCTCGCCAAGGACACGACGGTCCTTTACCCCTGTTTAACCGCCGGGTCGCTCGACCGGTTGCGAGAGGCCCTGAGACGCGGGTCGCCGCTCTCAGTCGCCCGCGACCGCTCGATGCGGTTGGCTTTGCCTACGTGGCAAGCTACCATTGGTCGGAGTAAAATAATTTTTATAAATTATTCCGTTGGTCAAAAATAATAAATAAATAGTGTTTTGAAATCAGGAAAACGAGATCTATTTAATAAAAATGTTTTTGAGATTTGGTTTTGAGTGTTTCAAAAAGGTGTTTTTAAAATCGATTTAATTAACTTAAAAATCCCCAAAATTAACCCTAAACATCTATATTTCCAAAATATACAATATTATATGTTATTTTGATCAGGAAAACCTAACTAAGACGATTATGAGGTTTTTGAAGTCTGAATCGAGAGTTTGTGCAAAAAGTTAGTAAATTAGGGTTTTCAATCTTTTAAATGAATACATGTAATTCTAATATATATATATATAATGATGTAATAGGAAGTTTGGGTTTATAGTTCGTGTGAAGAGTTGAAAAAGGGAAACTTAGGACACCTGTGGCCAAGGTATGTGTTTAGTATGAGGTGCATCTACCTATCAGTTGGGAAATACTTAATCCAATACCTAAATTTCTTCTATGAGGTTTAACTTGATCTAAACCATTGAATTCTTGAAACCTAAATGTCTTATTTGCCTCAAAAGTAGATGTAGTATTCTCTTGTTTGGGTATTCATACCCCACTGCCATGATATATATTCTTTTGCTTAAATCTTGCCATAAATCTTTTGTTAGCATGAAATTAAATGTTCTATTTAAATTTTAAGTAGTGGTACTTATATACAACCACCCATAGAGGGCATGTATAAAATCGCCCTAGGGGAATGTTTATTATTCTCCCCATTAAAAATTGTAGGTGATTTGGAAATGTTTATAATTCTTCCCTCACCTAAGGTTAGAGGTCCAGTAGGTGCCTCAACCCTACTTAGTTAGATAGACATATTAATTAACATGCTAAACCCTTCATTTCTTTTTGTTAATGGCAAGTTCTCCTATGAAAACCTCATACTCTTTGATATCTTCTTACACCAAATATCTAGTCTAGTTTACTTGTTCCATCTTTCTTTGCCTTTGATAGATTATTAGTGTAACACATACTTTTCCTTGTTTTCCCTCTTGCTGGGTGTCTTCCCAACCACCCAGGTGTTGGAGCTGTGCAAGGTGAAGGAAGAGCTTGAAGAAAGAATCCTTTGTTGTGATCGTTAGCTTGAAGAAGGATGGCTAGGTTGCTATAGCTAGATCCTCTATTCTATCTTATCTTTTCTTTTTGAAAGCAATGATGTAATAAACGATAAAGCCATTAGAAAGCTTGTTATTTCCTTCTTTCCGCTGCTATTGACATTTTATGATGTATCTGGAATCATGCTTATTTATTTGGAATATTATGCATTCATCCTCAAAAGTCTAAATTTTTGTTAAAAATTGTGGATGTTTGTATTTCCTTTAAATTTTAGTAGAGAGGTGATCTCGCCTCTTTACAGTAGGGTTAGGGTTCCCAGTCTGTGTGGGAGTAGAAGGGTCCGTATTTTCCATGAACTGATTGTACAGCGGAAGGTGAACCAGTCATTTTGTAACTCAACTGGTCATTTGGGTAGGTGAGCCGATCGGTTCACTTTTGAACCAGTCGGTTGGGAGTGTGAACTGGTTAGTTCTCTTAGTGAACCAGACATTTCACTTCCCAAGATTGCCCACAATTGACTTTCCTTACTCTTTTCTAATTAATACAAAGATTAATTCTTGTCCCAATCAAATTGAATAAGTGAAATGAAAATATTTTCTCACAAATTGGGAAACCCAACACCTACTCGATTGGCCCATGTGAACCGATCAATTTACTAGTATGAATCGGTTGTCTCACTAACCATGAGTAGATCAGTTCACCTTGTGAACCGGTTGATTGGTGGTCTAGGTTGTGCAGGACTCAATCAATGCAGTTCTCAATCAATCTGACACTCTAATTAGTTGGTTCGACAGTTGAACTTGATGATTCTGAGTCAAGTCTATTGATTTATTGTTTAATTGAGTCTCTAAACACTTTAGTAATCAATCTAAACGTCATTCGTGGATAAACTCCTCTTCCAGGTTAATCACATGTGTATGACCCTATGGGTTCCATTTCATGTTGGTAGTGAATGTCCATAACGAACTTATGACTTCACAAGCAAAGAGTGGTTCCTAGTCGCACATCCGTGCTACCCAAGTGAAAAGGAAAGTTGGAGAACAACTTTCAAACTACAATCTATTATTTGTGTTACAGTGAATGTTTAGTCCCTTTGTCACTGATATCCAGATTGAACTTGAGGCAAGGACTTGTCATCTTCTACAAACATTCAATCCATGTTTCTTGACTCAGAGTAGACTGCCTGAGATATATGTAAGATCAATATCATATATTGACTTACATGTGCATGGCCATGCATTTCTCAGTATCACTCCTCAATTGGCCTAGATATCACACTCCCTTAGGAGGGACAAATTCAATATCTATCACTCACAGTTAAGTCCCCATGTGTCAAAGTCACCCAATCATCACCGTTATAACAACCCATGTTTTAGGATTGCATTTGATGATGTCAAAGTGTACCCAACGACATGTGATGAGTGTATGATGGAGCTAGGATTTACACCAAAAGATTGCTCTTCCAATGGAAGTCTTAATATGCACGAAAAACCCGAGGGAGTTGATGTTCTCTCTAGGTTTACCTAGAACTGGTGCTAGATAAAAGCTCCAACCCCACAAGAGTGTGGAAGCCTTATCATAGTACAGATTTAGGATCGAACCCAAAGGACAATGTTAAGAATCTGAGTGTCTCTATCTCGTTTCGTTTCGATCTAAGTCAATCAACAATGGCCAAAAGTTTGATTTGAGTTATTTAACCTAAAACACGCAAAAGTAAAGGCAAGTATAAAAACTAGTTAAGGTTTAAAATCTAAAGTTATGAGATGATGATGGATCACTGGGGTGATGCAGATATTCACCACCACTACACATGCATTGTACCTGTACCAACATAGCAAGACCTGCAAGCAAGACACATGGATGTTGTACAATACCGATGTCTTATGGGACAAGAGTATTGCACATATCCTTCACAGGTTAAGTAACTATCATCTGACACATATCTACGTGTCAATGAAGATATGTAGTCTTTGAAGAGAGAATCTTACTCAACCTCGTGAAACGTGCATCAGAAAATTAAAAAGCGAGCGATAATTACCAATTCGATTAGTATCATTATAGACTATCCCTCTTTCGAGGATATAGCTACGAGAAACGTGGGAGTGTTGCAACGTAAGCCATTCCCGAACGAATTGTCAAGTACTTTGCAGCACTCCCTCCGTAGAGTGTGTTCCTCGACCCATCAAGGTTGCACTTTTGTACATCAACTGATTCCATTTCATAGTATGAAAGTACAATGATGGAGGTGAGTTTACTCCACTCCTTAGAAAGCGTTCCTAGATACTGAAACAGATGCGCGATGGATACACACACCAGAAACCAACACTAAATCGATATTCGAGTCCTAAGAGTGGTCGTAGACAAACCAGAATGAAAGATAATAGATGGATACAAGAACACGACCAACATTCAAGCATGTATGAAATGATTTAGTATTGAATCGGAAAGATAGCATCTTTTTAGTACAGATTACAAGGCATGGGCAGTGGGGCTAGTCCTCGCACCCCAGTGGATGAAACTAATCGCTCCTCATGCGAGAAACAAGAAGAATAAGAAAGAGAGAGGAATCTTCCATGAACATGATGCAGAAGGTAGTCGCATCTTGGTGAAGATGATGCAATCTTCTACGTCGTGTCGGAGCAGATCTGGACGCAAAACGAGAGATGCCATGATAGACCGGGAAGTCTCTCTCACTCCGTCTTCCTTCTCTTCTCGGTCTCCTTGAATGCAACCTGGGAAGTAGGTGGAGTGGAACTGGCGTGGATGGAACTGGATCTGGATCAGACCTGTGTACAACAACTTGTCAGTGTCCTGGAACTGATTCCCCTAAATGAGGACCCTGTTGGTCCTATTTATAGGCTCGGGGCTGGCCCTCAAATTTTTGGTGTGATTCCAGCCTAAATTGTCTTGGAGATATTTTTCTTCAAATGGTTTAGTCATAAGTTGACCAAACGGTTTGGTGTTTAATAGACCCAACGGTCTTGAGTATGAGCCTCGATACAGTTTCAGTTCTTTTGAGAAGAAAACGGTCTCATGCAAATGTGACCAAACGGTCTTTACAGTTAGTAGCTCCATACAGTCTTCCAAACAATTTTTGTTTGATTGCCACCATACGGTTTCAGCTACTGATAAGTGCCCAAACGGTTTGGGAAAGCAGCGTCAGCCAAACGGTCCCGAAGATTTCCTCCATACAGTCAACTGATCCATACAGTCTTCTATTCTCTCCCATCCATCCGGTTTGGGAAACTGAGAGGTTTCTCTTGGTTTTCATCTCTTAGTTTTGAGAGACTGGTAGACTCCAATTAGGTCTTGAGACTGATGGAGCTCCACCAGCCCTAGAGTTTCTTGCGTCAGTTAGGTGGAAGTGGTAGTTGTGCTGTGACTCGAGGAGATGAGGGGCATTGTCACTGGGAGCTGAGATGATGCAGTTGCATGTCTCTATTGTGGTGTGGTCGGAAGGCGTTGGTGATGTGACCTGGAGTTGGTGGTGACGAGATGATTGCAGGTCTCGGTGGAAGCAGGTGCTGCCAGATTGCTCTTAATTGCACGGGTCGCAGGCGTGGAACGATGTTTATGGCAAGAGTTGGAGGATTGGAATTCAGTGGGTGAAATTTCCATGGCGAAGGTCTGAAATCAGAGAGGCGTGAGGTAGGGGATGACGTGCCATGTCCGTGTTGAGACAACACAGTCATGGTGAGGCTACTGCCTCACAGCCGTGCTGCCTCGCACGGGCATTGCGGGTGAAGACTTTGGCTCTGATGGTGGTGCACCATGGCCGTGGCATGACAACACGGTCATGATCGGGGCTGTGGAGCACGAGCGTGGATGATCACAACAGTCGTGGTGAGTGAGAAGGTTTAGGTGCTAAGGATGGTCCACCACAGCTGTGGCTTCACCACATGGTCATGGTGAGGACAATGGAACATGGCCGTGGCCGTTCAAAATGGTCGTGGATGGGGCTCTGCTTCATGGTCTTGATCATTTGTTGCACAGGCTTGGGGCTTCGAGGACAGAACGCACAATCGTGAGTTGTTGATGTTTGATTGGATGATTAAGGGTGATCTGTAGAGGAAAAGGAAAGTGATAAGGGAGGATAAGATCAAATAGACTGAAAACTAGGGTAATTGGAACTAGTAATGCACTATTTACATGAAACTGAGGAGATACTTAGAGTAAACCAAAACAAGGGTAGATCAGTCGATATGCGGCATAAAATCTCTAGAATTGGCGACTCAGAGGATGAATCTGGAGGATTCATCACCACACCAAACTTAAGCGTTGCTCGTCCTGAGGAACGAAAAAGCCTAAGACGGTCACCAAAACACACGTTTGTCTCGTAATTACCTCACCTTCATGCAAAAGTCAGAAAATCCTCAAAAAAGAAGAAAAACAACGAAGCAGAAGCAAAACAATATTAGGGCAAAAACATCGAAAAACCTTTGAATTGGTGACTGAGGATGAATCTGGAGGATTCATCACCCACACCAAACTTAAGCGTTGCTCGTCCCGAGGAATGGAAAACTTAAAACAGTCACCAATGAAATCGTTCATCTCATGATTGCCTCATCCTTATGTCATATCATAATTTTGTTTATGGCTCAGATTGATACAACATCAAGACTTCCTTAGATCATGTAATACATCTTATGATATCCTCGTTTCTGAGTTCACTTCACTGGTGTATTTCCTTATCACTTTTTTTTGTACCGGTCATGTCTAGAAGTTTTATGAGACTTTGAAAAGACCCACAGAATCAACAAACATGCATATGATCGTCACTGGTGTTTTCAAGAGAAAGGTTGAAATGGAGGTGATTGGGGTGCTGGTATGATGAAAGAGGAAGGAAAGAGGTGTGATCAAGAGATAAGAGCCTCTCCACTGATTGACTCAAGACTCTTATTATTGGTAATTCATTAAGACACTTGGAATATTTTGTGCGCAATACTGGTTGACTTAGCCTTACACCCAATTTGTTTTCCTAAAGGTAACTCAGAAGTGTGTGTAGTTTGTCTTAAGGGTTTTTCTAGGTTACCTCTTCCATAGGAGGTAAGGGGTCATTTTTGGATCCTTAGGATCTCACTATCGAGCACAACACATCTGCCTTTGTGAGGGCAGCTAATGTACCGGTTGTGCAAGACCTTTATCGGTAATCCTTATTCAGGGCACAAATCTCATGTTTTTATTCATACTGTTACGAACCCACCTCCCGATTACCCCCAATTAAGGGAGACCGAGAGGTCGAAGCCACACCCATAACTTCCGGATCAAAGGTTCGGCTGCTACAAGTCATAGTTGCCCTTGAGCCCTGAATGCGTGGGCCGAGGTAAAAGAGTCATTTGCCTCTGTTCTTCTTCCTCACGTAGGGTAGCCCCTCTCTGGGCGAGCGATCCCGCGTCCGTACGTGTTGGACTCCGCCGACTTCTACTGCCCAGCGGTGAGGCATTTTTCCTTGACGCAGCTGGTCAGTACCAACTCCGTTTCTCCCCCCACGGGTTCTCCCTCAATCACTTTCTCCGTGGAACCCATCCTCTTGCGAGGAAGCCTGCACATCTGATGCCCAAGTTTCTGCTGTTGACGCTTGCAGCAGCCGAAGGTGCAGCGCTAGGCTCGGTCCCTTTTCGCCACCCTGTTAAGCTCGATTGACGCCCGTGGTTCCTCCTCCCTCCAAGCATGCTACATCCGCTTATAACTCCAGTTGTTCAAGCATTGCATGGTGTTAGTTGGTGGCATGCAGCAGCCGTGTGCAATTGTCATGGACGATGTGCTTGGGATTGATGGAGGTGGATTGAGAGTCGGTTGAGGTCGGGGAATCTGGTTGTCGGTGGCACCAATCTTCATCCTGGAACAGAGCGAGAGGTTGCTCCCTCATGTCCTCCACTCCTCCATCATCGGTCCAAACCCCCCACTAGTTCTTGCGGATCCCCTCGCAAACTCTCTCTATTCGGTTATATATACATATACATGTATCTTAACAAAACCCTAATGGGTCCTATGGATGAGGGAAAGGGTGAGAGGAACGACTCATGAAAGGGAGTCTAGGTTTCTTGCCTCATACTCAAACGCAGGGAGAGGAAACACCGCCTCATACTCCTTTCCTTAACTCCTGCTCTAGTTTCCTTGATCCACTCTCCCTTGTGTACGAGAAACACTCATTACTATCTTTATATAGAGATTAAAAAGATGCCTTTTCTTTTGAACAAAAATTCTAATACCCAATAAAAAGACATGTCCCTTTTTAGGGAGTATTACGCTTCCTTATAGAAATTAGTATTTCTTGGTTATTAAGGAATCTCTCTTCATAAAGAGAAATCTAAAAATTACCCCTCTTGTTCTCTTTGTTCTTGACTTATAAACTAAAGCCCACGAAATTATATTTTCTTTTAGTAGGAAAATACCTCCTTTTTAACAATGCCACCAAATTCATTAATTATGCATCACATTATCCTCTTATTTTGTATTATTGGTATATTCTCTTTCTTTTCCTTCATTGGGGCTCCTTGTACCCCAAGAAACTCTATTATTTTGAAATTACTTTTTAAGGATACTTATTATCCTTCTAGATGCATCTATATGCATTATTTCACATTATCTTGTTTATTTCTTATTCAAACAAAATATATCATTTGTAGTTCAAATATTTTTAATATGAGAAATTACATTTCTCACCAAATGAACCCAAAACCAGGGTTGTAACATCCTTCCCCTCTTATAGGAATTTTGTCCTCAAAATTCTATCAAACAAACAAACAATTCAGGATAAGACTTTCCATATCCATCATTGGCCCCTATGTGGCTTTACCGTACTCATGGCGCTCCCAAAGAACCTTTATCATCACATATTATTTTCTCTGAGTTCTTTCATCCTGGCGTCTATAAACTGCACAGGTGACTCAGGCCATTTCAGCCTCCCTTGGGGCTTACTAGGTTCATTGCTCAGCACATGGTCGGATTACTTCACATAGTGCTCTAAATTGGACACATGGAACTCTTCACACATGACTTTATCCTGAGGGGTAAGTTCAAACTTAACCTTTTCCACCTAACCATGTCAAAAGAACTCATGCATCGAGGATTCAGCTCTCTTTAGCTATAAATTAGTGGGGTCGGATTTTCATGTCACATATCCCCCCCACAGTGAACTGCATGTCTGTCTACTCTGCATCAGCTTACAACTCATGTCATATCTGGGCTCCTTTCAGCCATTGCATGATCAAAGAGACTTCATCTGCATACACTATGGTTCTTTCTTGACATTCGTGAGGTCCCTTCACCAACATCATCTTAATGAAGTGGTGACCGACGCAACCTCCCTTATAGAGCTCCTTTACACCCCGACACTGGCTATGGTGGTTATTATCACATCTTTCATAGGACAAGAACTGTCTCTAGATATCACCTTGAACGAGCACACATACTCTCATCAGACCCTTTTTAGTCTGGATCATACTAACCATTAGTTAGGGGTGATAAACTGTGCTATCATCAAGTTCTTCATGTACCTACTTCCCCCTTATGGAAGTGAACCTTAAGTTATACTCAAGAACTTTTGAACTCACCTCATGGTGTAGTTGAACCATCTCTCTCATAGGTAGTTCAACCAGATATGTCCCTTGACAGAACTCTTTCTCTCTCATGTCGTCTGGGTAAGACGATCTACCATACCCCATATTGCATCTCAACCTTCCTAGGTCTAGGGGAGACTTACATCATCCATAGTGATGAATTCCCTTTCTCTTTTGGAGATTCTTTATACTTTATATCAATGCATTGGGTATCTGGTGTTCGTCCTTCTCCCTCGGCTTGCATGGCCATATACCACATGCAACTTTATCTTAGGCATCTAAAGTAATATTGTCACTTATTATCTTCATAGTACGGTGTATGGTGATCTTAAAATCATGATCTCCTGTATGTCATTATTCCTCCATACCTAAAAAAAAACCCTAAACCTTTCTAGTCGGGGTTTCATCACCTTATTTTGCAAAAAAGTGCATCTAAGGTTCTACCACCATCCTTTCATTGCATCAAGGACTAGACTGGATAACCAAACAACCATTAACTTTTTCAACATATCTTGTTATCCAAACACATCTCCCTTCCAAACTTAGGGTTAGCCTAACAACCTCTTCTAGCCAAACTAGGCAGCTATATCTCAACCAGAGCATCCATTACCACTTCACATCCTTAGGTAGTAGGTAATGTTGAAGACATACACTTCCATGTATTTCATTTATCATCTTGAACTCGAACTCTAAGTCTATCTTCATTGAGAACACTTTGACCTCATCTTCTTGGTGATCAAACTCAACCTTGTATGACTCATATCTCATGATAAAAACATCCTCATAAGGTGACTACCTCATTCCTCTTAGTGTTTGCAAACCATCCATGTATCATTCACTTTACCAGGGTATGTTATCTTTTCTGTCCTCATACCTCATAGCAATGTTCCAACTCACATCATCTTTTATCCTTGGTGTATGGCATGCGTACTGTCATATCTCTCCCTCCCATAAAAAGAGGAAATAAGCATTTGGCGGCCGTCCAAACACAAAGTTCTTCCTGTTCCAAGAGTAGAGATGGTACATCCCACATTGCCAGTACACCTTCAAATCTAAGTTGAAACGTGCAACTTATGTCTCTACATCACATTCATCTTGATATCAATGTTACTTTTATGGAAAACTAGTCTTGAAGCTACTTGGTCCAAACACAATCCTTGGTCACCTCCTCTAGGTCTATGGGGTGCCGGCACTTTTGGGGTCATCCCACTTTTAGGAATTAGGCAACTCCTACTTCCATCGGTCTTATCCCTACCTGACCCTAGGATAAACTTAGGATTCTCCATTTATAGTACATGTCAAACTTAGAACCTTGCCCAAGCCTTCATCATCTCTCTTTGTATACATGGGCTGACATCCAACCTTTCATAGGGGTCTTGGTGACCTGCCTACCTTGGTCAGGCCCCTTACCAGTTACCTCCATGGTAACACATCCACATGTACTTAGAGATGGATATCTATGGGTCTACAGATTCAATTTTCATATCATGTACTTTTCACTTAGTTTCTCAAGATCCTATGAGACCTCTTTAGGTTTCCTCAAAACCCACAAAACTGGTATACACCCTACCAAAGGGTCCCTCTCCCAGGATGGAAGGAAACTACATGTAATGACCCATTTTCAAATTAGTCATCTGATTAGGGTTTACTTGGATAATTGTATGCTTAATTAAGTTGATCATTGTTTAAAGCTTGATTAGTGATGGTAGTTAAATTTTTATGTTTTAAATATAATGATATGTTTTAATCATACTTTTATCCACCTAATTAGGGTTAACATTTCAGAAACCCTAATTGGCCCAAATTTGGGTTTTGATGACACATGAGTGCAGAATTTGATAAATATAGTGTCTTACTAAATGATTTTTAGTATTTTATGTGTAACTCTGATTTAATTCAAATTTGGATATGATTTGTATATATAAAACTTGAACAATATTGAAAAATATCAGAATTTTTAAAGAATGTTATGACCTATTTATCTGCTGAGTTTCAAACTCGACCGATCATATTTTCAGATTGACATAGCAGTGTGGTAATTGAATTTTATCTTTTTATTGTTATATCGAATTAATCTCAAATTTTAACTTTGGTTTATTAACTCGATTATAGACACCCTATTAAATTTTAGTAATTTTTGGATGACTTTTGATCTCTACAGAGAGGGTGTCGGTCGAGTTCTGTGCAGGACAAACTCGACCGACCATGCTGCTGACTGCAATATAGAAGTGTAGTATTCGATTTTTAATTATTTATTGGTAACTCCAAATGATATAAATTTTTTTTACTGTAGCTTATAAACTCAATTTTAGACATTGGGTTAAAGTTTCATAATTTTTGGATGAGTTTGGAGTTCTGAAACATGTGGTTTCGGTCGAGTTTATAACTCAGCCGACCAACCAGTCTGAGCAAAATAAAAATACATTGAGGGGATTATTTGCAAATGTTCTAAGCACCTCAATTCATCTATATCACTAACCTAACACACAAACATCTCTCATAACTCGTCCTTCCTGTCAAAGAAACGAAATTCTTGGGAGAGAGGAGAGCTAGGGTTTTGAATAGAGAAAGTGGAGGAGATGATGACGTAGGGTTTCTCTATCCAAGATATGATGAAATCAAGTAAGTTTAGCTTCTTTGCATAGAATTTCATGGTGAATCTTCTCTCACATGTCAAGATTCCATACCTCCCCTGATTTGATTCAAAATCACATAAAATCTCCCCCTTTTCTCACTCTTTCTCTTCTAATCCGCATTTCTAGGGCTTCCGAGTTGAGAGGAGAAAGAATTGGATTCTTTTGCGAGAGTTTGATTGGGTTTCCAAAAATTCAGAGGTTGAGCTGCGTTTTTAAGGTGCTTGGCACCTGAGGTGAGTGTTTTTCTCCCTCCTAAGCTTTGTAATCATGTTGAAAGCCTAATTCAATCCGGCTAAAACAATCAGAAACCTTGTTTGTATATGTATGTGATTGAATTTGATTTGCGAAAGATATTTGAGAATCCAATTTTATTTATTTTGATTATTTCTCATTGATTGAAACTTGATTAATTCCTGTTATATTGATTGATGATGCATGCATATTCTTATGGGTAGATGACTATGGTATTTCATGTGAGTTTTGCCTAAAAATCAGTCCAATGGACGATATGCTTGGAATTGAGTTGACATGTATAAAGTCATATTTGAATTGTACTAGATTGTATTATACAAGTGCATTATTGAATGTTAATGGAGTTGAATGACCACATATCCTGATTAGGATTTTGTGTTGAGGAAGTGAATCAAATGAGTCAATTAATCAATGTATACTTATGATTGATGAATGAAATGTGTGAAAATGGAAACTAGGGTTTCCATGTTTGTGAATAACCTTAATGAACCCTTTAGATATGATTGGATTACTGAATGATATGATTATTATGATATGTTGAACTAATGAATGACTTTTTGAAAACCCTAAAAGTTTATAATTAATATGATTATGAGTGATAAAGTTAGAACTTGTATATGATGTTATAAATGTGATCAAATGCTGAAGTTGAAGGTATTAATACTTCAATTGCATATGATGAGTCTTACTAATATCACCTAAGTCCAATGTATTTGTTTTAGTATAATAAAGAATGATCATTGTTGATTATGGGAATGACATTAGTAGTCAATGACAAGGTACACTTATCTGAATATAAGAGACAATATGAACAAGATGTACTTAATGGTGATTGTAAGATAAAGATCAAACTAATGAAGATAGTATGATGAAGTATTTTATCTTTTATTTAATTACATATGGATTAACCCAAATTAAATGAAATACACTAAGAACTGTACTTTGATAAATGTTATGTAGAAGAGAAGCATTGTATGTAAAGTGAATCAAGAAAGATTGGTCCAGATGATGTAATGAACATGAAATGAAAGAACCTAAGACTACTGAGTATAAAATGATGGAAAAAGATAGGAATTAGTAGATGATTCTAAGAATGTAACTCTTACCCTAAAATGATGAGTCTGATGATGCTAATGAATGGAAATCTCAAATGGGTGATTAAGATATGTACATAACTGTAGTTGAATTCAACTAAATGATGAAACTCAAGCAATTGAATTGACTTACAAGAATGTGTTCTTGTATTGTGATTGTTTGATAGAATACTTGTATTATGAGAATGAACTATTTTGATGGAATTCAAATGATAATCAACATGTGTTGACTAGCAACCCCATATGAAGAATGTGAAATAAAAGAAGAAGAGAACTAAGTCTGTTATGCATGTATATGCATGAAATTCAAATGATAATCAACTAAGTCTGTTTTGATGTATATGCATGAAATTCAAATGAAGAATGTGAAATAAAAGAAGAAGAGAACTAAGTCTGTTTTGATGGAATTCAAATGATAATCAACATGTGTTGACTAGCAACCCCATATGAAGAATGTGAAATAAAAGAAGAAGAGAACTAAGTCTGTTATGCATGTATATGCATGAAATTTATTTACATCTATTGAGATTAGATGGAACAAGCATATGTTGTATGATAAATCTATTCTGAGTATGAGGAATGATACATGATGTCTATATGCTTTTACTATTGCTAGTTCTAATGCATCTACTAATATTTGTTAAGAACTGTGGTATACAATGAACTGATGAGGAATATGTTGAAATTGAATTTAATGTGCACTCCTTACATTGAGAAACCCTGATAAGAGTAAATGTTGCATAATGAGATCATGTCTAGGGCTGAAAGCCCACTGATGATGATAAAACCCTGATGGGGTAAATGCTGGACAATAAGATTATGTCTCGGGCAGAAAGCTCACTATTGATGATTGCTATGAATTGAGGTAGAAGATAGAAATAATCATATTTGTTGCAATCTATAGACTTATTGTGCTTCTTTCTTTGATCATTGCCCTTATTGATAAACTTAATCTGTTTCATGTTATTATAGTTATGCGAGAATACACATATATGATATATGATGTTTTGAATTCTTGTAATATGAGTAAAAGAGATTAATAACAAGTGAAATGATGGAACATCTAGTTAGGTGCCCTGAACACCGTGAGTTTCCCCCGAGGACCACACTGGGGAAACAAAACGAATCTCCTTGTAGTAATCGATGAATTATGAGAAGGATTTCCACAGTGTGGATCGAAACCTTAAAGGTTAGACCACCAGGATTTAGGAGTGAGTCATCTGGAGTGGCTCTGGCCCTAAATCCTTGTTGTGAAAGTCTATGTCCAGATGGAATAGACTCTGTTGAAATGAAATATGTGAAATGTGAAATGAAAAATATGTGAAATACTGTGATATGTGATATATTGTTTTGTTGGTTCCTATCTCGTATACCCGAGATGAGGACGTGAGCCTCTTTAGGCAACCCTGAGGTGGCCAGGGTCTGTTGTTGATATCTTAGGGTGGTCGGCTAAACCCTAAGATAGTGACGGTGAGTCGTTGATACGAGAATCAAGCGTGGTGACTTCTACTTAGTGAGGTACAAACCAAGTAGTTTCAGGGCAGATGAATAAAAGATGATAAGCCGTGTAGAACATGATTTGAATGGTTGTTACATTCTTTGTACTTCTACTTGATTATTTGTTATTGTTGAGTATGCTTCTTGTTGAGGAAAGTAATCATTTTGATATGGATATTTTCTATTTCATATTATGATATGTCATGCTGACAAGTTATAAATGATGGGATTTATATCCATTCTGAATATGAGTTGGATTTCTTGCTATTTGATAGTATTGTTTGGCCAAAATGTTTTATGTGTACTTCAGCTTCAGGACTACAGGATGTGTTCCTAGTCCGGCTGGTGGAGTGTCACAAAGATAATTTTATTGTTATGTATTGGTTCAAAATGCTTAGAACTTGACTTATTACTCATGTAGTAAGATTCTTAATCTGAACTAGAAGTATTTGCTGATTTGTTCATGTCCAACTGGTGGAGTGTCACAAGGGTAATGTTATTGTTATGTATTGATTCAAAAATACTTAGAACTTACCTTATTTCACATGCAGTAGGGCTCTTAATCTGAACTGAGAAGTATCTACTGATTTGTTCATAGACATGCTCTAAAAGATGTTTCAAGGCTATAATTGGTTCAATTGATTGCCTTATCTGTTGGATTAGATTACCATTGCAAGATAGATTTGACTCATTATAGAATGTTTTGCTATACTTTTCAATATCTGCATGTTTCTTTTAAGTTTTATACTTAATCTGATGCTGAAGCATGTACCTAGCTTGAGTGGGAGGTATCCACTCACTGGGGCTCTATATGAGTCTCATGAGGTTGTTTCAAATGTTTTTAGGTATAATGCTATCTAGCAGAGAGGTTGTGATAAAGAAGATATAAATAGTATAATCTAGATAGATTAGAATGTCCCTGTACTCTCTCTTTCCCGGGATGGGTTGTAGATTATGTTTGTTCATCAATGTACATGTATCTGATGTAAACTGAACTGCATATGAGAACAAGATTTTATTCTAGATTTAATGGAGTTGAATATAATTTGTGATATCTGAATGTGATGTCCTTGATGTGACATTGATTTATGAGTTTGTGAAGAAAGAAAAAGGAAAAATTTATCTATGTTTTTCATATATTGTTTAATCGCCTTTGTCGAGAATTCATTGTTTTATTTCATAATCTAGGTTTAGGTTTTGGGATTACCTCTAATGGTTGGTATTTGTGCTGATCAAAAGAGTGGGTCCCGACACTACACCTCTTGATAACAAAGGTCACAAACACCCTTATGCCACAGGTTTACATCCACATGCTTAACCCTAGCAAGCTATTAAGGCACAAGCAGACCACACTTTCCCATGTCATCAACTTAGCTGTGAGGGGTTCATCAAACATACCTCTAAACTTAAGGGGTTTCCTTTAGCTCTACACTACTTCCCCTCTTAGGCCTAGGAACCCTAGGTTCACCTTTGGGTGTCCAACTGCATGCTCAAACTCTTAACTACGAACAAGCATGCATAAGGTATGACACACACTTCCTGTCGTCCTTCTTCCTCAATCAACACTTTAAAGTTGAGTCCTCCTCAAGGACAATCAACAAGGTACAAGGCCTCATAACCTGTTACTAAACCTCTCCAGGGTATACTGAACTTCTTCTTCCTTTCTCAGAAGGTAAACACTTATTCCATAGCCACATAGGTGCCAAAAGCCTCGTCCTCTCTCTAGGGTTTGGTTCCTCTAATGGCAACCAAGACATCATCAACCTCCAGGGATCAAGCATGAGGCAACCATTATCATCCACTTAGGTCACATCATCCTCAACTCCCCACTTTTCCTCATATCTCAGAGTATAGGCTTCCAACCTTCTCCCTTGGGATCCTTCTCTCTCTCTAGAGCTTACCCTACACCAACCTCTCCATTAGAGGTCCTCTCTTCATGAAGGATCAACCTCAAAAGCAGACCTCTACCTGATGAAGCCTATGATCAAGCTTATGTTTTCTCAAGGTTATCCATAGCTCTATATGCTTACCTTACAAGCTATACATCATACTTTCATGGCCAGGGTTTCAACCTATTGCTCACACTACTGACACATTCTGGGTGCATATTATGCCATACTCATATAAGCTCATAGGGTTTTCCTAGGTTCTTCTCTAACCTCATCGATGAAGGAGTTAGCCTTCACTCTAACATGCACGACCCTTCCCATGGTTGGGTCGCCAAGGGTACTAGGTCATCCAACCTCTCATGGCTCATACGCCATCCAAGGCATGTCCATCCAAACACCTAGTCTAACTCATCATGCCATCTCTCTCTCTAACCTTCACTTAGGGTTAGGGTTAACATCATCCTCAGAGGATGTGCCAGGTCTCTACTTGCAATGCAGATCTCTATCTCCTAGACTAACTCTCTTTATTTATCCTCCTAACAAGAAGGTCTAGCCTCATGTCTCTTCCGAGGGCATGACAACTTATGTCGTACGAACTAAGCATGTATCTATCCTTTAGTTTGCGCTTAATCTATTAAGCTTATGTCCATGACATCTTATTTACATACTTTTTCCATTAATTTGGTGGAGAATTCCTTAGACCTTATCAACCTTACCCGTACCTCAAGAGGGTGAGGAGAAGAGAGAAAACTCTAATCCTTAAGGTCCTTAATAGAATTTGTGACAAGAAGGGATGAATAAGATGAGAAAGTCCTAAAGGTATCTTATTTCGATTCATACCCTAAGACTTTGGCCAAGCAGTCACACGGATCTGGGAGTCCTCATATTCCGACTAGTGATGCGGAGGAAAATATTGCCAGCCCCCGGTCGTGATCCTTTTCTAGACACCTCCGTCTTTTAGATAATCCTCTAATAACTCCCTTGGGTTCTATGGAGTTTGTAAAATTTAATAATTATTAATGGTTAAGTGGGGAACCTAGGCTCTGATACGAAATGTTACGACCCCACCTCCTGATAACCCCCAATTAAGGGAGACCGAGAGGTCGAAGCCGCACCCATAACTTATGGATCAAAGGTTTGGCTGCTAGAAGGCATAGTTGCCCTTGAGCCCTGAACGCGTGAGCCAGGGTAAAAGAGTCATTTGACTCTGTTCTTCTTCCTCGCGTAGAGTACCCCTCTCTAGGCGAGCGATCCCACGTCTGTACGTGTTGCACTCCGCCGACTTCTGCTACCCAACGGCGAGGCGTCTTTCCTTGACGTAGATGGTCTGTCGCAACTCCGTTTCTCCCCCCATGGGTTCTCCCTCGATTGCTTGCCCCATGGAGCTCATCCTCTTGTGAGGAAGCATGCACATTCGATGCCCAGGTTTCTGTTGTTGACGCTTGCTATGGCCGAAGGTGCAGCACTGGGCTTGGTCCCTCGCCGCCGCCCTATTAAGCTCGACTGACGCCCGTGGTTCCTCCTCCCTCCAAGCATGCTGCATCCGCATATAACTCTAGTTGTTCAAGCATTGCACGGTGCTAGTTGGCGGCATGCAGCAACCGTGCGCAGCTGTCATGGACCTTGTGCTTGGGATCGGTGGAGGCGGATTGAGAGAATCGGTTGAGGTCGGGGAATCTGGTTGTAGGTGGCACCAGTCTTCATCCTGGAATAGAGCGAGAGGTTGTTCCCTCATGTCCTCCACTCCTCCATCATCGATCCAAACCCCCCACAAGTTCTTGCGGATCCCCTCGCAGACTCTCTCTATTCGGTTATATATACATATACATGTATCTTAACAAAACCCTAATGGGTCCTATGGATGAGGGAAAGGGTGAGAGGAAACGGCTCATGAAAGGGAGTCTAGGTTTCTTGCCTCATACTCAACGCAAGGAGAGGCAACACCGCCTCATACTCCTTTCCTTAACTCCTCCTCTAGTTTCCTTGATCCACTCTCCCTTGTGTACGAGAAACACACATTACTATCTTTATATAGAGATTAAAAAGATGCCTTTTCTTTTCAACAAAAATTCTAATACCCAATAAAAAGACATGGCCCTTTTTAGGGAGTATTACGCTTCCTTGTAGAAATTAGTATTTCTTGGTTATTAAGGAATCTCTCTTCATAAAGAAAAATCCAAAAATTAACCCTCTTGTTCTCTTTGTTCTTGACTTATAAACTAAAGGCCACAAAATTATATTTTCTTTTAGTAGGAAAATACCTCCTTTTTAATAATGCCACCAAATTCATTAATTATGCATCACGTTATCCTCTTATTTTGTATTATTGGTATATTCTCTTTCTTTTCCTTCATTGGGGCTCCTTGTACCCCAAGAAACTCTATTATTTTGAAATTACCTTTTAAGGATACTTATTATCCTTCTAGATGCATCTATATGCATTATTTCACATTATCTTGTTTATTTCTTATTCAAACAAATTATATCATTTGTTGTTCAAATATTTTCAATATGAGAAATTACATTTCTCACCAAATGAACCCAAAATCAGGGTTGTAACACATACTCTGGCTTTTATTCATTGTCACTTGGCTTAGGAGAAAGGGTATTTTTGGATTTTTGTAATTTTGGGCTACCAAGCCTCTTTTTGGAACCAGTGTAGATTTTTCACCAACCTTGGTATGTGCACAATCATCATTGTATACTCTTTGAATCAAAATGAGAAGGTGATATGCCCATGTTATGTATTGAGGGGTATGGAAGAAGCGGTAGTGGAAAAAGAGGTGTGGTGTATCACACCGAACTTAGAGTTCGGCAAAGGTGTGGTTTACCACACCGAACTTAGAGTTCGGCAGAGGTGTGGTTCACCACACTGAACTTAGAGTTTGGCAATGTTCTAGTTTTCACTAGAAAGGAGTGTGGCGTGCCACACCGAACTTAAATCTTTGGCATGATTGGTGAGTAGATAGGTATGAAAATGAAGGAAGAAGTGTAGAAGAGAGTCAGGATCAAAATGTAGGTTGCTTAGTGTTTCCATATGACGGGTTCCTTTTGCTCAAATAGTGACATGATAAAAATCAAATGAGAATTATATACAGATGATCAATTAATCAGTGAGAGGCATGATGCATTTGATCTATCTCAGTCTTATTAAATCCTATCATCTTTTTCTATTAAGGATATGACATTAGGATTCATAGACTATACAAGATGAAATCATTTATCATCTAGTTTTAAGCATTGTTTTCTCATGGATTTGCAACGAAAAGAGGTGATGAAAAAAGATTTGAAAAGCAAAAGCCGACTAGATAAAGGCTTTATTTTAAGAAGGCTACGAAAATGCAAAAAATTACAAAAAAGGAGCAAGAATGGAGAAACAAAAAACAGTAAAGATAGAGGGTGGATTGAGAAACATACCACCCACCCTCCACCTTAAACTTATGAGTTTGCTCGTTTCTGAGCAAACACTAAGTTCAAGACGGAGGGGAAGAGTTGCACAATATTAACCAGGCGGTCCTCGTAATTGGAAGAAGGTCCCATGAAGATGTTTCATGAGGGTCGGAACTGAGAGCAAGGAAGTGGCACAGACAACCTGTGGAAACTCGAGCGAGTATTCTGGACAACTTGGATGCACATTTGTTTCACCTCTTTGTCCATCTAGAAGAATCTAGAGACCTTCCCCCATCAGCGGGGGAGGTAGAATATATTAAGTCGAAACTGGGGGACTAGGTGAATAATTGAAGTCATGCCTATTTGTGTCCTCCAGTTGTGGCTCACCCTCTAAGTTCAAAGTAAAACTACTTTCTTCAAAATCTAGAGCAGTTGATTGAGGGTCAGCCAACTTGCTCCTGTCCTGGATCAGGTGGCGGCTCCGGTTCAGGCTTCATTTCATCACCTATCTTTTCTTGTGTAGGATATGGTAGCCAGGATGATGTTTCTTCATCAGAGGATTTATTTTGATAAGTATCATCATTTTTATCAATGTTGAAATTGATGAGAGAGTCATTCTTCTTTTAAAAATTTTATTTAGAATTTTCCTCGTAGAACATCCTTAATTCATCCAAGTAACTAGAAGAGGATTCGACTAGTAGAACAAACTCTTGCTCGGGTAAAGGAATCATGGGATTCCGGGGTAGAGGTTCCAATGATGTTTCTCAATGGGAGGGATTAGTCCATGACATAATGTTTTGAGGACTAGAATCTCCTAATGACTCTGTTTCTTCGATATTGGGACTAAAATACTCCATTTCTGAGTCAGATTGTTGTTCTGATACTTCTTCATAGTACTCCCCGTGTTCTATTAAGTGCTCGTGAAAAAGTCACTATGGGAAGAATGAAACCTTGTGTAGGTAATGGAAGTATCTCATTCTCTTGAATATGTGGTAGCTCAGGAGGAGCTTCTTAATAGGGATGAGTTGATGTAAGAGGACATGTTTGTGGCTCGATGTCCTCCCACGGGTCCTTTCTGTCATTACAAGAGTCTACGTAAATATCGTAATCCATTCCAAAATCAAGAGATCGTTCATGTTTCTCTTCATAGTACACTATCAACTCGTTTAAGTGACTAGAAGGAGATTCAATATAAAGATCATGCTTTTGTTCGAGAACTAGCTCCATCTGGACTTCTTACAGAGGTGGTAGCTCTGGTGACGTCATCTCATGGAAAGGATTGGTTATAGATTCATCATCTTGAGACCCATCTTCCTCCCATGATTCTTTTTCATCATCAGGGTCAGTGAGAATAGAATGATCCATTTTTGAATCAAGATTTTGATCAGTCCCATCCTTGAAGTTTGTTTCTAGATCAGCCGAATGATCATAAATTTCTTCATAAGGACAAATCAGATCATGTTCCAATAATGGAGTTAGTTGAATCTCTTGCATAAAAGATATCTCATTATTCGAATCAGTCACGTATTCCTCTGAGTCTGACTGTGAAGGAGTGTAGAGTTCTTGTGACATAAACCCTTCTTCTATGGACTTCATTGATGAGACAACTGAAGTTTAAGAGATTTTGTCATTTAGGGAGTCGATCATTGCTGATTGCTCCTCAATAGTTGGATCTGGGTCTATGAAGTCAGAAGGTAGGTAAGTGTTGAAGTTTATCTCCAATTGATCTCCTGACTGTAGAGAATCCCCATATTGGATACTCAATCTTTCATCTAAGAGCATAGTGCAGGAATCATTATCCGAGTCAGACCTTGGCTCGGAAAATTATTCTTTCTCTTATGATGTTGTGGAGAAATCATCTTTGAGTTCAGTTGTTTGCACTGAGGATGATTCCTCTCCCTATACTACTGCTAGAAGATCATTGGAAGGCACCTCCCACATGATATCGTAATCGTCATCGTAATCTTTTACAATATGTGGATGAAGAGTATACTCAAGGAAAACTGGTGACTATTCTTCATGTTGCTTAGAAGTGAGGACAAGTTGCGTAAGTTGATCAAGATCAGCTATCAACTTCCCATTCATGGTTGTCTAATCAGCTAGTTGTTGAGCCACCAACTTCTATAGAGTCGTACTTCCTCAATTAATGTGTATCGATCTTCATAGTAGGGCTCTTCACTTTACACATTGGGTTGATGTTGATAGTAGCTCTCCTCATCGTAGTATTGATTTGCATTGCAATCCAGATTTCCTTCTACATTGCAATCTACGCCTTGAAATCTGTCATAATTGGGTTCTTCATAGTAGTTTCCAGTAGGATATGGATTATAACTTGTGTTATATCCATAGTCGTATGAAGAGGCTGCCTTGAGTTTCCCAACTATAAGATTTGTGATTACTTGGCATAGAACATTCACGTAGTGAGGAGGGGCGTTGAAGCAGTTGATTGATGAATGGGAGTAGTCACCACATAATTGACATCTAATGGTTGGTGGTATTGACTGCTTCATTTTGAAGAGAATTGCTACCTGAAATCAAAGAAAGTGTTTATCAGGCTTGACCTATCAGTTCAAATTCAAGAGAGTATGCAATAAAAACTCTAACTTTTGAGATCAAGGTTTTCACTTTTTTTTTCTTTGGATTTTTGAAAATAAAAATGAAAAACCCTAGAGAAACTTAGGTTGATACGGAATTCGACGAAGACGATTCTTACACCGTTGTCCCCGACAATGGTGCCATTTTTTGATGGAGCTAGGATTTACACCAAAAGATTACTCTTCCGATGGAAGTCCTAATATGCACCAAAAACCCTAGGGAGTTGATGTTCTCTCTAGGTTTACGAAGAAATGGTGCTAGATAAAAGGTCCAACCCCAAAAGAGTGTGGAAGCCTTATCATAGTATAGATTTAGGATCGAACCCAAAGGACAATGTTAAGAATCTGAGTGTCTCTATCTCATTTCTTCTCGATCTAAGTTAATAAACTATGACCAGAAGTTTGATTTGAGTTATTTAACCTAAAACAGGAAAAAGTAAAGGAAAGTACAAAAACTAGTTAAGGTTTAAAATCCAAAGTTATCAGATGATGATGGATCACTGGGGTGATGTAGATATTCACCACCACTACACATGCATTGTACTTGTACCAACATAGAAAGACCTGCAAGCAAGACGCACATATGTTGTACAATACCGATGTCTTGTGGGATAAGAGTATTGCACATATCCTTCACGGGTTAAGTAACTCTCATCCGACACATATCTATGTGTCAATGAAGATATGTAGTCTCTGAAGAGAGAATCTTACTCAACCTCATGAAACATGCATCGGAAAACTAACAAGCGAGTGATAATTACCAATTCAATTAGTATCCTTATAGACTATCCCTCTTTCGAGGATATAGCTACGAGAAATGTGGGAGTGTTGCAATGTCAGCCATTCCCCAATGAATGGTCAAGTACTTTGCACCACTCCCTCTACAAAGTGTGTTCCTTGACCCATCAAGGTTGCACTTTTGTACGTCAACTGATTCCATTTCATAGTATGAAAGTACAATGATGGAGGTGGGTTTACTCCACTCCTTAGAAAGCGTTCCTTGATATCGAAACAGATGTGCGGTGGATACACACACCAGAAACCAACACTAAATCAGTATTCGGTTCCTAAGAGCAGTCGTAGACAAACCATAATGAAAGGCAATAGATGCATACAAGAACGCGACCAACATTCAAGCATGTATGAAATGATTTAGTATTGAATCGGAAAGATAACATCTTTTTAGTATAGAATACAAGGCATGGGAAGCGGGGCTAGTCCCCACGCCCCAGTGGATGAAACTAATCGCTCCTCATGCGAGAAACAAGAAGAATAAGAAAGAGAGAGGAATACACCATGAATGTGGTGCAGAAGGTAGTCAGAGCTTGGTGAAGATGATGCGGTCATCTACATCGTGTCAGAGCAAATCTGGATGTGAAACGAGAGATGCCATGATAGACCGGGAAGTTTCTCTTGCTTTGTCTTCCTTCTCTTCTCGGTCTCCTTGAATGCAACCTGGGCAGTAGGTGGAGTGGAACTGGCATGGATGGAACTGGATCTGGATCGGACCTATGTACAGGCAGCCTGTCGGCGTCCCGGAACTGATTCCCCTAAATGAGGACCCTACTGGTCCTATTTATGGGCTTGGGGCTGGCCCTCACATTTTTGGTGTGATTCTAGCCCAAAAGGTCTTGGAGATATTTTACTTCAAATGGTTTAGTCATAAGTTGACCAAACGGTTTGGTGTTTAATAGACCAAATGGTCTTGAGTATGAGCCTCCATGCAGTTTTAGTTATTTTGAGAAGCAAACAGTTTCATGCAAATGTGACCAAACCGTCTTTGCAGTCAGCAACTCCATACGGTCTTCCAAATGGTTTCTGTTTGATTTCCCCCATACGGTCTCGGCTACTGACAAGTGACCAAATGGTTTGGGAAAGCAGCATCAGCCAAACAGTCCTAAAGATTTCCTCCATATGGTCAACTGATCCATAAGGTCTTCTATTCTCTCCCATCCATCTAGTTTGGGAAACTGAGAGGTTTCTCCTGGTCTTCGTCTCTTGGTTTTGAGAGACTGGTAGACTCCAATAGGTCTTGAGGCTGATGGAGCTCCACCAATACTGGAGTTCCTTATACCGGTCAGGTCGAAGCGGTGGTTGTGATGTGACTCGAGGAGATGAGGGGCGTCATTGCTAGGAGCCGAGATGATGCTATTGCAGGTCTCTGTGGTGGTGTGGTCGAAAGGCATTGGTGATGTGACTTGGAGTTGGTGGTGATGAGATGATTGCAGGTCTCGGTGGAAGCAGGTGCTGTCATATTGGTCTTAATTGCACGGGTCGTAGGTGTGGAACGATGTCTATGGCAAGAGTTGGAGGATTGGATTTCAGTGGGTGAAATTGCCATGGCGAAGGTATGAAATCAGAGAGGCGTGAGGTACGGGACGACGCGCCACAGCCATACTACCTCACACGGGCATGGCGGGTGAAGACTTGGGCTCTGATGGTGGTGCGCCACAACCATGGCATGACAACACGGTCGTGGTCGGGGCTGTGGAGCGCGGGTGTGGCTGATCACAACAGTCGTGGCTAGCAAGAGTGTTCTGGTGCTAAGGATGGTCCACCACGGTCGTGGTGAAGATAATGGAACACGACCGTGGCCATTCAAAACGGTCGTGGTTGGGGCTCTACTTCATGGTCTTGATCATTTGTTGCACATGCTTGGGGCTTCGAGGAAAGAACACATAGTTGTGAGTTGTTGATGTTTGATTGGATGATTGAGAGTAATCTACAAAGAAAAAGGAAAGTGAGTAAGGGAGGATAAGATCAAATAGACTGAAAACTAGGGTAATTAGAACTAGTAATGCACTATTTACATGAAACTGAGGAGATGTTTAGAGTAAACCAAAACAAGGGTAGATCAGTCGATATGAGACACAAAATATCTAGAATTGGCGATGGAGAGGATGAATCTGGAGGATTCATCAGTGCAGTGATTTCAAGTCTAAGAACCACAGTCACTACCAATACTATAAGAGATGATCCTGACTAACCAAGTGTGATTTCCATGCATCACTATTATGGTGGGTCTGTCTGATACACTGTTCTCTAACATGAATCTGTGTGCTTGGTTTGATATCATATATCATGACTAATGAGATTTTTTCATCAACCAACACACACTCTAGTCTTGTTATTGATGTCTATGGTTATTTCCACAATAAAAACCAACTAGGGACATAGCAAGAATGTATACTCTTAACATCCGCATGATCTCATTGTTCAGGTCCTTAACCTGAAGACATACGTCATTGAGTAATATGATTCTTTAGACATTTAACATGTTATATCATTATCTCAAACAAGATTAAACATATAGACAAAAATTGCCTTTATTATTATTCAAATCATTTACAAATATGCCATTACACTCATCATATGACTGGCTCTATGGGCATGCATATCAACAGTAACATCACTATAATCCTTACCTCCAATTTTTCGGCCAAGTGACTCAATCTCCTAGAACCACGTAGCATAAAGTTCTATATTCCCTATCAAACAATTATGACATCTTTCTTCAAAAATGAGATTTTGTAGAAAAATAGGCTTTATCTTACTTTTACTTTGACTCTCTCAATTTTTATTTTATTTTTGTAAGTTTTTGCACAAGAACAAGATGAAATTGGGGAGGGGGGGTGCACAAATAGAGAAATAAGTGATGAAAACATATTGATCCCTCCTCTATTCAACTCAGGATATGAATTTTTGGAGTTGTGGTTACATTCGTGACAATTTTTTTCATGTTTACTTTTGGCATATTTTGATGGTACACCCCTTTGTGGGGTATGAAGTTTTTATTTCGGGAAGCATGCCACCCCGAACTTGATTTTTGTCTGGTGGTGATTCTTTTCTTCTCTTTTTTAGAAAAAATAGAGGGAAGGAAGAGATGTTCTTGTGCTTATAACTTTAATAGTTTTTTTCATATATTTTTATCAGAGAGTGTCATTACTCTAGTTAGAATATTCCTATACATCACATCATACAAATGTTATAACAAGATAATCCATTGCTTAAATATAGGGACAAATTATGCTTGGTTCTGATCGATTCCTTATGACTTACCAACTATTCCAAGGAGTGATGTTATTTAGGGGTCCTAGGTGATGTGGTGGTTTCAAACATGGCAATTTGTAATAGATTTTGCAAAAAAAAATACTTAATTCAAGGGGGTAAAATGATAAACATCTATTCAAATTGGCCGACTAGGTAATTGGCCTTTTTATAATAAAAGAAACGAAAACATGGCCACATAGATAATGTCCATAAAAGAAGAAAATATAGAAGCAACCATATGCAAAACAAAGGAAAACAAGATGTTGGAAGGAAAAGATAAGGGGGTGGAAGCGTACCACCCACCCCCACCACGAACTTAAAACTTTACTCATCCCAAGAAAAATGAAAATTCGAGATGGGGGAAGAGGAATCACTAAGGTGGATAGTGAAGGATGGTAGCAGAGGCTCCCCTAAGAGAGAGAAAACAAGTGGTGATGTTAGAAAGAAAAAGAAAAAAACATAAATGTACAAAAATTGTTTGGGTTGCCCCCCAAAAAGTACCCTATTTTTACGTCGAAGGCCAAACACATGCAAGAAAAAATCAACTTGCTAGTTTGGGCTGAGGCTCTGGGAAGGACGGGGGTCAGTTAAGTTGAGGTCTTCCAAGATTGAGCATTTATTGGTATCTGAAGCAAAAAGGTCTTCATTGGCTATGTATCTTTTGAGTCGATGCCCATTTACTTTAAATTCACCTAAAAGCTTATCCCAGAGGAGAAAAGTACCATGTGGATAGGAGCATTTGAGGAGGTAGGGACCATACCATGTTGACTTAAGATTTCCAAGAAAAATCCTTAACCTAGAGTTATACACTAGAACCTGGTCACCTTCTCCAATGTCCTTGCATTTTATGTGACTGTCATTCCATAGTTTGGTTCGATCCTTGTAGATTCTCGCATTCTCATAAGCACTCATTCTAAGTGCGTCTTGTTCATTCATTTGGAGAAGATGTTTTTCTCCAACTGCCGAAAGATCAAAATTTAAGCTTTTGATGGCCCAACTGGCCTTGTTTCTAATTCTATTGGCAGGTGGCATGATTTTCCATAAATTAGCCTGAACGAGGTAGTGCCTATGGGTGTTTTGTAGGCAGTTATGTATGCCCATAGTGCATCATTGATTTTTAAGGCCCAATCTTTTCTAGTGCGACCAACAGTTTTTTCTAAAATGTACTTTATTTTCCTTTTGGATACTTCAACTTTCCCACTAGTCTGAGCATGGTAAGGAGTGGAGACTTTGTGGTAGACCCCATATTTTTTCAATAAGGCCTCAAAGTTTTTTTCTAAAAAATGGGATCCCATTCAGAAATGACGGTGCGTGGGACTCCGAACCCAGGGAAAATAATGTCTTTAAAGAGTTTTTTAATGGGTTTGGAATCACAAGTTTTAGTGGGTATATCTTCAACCCACTTTGACACATAATCGACTGCAACTAATATGTATGCATACCCATAGGAAGAAGGAAATGGGCCCATGTAGTCAATTCCCCAGCCGTTAAAGATTTCTAATTCCTGCCAAGAAGTTAAGGGCATTTGGTCATGTTCGGAAGTGTTACCCGTCCTTTGACATTGTTCACATGAGAGCACATATTCATAAGAGTCTTTGAAGATGGTGGGACAAAAGAACCCACACTGCAGAACTTTCCTAGCTATTTTCTGGGAACTCATGTGCCTACCATAGGGGCCAGAATGACATTGTTCCAGAATGTCAGAGCTTTCTTCTTGGGAAACACAATGACGATACATACCGTCAATGAAGAGGGATGACCCTAAAAGTGTCGGCACCCTATAGACCTAGAGGAGATGACCAAGGATGGTATGATGACCCAAGTGGGTTCGAGACCCATTTTCCATGGAAATAACCCTAATGTCAAGATGTTCATGATGTAGAGACATGGGATGCACATTTCCAGTTAGATCTGAAAGTGTATTAGCGATGTGGGATGTACCATCTCTACTCTAGGAATAGGATGAACTTTGTGTTTGGACGGCTGCCAAATGCTTATTTCCTCATGTTATGGGAATGAGAGATAGGACAATTTCTAATTCCTGCCAAGAAGTTAAGGGCATTTGGTCATGTTCGGAAGTGTTACCCATCCTTTGACATTGGTCACATGAGAGCACATATTCATAAGAGTCTTTGAAGATGGTGGGACAAAAGAACCCACACTGCAGAACTTTCCTAGCTATTTTCTGGGAACTCATGTGCCTACCATAGGGGCCAGAATGACATTGTTCCAGAATGTCAGAGCTTTCTTCTTGGGAAACACAATGACGATACATACCGTCAGTGTAATGTATAAATAGATAAGGTTCATCCCAATAGTAGTTCTTAACGTCATGTCAAAATTTAGCTTTAGAATGTCCCTTGTATTCAGGGTGCAGTACACCAACAACTAAATAATTTATAAAATCTGCAAACCAAGGAAATTGGGAGTCTACCTTAAGCAATTGATCATCAGTTAGGGATTAATTTATGGGGGTATCATCAGTTTGTCTACAGCTAAGACGACTTAGGTGGTCAGCCACGACATTTTCAGACCCCTTTTTATGTTAGATCTCTTGGTCAAACTCTTGCAAAAACAGAATCCACCTTATGAGTCTAGGTTTGGCATCCTTCTTAGTGATGAGGTAGCGAATTGCTACATGATCAGTGTAAACAATGACTTTGGATCCAACTAAGTATGAGCGAAATTTATCAAAAGCATAGAAAATGGCTAGCATTTCTTTTTCGATGATAGTGTAATTTCACTGAGCTTCATCTAAGGTCTTAGATGCATAGTATATGACATGATTTTTCTTATCAACTCACTGTCCTAGGATGGAACCTATAAAAAAGTCACTAGCATCGCACATGATTTCAAAAGGTAGGGCCCAGTCTGGTACACAGATGATTGGAGTGGTCATGAGAGAATTTTTCAAACATAGAAAAATATCCATGAAAGCTTTGTCAAAATTGAAGGGTACCTCCTTCTAAAGAAGGTTGGTGAGAGGTTTGGTGATTTTGGAGAAATCACGAATGAATCACTGATAGAATCCGGCATGTCCCAAAAAGGCTCGAATGCCTTTGACTGAGGTTAGGGGTGGAATCTTGGTGATGATCTTGATTTTAGCCTTGTAAACTTCTATGCCTTAGTTGCTTACTCTATGGCCTAGAACAATGCCCTCCTTAACCATGAAGTGACACTTCTCCCAATTAAGGACTAAGTGTGACTCAACACATCTATCAAGAACAAGGGTGAGATTTCTAAGGTAAGAGTCAAAACTATCTCCATAAATAGGGAAATCATCAATCAACACCTCCATTACAATTTCGGTCATTCATACAAAGATGGCTGACATACACCGTTGGAAGGTGGCTGGCGCATTGCATAAGCCAAAGGGCATTCATCTGAATGCGTAAGTGCCTAAGGGACATATGAAGGTTGTTTTTTCTTGATCATCGGGATGGATAGGAATCTAATAAAATCCTGAGTAGCCATCTAGATAACAAAAGTATTGTTGATGGGCTAAGCGTTCAAGAACTAGATCTAAAAAGGGGAGTGGGAAGTGGTCTTTCCTAGTTGCCTTGTGGACCTTCCTATACTCAATACACATTTTGTCACAATCCCAATTTTGCATATGTTTTCATAATTGAAATGTAAAGATTTTATGAATTTGACTTAATTAAAAAGGTTGTATGCTTTGCTTCAAACAATGAATTACTTTACAAATATCCCTTTTGATAGGAATTTCGTGATTCCTATTATTAGATTAATCCATTAATGGATATAAAAGAGAAGAAAGGAAGAAAAGTCCAAATAATAGAAAAGAATACAAGATATTGAATATTAAGCAAAATAATTATGAGAAATACATGGAAATCTCTAGAAAGTGGTATTAATGGCCACAATTGAATAAATTTCATTTATATGTAATTTATAATAAAAGAAATAGGAAAAGAGGAAAGGAAATGAAGGATAATGAGAAATACTTAAAAAGAAGTCTATTAAGAAGGAAATTTGAAATAATGAGGAAAAGATAAGAATCATGTGGAAATCATATGGTGGTGCCTCTCGTGGCCTTTTGGAATAAAAGCAAAGGGTTTATATAAAGGAGTATTTTCTTTCCTCATTGGTATTAAGATTAAATAATCTTCGAAATTGATTTTACAGATAGTTGTAATACTCCTTGCTACTTTTGGATTAAGAAGTAAGATACGAGGAGGACTCTTTCTATATATGTAATTATGTATGGAAACCCAAGATAATTAAATAAGAGAACAATATAGAATAGGTGTTTCACCTTTAATGGGTTGCTAACCAAGTGCTTTAATCAAGAAGTTGGCAATTTATCCAATAAGGAAAGTGGGATGGAATCCTCTAATATCATTCCCTTGTTTAACGTTGGCACTGCCAAGTTATGTATAAACGCCTAAGGAAACTAGAACCACGCGGACTCACAAACCCTAAGTGCTATGGACTATATATATGGGGATAGACCCCATCCCTTCACGTAGAGGGAACCTCACCTTTCTCCTCCCCCTCATCTACTCCTAGTCTAGGCAGTGGTCCTCTATGAATTTGTTGGAATCCTGGTCAGCCAGCCACCGTTACCTCTTGGTGTCAAAGCACTGGCGGCCATGACAAAGGGAGATGAGGAGCAATGGGAGAATGGTGAGGGGGTGTCGAGGATGAACCAAGGACCAAGGTTGAACTTTGCAACCACATCACGAATACCCTATGTACCCCCAACATGTACTGCTATCAATGTAGCAAGTTGGGTCGGGGCGTCTTGCAGAGATGAAGAGGATCTTAGGATGCTATCAAGGACAACCTACCACCATTTGTCTTTCTGGAAAGGCAAGCGAGGTGGGCAACTGGGCTTGGAGATGGAGGCGTCCATCTTAGGCACTGAGAACGCGACGATGCGTCACGGAATGGGTTGCAGATACTGAGCGTGCGGGCGGCCGGGAGAAGCTGGGGGAATAGTGCCCTCAGCCTTGGGGAGGCTTGGCATGCTGAGATCACCTCTATGACACCACGAGGAAGGGGAGGTGGACCTTGCGCAGGCTCTGGAGTCGGTGGCCTGCCTACGAAGCCGACAGTAGGCGCATGACTTCACGTCATTGTAGGTGTCACGTGAAGGAAGGAAGAAGATAAGAGCCAAAAGACTCATCTGCCCAAACATGCATGTTCAACAACCAAGGGCACATGAGTCCTTTCACACCTAATCAATAGCCAGACCGATTTAATACAAGGTAATATATTTTGTGCTAACGTGGTAGCACATGATTGGTCCAGATAATGATAACTTCAAATAAAATCTAGAAATAAATCAGTAAATCAAAATTAGACAAGTTATATATGAATTTTGCTCAGAAAAATGTGAGGAATCCATTAAAAATAGATTTAGAAGCTAATTCCTCTTATAATTCGAAAAGTAGTTGAAGTGATCAACTTTCATGCATTAATGATTAAGAAACTCTAATTTGAGATGATTAATGTATTGAGAAGGGTTATATGGATGATTAAAGTTGATATTAACATGTTGATTATAAAAAGACACATTAAATCTAAAAGGATAATCTTTATGCATAGTTTGATTAATTTAAGGTTCCATGTACCTGAATATGCTTTAATATTCCTTAGAACCCTAATCATAGTAATTAATACTCTTAATGGCTTTAATTGTTCAAATTCATGAATAAAGTTGAGATATGATGGTTCTAAGCTATTTTCAGTATAAAAGTTCCTAATTGTGGATAAATACCCTTAATATGGTAATTAGGGGTTTTCTAATGGATAAATGTGGAATTAGTGATAAATAGAGTTCATATGTGAATTAGATTATATGAAAGATAAGTCACGACTTTGAAAAGAAGTCAAAGATGATAATTGGCCTTAATGATCGTTTCATGACTTAAAAGGATAAAGATGGTAGTTTTAGTGTAAAAGAGGCATATTGGGCTTAATTAACTTTTGATTGTGCCTATGATGTTGAAATTAGGGTTTGTGGAATAAAATAGCATTAAAAGTGATAAATGCATAATGAAGGCGAAAACCCTAAAGTTGGCCTAGAAATCATAAGGTGGAATCCAAGTTGATCTTGATAATGTTTTGAATAAAACAATGACACTTGGATGTTATGCATTATTTTCAGGATATTATTGATTGCTTGTTTGATTGTATTGAGTGATAATGCTTGGACATCAAGTTGCTCTAGATCAGGTATGTGGTTACGCTTATGGTTAATCGCTTTAGTTTCACTAAGATTCTCAGATGTTTTATCGGTTGCCTGAAAATAACTGCTTGGATGACTTTTATTTCATGCAACTATAAAGTGACTATGATTATCACCATAAATATGTATACATGACTGGCTCAGATCCTGGTCCTCCTCTGTGGCTTTGCTAATGATGAATAGAGTAACCTAGTATAAGGCCTACTTGTTAAGTAGGAAATCAGGTTATCATGAATTAGAAATTGGGCTACCTACGTGTAGTGCCATGAGACTCTTTAGCACACCATGAGTTAGGGAGTGGGCTACCTATGGGTAGTGCCATGCGACTCAACCCTAGAAATTGATTCACCTGTTAGGTAGGATCATGAGGGGTTTAATGGGGATCTCCCATAAGGAAGGTAGCATCCAGGTCCACTATAAAAGACAACGCAGAGGCTAGCGTGTGTATGGATTTAGCAATTATGCTTAAAATGTAAAGTTGTTTGTTAAATCATAATTGACTGCAATATGTTGTTACATTTAATTGAACGATTATTGTTTACCCCACATATCAGCATATTCATTTATGCTGACCGAAATTTTGTTTGTCGGTGTTTTAGGTACAACATTAAAAAGGACAAATAGTAAATCGGCATATTGTGAATACATGAATTAAAGTGCAAGGAGGATTAGTTAGAATAGTTTCTATATGATGATAGAAGATTAGAAATCCAATTTTTTCAAAAGATATGCAAAATTTTATTTTAGTACAACTTTTCAGTATAGTCTGCTATAATTTGATAATTATTATTGATTATTTGTCGAACCTTCGATCAAAAAATTGCGATAACAGCTCTGACCTCTTGGTCTCCCTTAATTGGGGGTTACTGGGAGGCGATGTCATTACATTTGGTATCATAGCCCTGGTTCCTCAATCAATCCTTAATAATTATTAAATTTTACAAACTATGTAGAACCTGAGGGAGTTATTAGAGGATTTTCCGAAAGACAGAGGTGTCTCGAAAAGGATCATGCCCGGGGGCTAGAAAGATTTTCCTCCCCACCGCTGATCAGAAGATGAGGACTCCCAGATTTGTGTGACTGCCTGGCGAATGTCTTTGGATCTGACTCGAAATAAGATACCTTCAGGACTCTCTCATCTATTTTCGTCCCTTCTCAACCCAAATTATGTTAAGATATTAAGGTTTAGGGCTTTTCTCTCTCTTCCTCACCCTCTTGAGGTTAGGGTATGTATAATAAGGTTAAGGAATCCTCCACCGAATTAATTAAAAGCATGTAAATAAGATGTCATGGACATAAGCTTAATAGTTAAGCGTAAACTAAAGATTAGTTGCATGCTTAGGTCATATGACATGTGTTGTCATGCCCTCAAAAGAGACCTGAGGTTAGACCTTCTTGTCAGGAGGATGAGTAGAGAGAGTTAGACTTGGAGGTAGAGACCTCCATTATAGGTAGAGACCTGGCACATCTGATGAGGATGATGCTAAACCTAACCCTAAGTGGTGGTTAGAGAGAGATGGCATGATGAGATGGAAGTTTTGAATCCCTATGATAGTTTGAGCCATGTGAGGTTGGCTGACCTAGTACCTTTCGCGACCCAACCTTGGGAAGGGTCGTGCATGTTATGGTGAAGGATAACTCCTTCATTGATGAGGTTCGTGTTGACCATATAGAAACCCTATGGGCTTATATGAGCATGGTATAGTATGCACCTTGAGTACGTCAGTAGTGCTAGTAGTAGGTTAAAACCCTGGCCAGAAAGGTATGTTGGATATCTTAGGAGATAAGAATAATGAGCTATGGATAATCTTGAGTGAACGTAGGTTTCACCCATGTAGGTGCATACATGTGTGCTTGATCCACCTTCATGGAGAGAGGAACCCTAGTAGTAAGGCTTTTATAGGATTAGCTCTAGAGAGATAGAGAGAGAGAGCAAGATCCAAGCAAGAAGGTTGGAAGCTTAGACTCTACGATATGAGGAACACTGGGGAGTTGAGGATGATGCAACCTAAGTGGATGATAGTGGTTTCCTGATCCTTAATCCTTGGAGGCTGATGATATATTGTTTGTCTTTGGAGGAACTAAACCCTAGAGAGAAGATGAGGCTGCTAGTACCTATGTGCATATGATATAGGTGCTTACCTTCCAGGGATAGCAAGAAGAGTTCCTTAGACCCTGAGGAGGTTTAGTAACAAGTTGTAAGGCCTTATACCTAGTTGGTTGTCCTTGACGAGGACTCAACTCTGAGATGTTGCTTGAGTAGAAGGATAATAGGAAGTGCATGCCATACCCTGTACATGCATGGTTCGTGGTTAAAAGGTTGAGCAGGAAGTTGGACATCATAAAAGTGAACCTAGGGTTATTATACCTAAGAGGGGAAGTAGTGTACCTGATGCTCATGATGATATTTGAGTTTCTATAGATTTGATCATGGCACTCCTCATGTTTAGAGGAATGGGAACCCCTTAAGTTTAAGGTATATTTGATGAACCCCTCACAGCTAATTTGGTGACATGGGCATGTATGATCTTGGTCTAATGTTGAGGAATGGGAACAAGTATGACCTAGCATGGTTTAGTAGGTGGTCTGTTTGTGCCTTAGTAGTTGGCTAGGGCTAAACATGCTCATGTGGATGTAAACCCTAGACATAAGGGCGTTTGTGACCTTTGTTATCAAGATGTAATTTCCTCCCATCCTGGGAGAGGGACCCTTTTATAGGGTGTATATCAACTTTTGTGGTTTGAGGTAACCTAAAGAGGTCTCATAGGATCTTGAGAAGCTAAGTCAAAAGTGCATAGTATGAGAATGAACCTATAGAGCCATAGATAACCATCTCTAAGTGCATGTGGATGTGTTACCATGGAGGTAACTGGTGTAGGGCCTGACCAAGGTAGGTAAGTCTCCATGACCCCTATGAAAGGATGTAAGTCAGACCATGATTCTGAGAGAGATGGTGAAGACTTGGGTAAGATGTCAAGTTGGATATGTGCTATGTTTGGATCCTAAGTCTATCCTAGGGTCATGTACCGATAAGACTGATAAGAGTAGGAGTTGCCTAATTCCCTACTTACACATGACCATAGGGTCGAGAGGTAACAACTATCATTGTCTAAGGGACATGGATTAGGAGATTGATCACCTTCATGAACTCATGGGTCTCGAATGGCAGATGAGAAGGGCACTCTCTGATGCATAAGGGAAGAGGGATGACCCCAAAAGTGCTGGCACCCTATAGACCTAGAGGAGATGACCAAGGATGGTATGATGACCCAAGTGGGTTCGAGACCCATTTTCCATGGAAATAACCCTAATGTCAAGATGTTCATGATGTAGAGACATGGGATGCACATTTCCAGTTAGATCTGAAAGTGTATTAGCGATGTGGGATGTACCATCTCTACTCTAGGAATAGGATGAACTTTGTGTTTGGACGGCTGCCAAATGCTTATTTCCTCATGTTATGGGAATGAGAGATAGGACAATATGCATGTCATACACCAAGGATAAAGATAATGTGAGTTGAAATGTTGCTATGAGGTATGAGGATAGTGGTAATAACATACCCTTATGGAGTGTACAATATGTGGATCGTTTATAAACATCAAGAGAACTAAGGTAGTCATCTTATGAGGATGTTTTTATCATGAGATATGTTGAATAAATGAGATATACAAGGTAGAGTTTGATAACAAAGAAGATGAGCTCTAAGTTTTCTTGTTCAAGATAGACCTAAAGTCCAAGATGAGACGATAATTGGAATACATAAAGGTGTATGTCTTCAACATTACCTTATACATGAGGATGTGAGGTGCTAATGGATGCTCTGGTTGAGATGCAACTGTCTAATTTAGCTAGTGGACAAACTAGAAGAGGGGGTTAAGTGAACCCTAAGTTTGTGAGATATGTTTGGCTAACACTCAGATGTAACGAGATCTATTGATCAAGTTAATGGTTGTTTGGTTAGCCAGTCTAGGCCTTGAAGCAATAAAAGGATAGTTGTAGAACCTCAGAGGCACTTCTATGGCAAAGAAGGTGATGAAACCCCGACTAGAGTGTTTTAGGGTTTCTGAGGAATCAACCTTAAGGAATCGTGATATACAAGAGATCATGATTTTAAGTTCACCATACACCATGGTACTACTAAGATAATAAGTGGTAGTAGTACTTTGGATGCTTAAGTGTACGGAGTTTCATGTCAGGAGGTGAAGGACGAACACCAATAACCCATTGAGTTGATATAGAGGATAAAAATCCCTAAGAGGGAATGGGATTTCATCACTATGGATGTCATGGCGAGTCTCCCATGGACCAGAGAAGGTCAAGGTGCAATATGGGATATGGTAGATCACCTTGTCTAGATGACATGATCTAAGAGAAAGTGGGAGTACTGTCAAGAGACTGGTCCGATTGGACTACATGTAAGAGAGATGGTTCAACTACACCATGATGCGAGATCAATAGTTCTTGAGTATGACCTAAAGGATCACATCCATGCGGTGGGAGTAGATACATGAAGAACTTGATGTTAGTACAGTTTATCAACCTCAACTAATGGTTAGTCTGATCCAGACTAGAAGGTCTGATGAGAGCATGTGTGCTCATTCAGGGAAATACATGGAGACAGTTCCTGTCCTATGTGAGATGGGATGATAAACAACCATAGCCAGTACCGAGATGTAAAGAAGCTCTGTACGAGAGGTTGTGTCAGTCACCACTTCATTAAGATGATGTTGATGAAGGGATCTCACGAAGGTCAGAAAAGACCACAGTGTATGTAGATGAAGTCGCTTTGATCGTGCAATGGCTAGAAAAGAGACCCAGTGACGATATGCGTCGTGAGTTGATGCAAAGTAGACTAGCATGTAGTTCACTGTGGGAGAATATGTGATATGAAAATATGACTCCTCTGAGCTATAGTTGAGAAAGCAGAGTCCCCAATACATGGGTCCATTTGAGATGGATTGGTGGAGAAGGTTATGTTTGACCTTACCCCTTAGGATAAAGTAATTTATGATGAGTTCCATATGTCCAATTTAGAGCACTATGTGAGGTACCTGAGTCATGTGCTGGGCAATGAACCTAGTGAGCCCCAAGGGAGGTTGAAATGTCCTGAGTCACTTGTGAGGATTATAGATGCCAAGGTGAAAGAACTCAGAGAAAATAATATGTGATGATAAAGGTTCTATGGAAGCTCCATGGATAGGGTAAAGCCACATAGGGGCCAATGATGGATATGAAAAAGTCTTATCCTAAATTGTTTGTTTGCTTGATGGAATTTTGAGGACAAAATTCTTATAAGAGGGGAAGGATGTTACAACCCCAATTTTGGATATGTTTTCATAATTGAAATGTAAAGATTTTATGAATTGGACTTAATTAAAAATGTTGTATGCTTTGCTTCAAACAATGAATTACTTTGCAAATATCCCTTTTGATAGGAATTTCGTGATTCCTATTATTAGATTAATCCATTAATGGATATAAAAGAGAAGAAAGGAAGAAACGTCCTTATAACAGAAAAGAATACAAGATATTGAATATTAAGCAAAATAATTTTGAGAAATAAATGGAAATTTCTAGAAAGTGGTATTAATGGCCACAATTGAATAAATTTCATTTATATGTAATTTCTAATAAAGGAAATAGGAAAAGAGGAAAGGAAATGAAGGATAATGAGAAATACTTAAAAAGAAGTCTATTAAGAAGGAAATTTGAAATAATGAGGAAAATATAAGAATTATGTGGAAATCATATGGTGGTGCCTCTCGTGGCCTTTTGGAATAAAAGCAAAGGGTTTATATAAAGGAGTATTTTCTTTCCTCATTGGTATTAAGATTAAATAATCTTGGAAATTGATTTTATGGATAGTTGTAATACTCCTTGACACTTTTGGATTAATAAGTAAGATACGAGGAGGACTCTTTCTATATATGTAATTATGTATAGAAACCCACGATAATTAAATAAGAGAACAATCTAGAATAGGTGTTTCACCTTTAATGGGTTGCTAACCAAGTGATTTAATAGAGAAGTTGGCAATTTATCCAATAAGGAAATGGGATGGAATCCTCTAATATCCTTTCCTTGTTTAACGTTGGCACTGCCAAGTTATGTATAAACACCTAAGGAAACTAGAACCATGCAGACTCACAAACCATAAGTGCTATGGACTATATATATAGGGATAGAACCCATCCCTTCACGTAGAGGGAACCTCACCTTTCTCCTCCCCCCTCATCTGCTCCTAGTCTAGGCAATGTTCTTCTATGAATTTGTTGGAATCCTGGTCAGCCAGCCACTGTTACCTCTTGGTGTCGAGGCACTGGTGGCCATGACAAAGGGAGATGAGGAGCAATGGGAGAAGGGTGAGGGGGCGTCGAGGATGGACCAAGGACCAAGGTTGAACTTTGCAACCGTGTCACGAATACCCTATGTACCCCCAACTTGTACTGCTGTCACCGTAGCAGGTTGGGTCGGGGCGTCTTGCAGAGATGACGAGGATCTTAGGCTGCTGTCAAGGACACCCTGCCACCATTTGTCTTTCTGGAAAAGCAAGCAAGGTGGGCACCTAGCCTTGGAGATGGTGACGTCCATCCTGGGTGTTGAGAATGTGACGGTGCGTCACAGAACAGGTTGCAGACGCCGAGAGTGCGGGCGGCTGGGAGAAGCTAGGGGAACGGTGCCCTCAACCTTAGGGAGGCTCAGCATGCCGAGATCACCTTTCTGACACCACAAGGAAGGGGTGGTGGATCTTGCACATGATCTGGAGTCGGTGGCCTGCCTAAGGAGCCGGCAGCAAGTGCATGGCTTCACGCCGTTGAAGTCGTCGCATGAAGGAAGGAATAAGATAAGAGACAAAAGACTCATCTACACAAACATGCATGTTCAACAACCAAGGGCACGAGAGTCCTTTCACACCTAATCAAGAGCCGGACCAATTTAATACAAGCTAATCTATTTTCTGCTGACGTGGCAACACATGATTGGTCCAGACAATGATAACTTCAAATAATTCTAGAAATAAATCAGTAAATCAGAATTAGACAAGTTATATATGAATTTTACTCAGAATAATGTGAGGAATCCATTAAAAATAGATTTAGAATCTAATTCCTATTGCAATTAGTAAAGTAGTTGAAGTTATCAACTTTAATGCATTAATGATCAAGAAACTCTAATTTGAGATGATTAATGTATTGATAAGGGTTATATGGATGATTAAAGTGATATTAACCTGTTGACTATAAAAAGACACATTAGACCCAAAAGGATAATCTTTATGCATAGTTTGATTAATTTAAGGTTCCCTGTACCTGAATATGCTTTAATAGGCCTTGAAAGCCTAATCTCGATAATTATGACTCTTAATAGCTTTAATTGTTCAAATTCATGAATAAAAATGAGATATGATGGTTCTAAGCTATTTTTAGTATAAAAGTTCCTAATTGTGGATAAATACCCTTAATATGGTATTTAGGCTTTTTCTAATGGATAAATGTGGAATTAGTGATAAATAGAGTTCATATGTGAATTAGACTATATGAAAGATAAGTTGCTAATTTGAAAAGAAGTCAAAGATGATAATTGGCCTTAATGATCGTTTCATGACTTAAAAGGATAAAGATGGTAGTTTTAGTGTAAAAGAGGCATATCGGACTTAATTGACTTTTGATTGTGCCTATGATGTTGAAATTAGGGTTTGTGGACTAAAAGAGCATTAAAAGTGATAAATTCATAATGAAGGCTAAAACCATAAAGTTGGCCTAGAAATCATAAGGTGGAATCCAAGTCAATCTTGAGAATGTTTTGAATAAAATAATGACACTTGGATGTTATGCATTATTTTCAAGATATTGTTGATTGCTTGTTTGATTGTATTGAATGATACTGCTTGGACATCAAGTTGCTCTGGATCAGGTATGTGGTTACGCTTATGGTTAATCGCTTTAGTTTCATGGCAATTCTCAGATGTTTTATCGGTTTCCTAAAAATAACTACTTGGATGACTTTTATTTCATGGAACTATAAAGTGACTATGATTATCACCATAAATATGTATACATGACTGGATCAGATCCTGGTCCTCCTCTGTGGCTTTGCTAATAATCAAAAGGGTAACCTAGTATAGGGCCTACTTGTTAAGTAGGACATCAGGTTATCATGAGTTAGAAATTGGGCTACCCACGTGTAGTGTCATGAGACTCTTTAGCACACCATGAGTTAGGGAGTGGGCTACCTATGGGTAGTTCCATGCGACTCAACCCTAGAAATTGATTCACCTGTTAGGTAGGATCATGAGGGGTTTAATGGGGATCTACCATAAGGAAGGTAGCATCTAGGTCCACTACAAGGACAACGCAGAGGCTAGGGTGTGTATGGATTGAGCAGTTATGCTTAAAACATAAAGTTGTTTGTTAAATCATAATTGACTGGAATATGTTGTTACAGTTAATTGAATGATTATTGTTTCCCCCACATACTGACATATTCATTTATGTTGACCGACGTTTTGTTTGTCGACATTTTATGTACAACATTAAAAAGGACAAATAGTAAATGGGCATATTGTGAATACATGAATTAAAGTGCAAGGAGGATTAGTTAGAATAGTTTCTGTATGAGGATAGAAGATTAGAAATCCAAGTTTTTCAAAAGGTAGGCAAAATGTTTTTTAGTACAGCTTTTCAGTATAGTCTGGTAGAATTTGATAATTATTATTGTTTATTTGTCGAACCTTCGATCCAGAAATTGGGATAACGGATATGACCTCTTGGTCTCCCTTAATTGGGGGTTACCAGGAGGCGGGGTCATTACACATTCTCCATCATATAATGGTGCGAGTGGGAATAAGTTCAACTTGAACCAGACTGACCCATGGGGAGTCAGAGATGGGGTAGATGATTTCTGCAGTTAAAAGTTTGATCACCTCTAGATGGACAACTTCCTTCATGTTTGGGTTGAGTTTTCATTATGGATCATAGGAAGGTTTGTTGTCTTCTATCATTGGGATTTGTGAATGCATATGGATTGATCTATCCTAACTAGATCAGTCATTTTGTACCCTAAGGTAGTTCCTCTTTTTCTAAGTTCTCCCATAAGTTTGCTTTCTTGTTCAAGGGTAAGGTCAAAATTTATGATGACAAGACACAACTATTGTTCATCAAGAAAAACATATTTCAACCCTATGGGTAGAGTCTTCATTTCTAGGGCCTTAGGTGGTTCAGGTTTTTCTTCCATGATGGAGTTCATTTGAAGTTCCTCAATTTTAGCATTAGGAATCTCCTCAAATTATCTAAATGAGCCTTACATTGATCTAATTGTTCATTATCAAGATCACATTCAGGAGGGCTAGTGAGATCTGTGTGTAGGGGGTCATCAACTAACTCCCATTCCTACCTCAGTTAAGATAGTTTATCAATACAGTCAAGGAGATAGACCTCTTCTTAGAAACTAGACCCTTTCTTGCTTTCAAACACCCTAAACTCTAGGGTTTGCTTCCCTAATCTTAACAGAATGGTTCTGGCCTCAATGTTTTTGGTATGTATGCCCAGAGAGACAATCATATGATGATTGGATTGGCATATATTCTAATTGATCTGATAAATATCAAAGGCAAGCTTCCAATTTATTCTAGCTCAATCGATTATGAAATAAATGATGGAGCAGAATGAATGTTTAAAGAATGACAATACTGAATGACATATGTCTTCAGATTAAGGACCTGATCAATGAGATAGATGCTAAGAGTATGTACATTCTTGTTATGTCCCTAGTCGGATGTCATTGTGGAAGGTTAATAGACAACAATGACACATCAAAACTAGAGTGTGTGTTGGTTGATGACAATGTCTCATTAGTCATGATATGTGATATCAAACCAAGCACATAGATACATGTTGGAGAACAATGTATCAGATAGACCCACCATGAGAGTGATACATGGAATGATGAAATGGTAGTCAGAATCACCTCTCATAGTGATAGTGGTGATTGTGATTCTTAGACCTCAAATCACTACACTCGTTGAATGTGATTGGGTACCCTTTGACATCATCAAATGCACTCCTAAAACATGGGTTGTTATAACGGTGATGATTGGGTGACTTTGACGCATGAGATAGACTTTGAGTGATGGATATGGGATTTGTCCTTTCTAAGGAAGTATGGTGTCTGCACTTGATAAATGAGACTAAGAAAGGCATGCACATGCACATGTGAATCAATATATGATATTGATGTCATAGATATCTCAGACAGTCTGCTCTAGTTCAAGAAACATGAATGAATGTTGAAAGGATGACAACTCCATGCCTTGAGTTCATTCAGGATATCAGAGACAGAGGAATTATATATTCATTGGAACACCAATCACAGAGTGTAGGACTGAAAGTTGTTCTCTAACTTTCCTTTTCACTTGGGTAGCACTGATGTGCGACTGGGTACCTCTCTTTTCTTGTGATGTCATAAGCTAGTTATGGGCATTCAATGCCAATGTGAAATGGGACGTATAGGGTCACACACAAAGGATTAACCTAGAAGAGGAGTTTATCCATGAATAATGTTTGGATTAATTACTAAAGTGTTTAGGTACTCAATCAAACATTCAATCAATAGACTTGACTCATAATCATCAAGATCAAGTATTGGACCAACTGATTAGAGTGTCATATTGATTGAGAACCGAATTGACTATGTTCTGCACAACCTGGACCACCAACCGACCGATTCACTGGGTGAACCGATTAGCTCATGGCCAATGAGATGAACAGTGATGTGGTATGTTAAACGCACTAACAAACTCACTCACGGTTTAAATCCCCGAGCTCTTACCTAAACTAAAGTGCAATAATACCACCCGCAAGCGGACAAGTCTTATCGCAGTATAGTTAGGGATCGAACCCAAATGACAACATTTTTAAGAATCTTTGTCAGTCGAATCTAGCTCGAACAAGACTAATATTTAGAACGATAGGTTGATTTGAGGTTAATTAAACTAATTGCAAGAAAGTAAAAGTTGAATTAAAGTTGAATTTAGATTAATGATATGGAATCGCTGGGATGGTATCAGGTTTCACCACCGCTACACATGCAAACACATTCGATCACAAACAATCCTGGCAAGATATAATAATCCAAAAAGAGCTGTTGCAGAACCCCCCATACGGGCGTTAGGTTCGTGTTAGCATCACCTTAGGCGTCAGATGTCTCATCACCAACCGGATCACTTACTTACGATTCCAGAGATATAGAAATCCAACGAAGGCTGTGAGCCCCCTATACAGGCGTTAGGCACACATAAGCATCACCAAAGGCTAGATGGCTCATCCCCTCGCGGATCATACACTTACGACCTCGAAGAAATCCCATACTATTTCTAGTTTGGGAGTCAACTGCATTAATCGATAAGCAAGTAGACGATTAAAATACGAGCAAACATCGATGATTAACAAGAAGATACAAAATCCAACTATGGCTGTGAACCCCCTATACAGGTGTTAGGCACACAGAAGCGTCACGAAGGCTAGATGGCTTGTCCCCTCACAGATCACACACTTACGACCTCAAGGAATCCCATTCTATTTCTAGTTTGGGAGTCAACTTGTTAAACGACATTCAATCCTACATATAGAAGTTCTCACAACATAGGAAGAACCAAGACGAAAGAAAGTAGATAATCAACTACAAACATACCAACTAACAATGAAGAGGATAATTATATACATTGCCATGGAGAGTTTAACAAAAGAACATGATTTGCATGGGCAGCGGGGCTAGTCCCCGCACCCCAGTGAAAAGGTACTACTCTCTCATGATGTGAGAAATAAGGAGAATAAGAGAAAGGGAAGGTTCCGCCATGAGCATGATGAATAAGGTGGTCATAGCTCGATGAAGATGATGCGCTCTCCTACACCGTGTCGGGGCAGAACTTGAACGGGGACGAAGAACTGCCAAGGCAGGCTGGGCAAACCTTCTTCTCCACCTTCTCTCCCTTCTTCTCTCCTTGCTTCACGCCAAGAAGAGTAGGTGGACGTGGAAAATGGCTTGGAAGTTGAAGCTGGATCAGACCTTTGGCAGTCTGTCAGTGTGCTAGAGTCGATCCCCAAATGAGGACCCTTATGGTCCTATTTATAGGCTTGGATGAGGTGGGCACGTTTTTGTTGTGACTAGTGATCCAAACGGTTTGGAGATCATTTGTCCTTCAAACGATTTTGAGACCGTTTGGTCTTCAAATGGTCTGGAAACCGTTTGGAAGCTCCATGGTCTGGAGACCATTTGGATGACCAAACGGTCTTGTGTCTTTGCAAACTGAATGGATCCAAATGGTCTCAAAATCGTTAGGATCCAATCGGTCTTGGATTCGATCTTCATTTGGTCTTGGTATCTCAGCTTCATTCGGTTTTGCGAGCAAATGGTCTTGGGACCAAATGGCTCCAAACGGTCTCGGGACCGAATGGCTCCAAACGGTCTCGGGACTGAATGGCTCCAAATGGTCTCGGGACCGAATGGCTCCAAACGGTCTTGGGACTGAATGCCTCCAAACGGTCTTGGGACTGAATGGTTCCAAATGGTCTCAGGACCGAATGGTTCCAAGCGGTCTCAGGAGACCATTTGGGTGACTAAATGGTTTGGAGACCCAACCAGTTTTGTTTTGATCGATCTTGATTGTCTGCAAGGTCTCGAGTCCAAATAGTCTCGAGCAATCGGTCTTCACATGATGCTCATTCGGTCTTGGTGACTTCTGCGTCTAAATGGTCTGAGGTGGAGTGACGTACGGTCGAGGCGAATGGCGAGGGTGGTGTGGTTGTGGCCTGGACTCTGCTTCATGGTCTTGAATTCATGCAAATTTCTGAACGACTTCTTAGACCAGTAGTTGCAAACGGTCTTAAATGTGCTGCTCGATCTTTTGCGCCTAAACGGTCTTGAAATGGATCTGTCCATTCGGTCATGAGACCGAATGGATGAAATCATTTGTCCAAGACTGTTTGGTGAGACCATTTGATGAGACCGAATGGTTGAAACCCAGGATGAGAAAGGTGAGTCCCGCTCCAAAAAGGGTCGATTGTTCAACTTCGTCAGGACCTTCATTAAATCAACATAAATTCAGTTAAAACCTTGATAATCGAATCAATTAAGTAATTTTGCATATTATGATACATTTTGATATTTAATGAGTGAAATAGTATATATAGAGTTGAATTTGTCCAAAAATGATAATTGAATTTCATGATGAATATGCATTCATAAAAATACCCCGAACATAAACGTTGCTCGTCCTCGAGTAACACAAAATCTGAAACAGTCGCCAAATGAATACTTTCAATTCATGTGGTTTATTCATCTTCACATCACGAATATTTTGTTTCTTCTCAATATGACTGAGTGTGTCAACCTCCTGAGACCATGACATGATTTTACCATGCGTATAACGTAAGTGCACGCGTCAATGTAGTATAGGCCCTTGTGAGGCCCGAGTCGAACTCAGGGACACTAAATTATCAGTAGGCCCTTGTGAGGCTCGAGACTACTAAACCGCAATCAGCTAGACCAATAAAAAGGTTATGAGAGTTGTTTTGAAAATAAAAGAAAATAAAATAAAACAAAGCAATCGATTAAGTGTTTAGTTTAAATAATTCAAATTTAGATCTTTAGGATTGCGGTTTCACCACGGATTTTCATTGTATGAATTTCCATATAATAATTTAGGTTCATCTCTCAATCCGGGTAGTGGCCTGTAGTCAGAATTGTCCACTGTCATGGTAAAATTCACTACCTATGTCTAGGTCAGTTCCACCATCATAGTAACATATACCCTAAACTAGGTGCATTAAAACCGACCTCTGGGTTTCCACCATTAACCTTACATCACCTTGTTCAAGGGATTTGTCAATTAATGTGAATTTCGTCTATTTTCAACTGTTAATTCTTCTTTCAAAGTAATTAAAGGCATTATATTATCATTATGGTGATCAAGCATAACAATATAATTGAGAAAATGAAATCATACCACGGATTTAAGAGATAAATTATGAATTACTATGATAAAAATGTCATACAATGCTTCCCCAGGCTACTCCTGGTCCTAAAGATAAAGGGGATTAGCCCCGCATGTTCATCTTAGAGCAAAACATGGTTGGAGAAAGGAGAAACATGGAGAAAAACATGAATAAGTAATCAAACCCCTGAACGGAGAAGATCCAGGCGTTCCTCGGCGTAGAATGCACGATCTACAACCTTTCGGCGGTGGAAAACATCTTCTTCGACTTCCGGAATGGCTGGGGCATGCTTCTGGACTCCGTTCTTCATTCCACACCTTCTCGGGATGTGTGCAGTGGCTAATGACGTTTTCCCCAGCTCTTGGCCTCCGTCATTAGGTATAATTACTGAGTTAGGTCGCAAAAATATCACAGCCGTCGGATTTGGGTCGATCTGAAACAAACTTTAATTTAACGTCATCGATACCATCGACGCGAGTCGATGGTATCGACTCCTCGCGATATCAGCAAGCCTTCTTTTCTTTTCTTCGTTGCGCCTGATGCTGACTCGATACCATCGACGTGGGTCGATGGTATCGACACCCTTAGGTGTCAGTTTTATCCCTTTTTCGTCGTTGAAACTCCACGTGTCGATAGTATCGACTTTGGGGTCGATAGTATCGACTATCTACTTGCTAGCAACCTGATGGAATGTCGCTACCATCGACTTCCCTGTCGATGGTATCGACTCTGTGCTGCTCCTTGCGGCTGGCAACCTGTGGTTGTGTCGATGGTATCGACAGCTGCAGATATGTGTTTTTCCTAAAATTGCAAAACAAAACCACATAAGCCGAGATAAAACATATTATTGTAATCATGTATGCTCAAAACAATAAAATAAGAGAGATTTGACACTGACAAAGATCATATACTAAAGCAAGTGAATTATGCAATATTAATCACCAAAATGACCAATAAACGCATAAAACGCGAGTAAAACAAGTCTATAAATGTGACTAAAAATCATCGCATCAAACTCCCCTAAGCTTGAACATTGCTCGTCCTCGAGCAACAAAACTTTAGAATAGAATTGCTAGGGTCAACTAAGAACATATTATCACAGCAAACATCACCATATGATCCCCACCGGACATTTACAATCTGACCCTCACTAACCATAGAATGATAATTACCCTAAAGGCGACAATAATCATACATAAAAGATATCTACCTCAAAATTGATGAACACTATCAGATAAGGCAGTTAACATAATAAAATTCTCCAATTCAGACTCAGTGCATCTTGTGATCTCCTATTCTACATTGCTCGACCTAACTACCATCTACATGGAAGTAGCTCTCCTGGTATTAACAAGTGAGGAGAAAATCACGATGGCCTACCACTTCGAGGAACGGGTGGATGGAATGGGTGGCTCGTGGAGGAAATGGAAGCATTATACGGTTTTAATATGCATAAAACATTTATGACCTAAATGATTCATATGCAAGTGAAAATGCCCTAATGCCTGCATTTGGGTGGAATGATGCATGCACTATTATTCCGTCTCAAGGTGAGATGGAATAAATAAGAGAACTACATCATGTACTTTATTCTTCTTACAGTGCAGTGAGAACATGTTCCTTTCTCCCTCTCATTACTACTTACTTCTCAATTTTTTTTCTTCTTGTTTTTTTTTTTCATTTTTTTTCAGATTTTTTTTTCATTTTCTCTCTTTTTTTCTTTTTTTTCTAAACCCTTATTTTCATAGATGACAATGATTCATTTGTCAGGCTCACTTATTGCAGCATAACTTATACATTTGAAACATTCAGAAGGTATGGAACAAGTTCATCACCCTTAACGTTTCAGAAGACATAAGATGCATGATGTACTAAATGCACAAAAATGTGAATGCAGCTCAAAATGACATGTATGCAACTAAATGACACACACTTAAGGATATTGTGCATGTATAGCTATTCTCTATTTTTTTCATTTTCATGCAAAATATATGAAAGTGGTTGCAATGCAAAACCTACCTACATGAAATGCAATCAAAGAAATTAAAACCGTAATGTACTTCCAGTTCTTAAGGTGGAGTGTGAAAACAATGGGGTGGATAGATCACAAGACTAATTGACTGAACCTTTGGAAATTATTATGTGTCCCTCCTTACTGACCAGTGTAGTACTAAGATGTTTCTCTCTCTTATTTCAAATTAAAGTCTCATTATCATTTGATCAGTTTAGGCTCAAACAACCAGTTTCGTCTACTTTTCATGAATCATAGGAATGTACAGTTATGATTTCTTGTTTTAGAGTTGACGAACCCAATTATTTCCTTAAGTTATGTGCTCAAAGTTAAACAACACAAGCTTGCAAAAACACTATAATTTTTCAAATTTGCCCCTAATTCCCATGTACAAGCAATGAGATGACACAAGACTTAAGACATCCACAATTACATTAGATAAAGTGTGGATCCTACAAAAAACTAAGAACTACAAGAAATAAATAACAAAAGACAAAACAATAAAAACTAAAAACTAGGAAAAATAAAGGATAGATCTGTTCCAAATCCCCCCCTAAGCTTGAATTCAACTATGGCATCATAGTAAAACACAACCGTAAAAGGTGGAATAGTGATACCGATCATTCTTCAGGAAGAGGCGGGTACTGCAGAGCCATGGGGTCCCAAGATGGGTACTGCCCCTAAAAGCTCGGATCATACTGGGGCATTAGAGGAGGTTGTGGATACCCCTCAAAATAATTCTGGCTCCAGTAATGAGCGTAGAAGGGATGATGCTGTATCTCCATCCTATGCAACCTATCGTGGATGTGTTGTTGGTTGTCGAGGAGGAGGCACTCATTCTCGAAAATGGCCCTCTGGTTATCTAACAGTCGGTTCATTGTATCCTGAATACCGGAATATGAAGTTGTATGTTGCAATTGGGTGTGTTGAATCTCTTACAGCATTGTATACATCCCCTGCATGGAGTAGGCATCCTCTCCTTGATGAGAGGGTGGAGGTGGCAGAGGCTGTGAAGATGAAGATGCACCCGGATGCATGCGGGGACGCTTCCGGGGTGCTACTCGTGCTCGAAGAGGAGTGAAAGCCTCCTCTTCCTCTTCAAGTTTGTCGCCGTCCTTATCATTATCATCATTGCCACCGTCTTCATCCGAATCATCAATGGTATGACAGGCCATCTGAAATGCTGAGCACCCTCAATGTTGAAGATGGGGTCTGGAAGTGAACACTCTTGATATGCGTGATTAACATGGCAATGTGCATATGCCAAGCCATCACGAAGTAGGATGAGGTTGGAGCGGTGCAGATTCTGCAGGTTGACCTTGCTCCTGGTGGAAAGGGGAGTAAGCTGGGAGAGATCCAACCCAAGATAGGTGGCCAATGGTGTGATTAGCCCTCCAAAATGGATAGGAGCCTTCCTCATACTCCTTTTCACGGCCACCATGTGTGTCAAGAAGAACGCTCCCCAATTGCACGCCTCGCGCTTCAGTAATTTGTGCAGGAAAAAAAAATCCTTCTCTTGAAACTTGCTGTGAGACAGGTCACCGTGAGTGAACAGCATGGTGCAGAGAATGCGGTGAAGAACCCGCACAAACGGATGCTTGAAATCCACCACTGCAGCATTGTGGTAGCTGACGGATTTGCCCGGAGGCGCAGTCACGAGCTGGGCGAATATGGCATCGTAGTCCGTCCTGTTATCTGGCCTCCGGTATTGGTAAGCGTCATGATACCAGTTGTACACCGAGTTGAACTGGGTGAGTGTGATAGTGTAGTTGATGTTGAAGAGTCTGAATGACACCCGCCCTTTCTTCCATTCTCTGTCAGTGGCGATCAAGTCATTGGGCAACACATTTATGTCCAATGATGCCATGTACTCCGCTACGAGTTCCTTGTAAGTCGGACACTCATCGAAGAATGGCTGGCTGTCGGCTTGGAACTCCAGCTCGTCGGGCCTCCTGGTTGTGTGTCTCGCCTACCCCTTCAAGATGTAGGTGAGGTTGTCATTGAACCCCAGGTCACGGACCATTGTCCGATCAACATAGCACGTGGGCTTGATCTTTCTCTTCATCAGTTCCTCGTAGACCTTCCGGACCTCTGTGGAAGGATGAACAATCCTAGGACGAGGAATAGATGCAGTGGGAGGAGGAATAAACTCGGGGATCTCCATAGGATCCACCCGTGAAGAAGAAGCACCAGCTGTACGCACCATCGTCGTCGAGAAAGAAGGAATAGAAGACGGAGCTCAATGAAGATCGGAGAAGAAAATCTCCGCTCGATGAAGGCTCGGGGAAGAACTCGCTCCTTGTATGCTCGTAGCCGGGCTCCGATTTCACAACAAGATGCACATAATAATTGGAGGGCAAAGGCTCTGAAGGTGTGACGTCATATGACAACAATCCCTCCCTTTTATAACTGTGGTCGTCGCTGTTGTGTGCCCGTCGATACCATCGATGCGGGTCGATGGTATCGACACCTGTAGCACAATCCGATATTTCGCTAGTATCGACGGTTGTCGATAGCCTGATGTGGGGGCCCAGATCGATGACGTGTCGATACCATTGACAGGTGTCGATGGTATCGACCCATCCCACAGACCGACTCTCTTGATGCAGTGATCGCTGTTGATTTCCTCTTGCGGATCGGTGACGTGTCGCTTCGATACTATCGACACAAGTCGATAGTATCAACTTCTGCTTAGGGCAAACACTCTCGCAAGGCCTGGCCGTCGCTTCTTGTCTGTAACCTGGTCGATACCATCGACAGGCATGTCGATGGTATCAATTTCACTGAGACAAATTTTGTCTGAATATCTCCAGAGATGTCACGAGTATCGACATCCATGTCGATACTATCGACCTCGTTTTGGCGAGCAACCTGATGGTGGGTCGATACCATCGACGAGGCCGTCGATAGTATCGACTCAAAGAAATTTTTGCAGCCGCCTAATTGTACCCCTGTCGATACCATCGACATAAGGGTCGATACTATCGACCCTACCTCAGTCCTACACATTGAACAAACGATCAAGGTACCTTGTTTACACTAAAAACAAAATCAAATCAAACTAACTTACAAATATAAAAGAACTAAAGAAAACTACCAATGGCTGGGTTGCCTCCCAACAAGCGCCCTTATTTAACATCTTAGGCTAGACGAAATCAAGCTCCTCATGCATCCGGAAGCGCAATGAGTTTGACCTCAAGCACTTTCCTCGTGTAATCTTCACCGAAGTACAACTTCAATTGCTGTCCATTAACCAAAAATGTGGTCTTGCCATCACGCACCACAATTGCTCCATTTGTCCTGACCTCCTCTACAGTGAAAGGTCCACTCCATCAGGATTTCAATTTCCCGAGATGCATCTTCAACTGTGAGTTGAACAAGAGCACACTATCTCCCTTCTTGAAGGCTCGCATCTGAATGTGTTGATCGTGAATCCGCTTTGTTCGCTCCTCATAAATCCACGAGCTTTCATAGGCATTCATCCTCAACTCATCAAGTTCATTCAGCTCTAACAAGCGTTTCTTTCCTACTTCATCATAGCTCAAATTCAGCTTCCTTAGCGCCCAGTGCGCCTTATGCTCCAATTCCACCGGAAATGGAAGACCCGAACGTAAGCTAACCTAAAAGGTGTAGTGCCTATAGGTGTCTTAAATGTTGTCTTGTACGCCCACAAAGTGTATGGTAGCAAGGTACTCCAGTTTGTTCTCGTTGAAGCCACAATGCGCTCCAAGATCTTCTTAATCTCTCTATTAGAGACTTCCACTTGTCCCTGTGTCTGTGGGTGGTACAGAGTACCAATGTTGTGCTTTATCCCGTACTTTCTTAGCAATGTCGCGAACTTTTGATTTTGGAAATGTGTACCTCCATCACTAATAATCATTCTCGATACACCAAACCTGTAGAAAATGTATTCTTTGACAAACCTGCACACTACAGCGGCATCATTATTCCTAGTGGGTATTGCCTCTACCCACTTCGATACATAGTCAACAGCTAATAGAATGTACAAGTTAGAGTTGGAGGACACAAAGGGTCCCATAAAATCAATACCCCATAGATCAAACACCTCGACCTCTTGAATTACATTGAGGGGCATCTCCTGTCGCTTTGAAATGTTGCCTGCCCGTTGGCAGGAATCGCATTGCCGCCCATAGTCATATGCGTCCCGAAACAAAGTAGGCCAGTAAAGACTTCTCTCAAGTACCTTGGTTGCGGTTCTGGAACTAGCATGGTGACCGCCAGTCAGTAGAGTATGGCAATGACGAAGGACACTTTCATATTCCACCTCCGGTGCACACCTGCGCAACACACCATCCCAACACTACTTCAACAGAATGGGGTCATACCAGAAATAATATCGCAAAGAATGGAAAATTTTCTTTTTCTCTTGGTATGCCCAATCATCTGGGATAATTTTGTAGGCAAGATAATTAACAATATAAGAAAACCAAGGATCTTTAGATTTAACAGAAATAAGTTGTTCTTCAGGAAATGTCTCGATAATGGGTATATGCACGTCCTTCTCATCTACCCTTTCCAACCTAAACAAATGCTCTGCAACCACATTTTCTATTCCCGCCTTATCTTTGATTTCAACGTCAAATTCTTGTAACAGTAGGATCCACCTGATCAGTCTAGGTTTGGCATCCTTTTTCTCCACCAAGTACTTAATGGCGGCGTGGTCTGTCCATACCATGACTTTAGATCCTACAAGATATTGCCGGAATTTTTCAAAAGAAAAAAAAATGGCGAGAAGCTCTTTTTCGGTTGTCATGTAATTCAGTTGTGCTTCATTTAAGGTTTTGGACGCATAGAAAATCACAGTGGGTTTATTGTCCACACGTTGTCCCAAAACTGCCCCCACTGCGAAATCTGATGCATCACACATCAATTTAAAAGGTTTCATCCAGTCCGGTGTTTGCACAACCGGAGCAGAAATCAATTTATCTTTAAGAACATTAAAAGCATGTAAACACTTGTCATCAAAATCAAACACAACATCCTTCTCTAGCAACTCAGACAATGGTTTGGTGATTTTTGAGAAATCTTTTATAAAGCGGCGATAAAACCCAGTGTGACCTAGAAAACTCCGTACCCCTTTAACCGAGTTTGGTGGGGGCAATTTGGGAATAACTTCAATCTTCATCGGATCTACCTCCAACCCCTTGCTAGACACTTTATGTCCAAGCACGATCCCTTCGCTAACCATCATATGGCATTTCTCCGAATTGAGAACCAAATGTGTGTCCTCACATCGTTGCAAAACCTTATCTAAATTGTATAAGCATTCATCAAAAGACACACCATAGACGGAGAAATCATCCATAAAGACTTCCCAATAGCGTTCAACCATATCGAAAAAAATGGCTAGCATGCAACGCTGAAATGTTGTTGGTGCATTACACAATCCAAAGGGCATATGGCGGTATGCAAATGTTCCGTAAGGACTAGTGAAGGTGGGCTTCTCTTGGTCCTTAGGATCAATGGAAATCTGATTGTAGCCCGAATAACCATCGAGAAAACAAAAATGAGATCGACCTACCAATCGCTCTAAAATCTGATCAATGAATGGGAGAGGAAAATGATCCTTAAGCGTAGCAGCATTCAATCTACGATAATCTATACATACACGCCACCCGGTTACCAGACGAGTCATGACTGGCTCATTTAGCAAATTATGTGTAACTGTAATTCCCCCCTTTTTAGGGACTACCTGTGTAGGACTTACCCACGTTGAGTCGGATATAGCATATATGATACCTGCAGAAAGGAGCTTGATCACCTCCTTTTTGACGACCTCCATCATGCTAGGATTTAATCTGTGTTGTGGCTGAATTACAAGTTTGGCTCCCTCCTCGAGCCAGATCTTGTGTTGGCAAAATGTAGGGGAGATCCCCTTGATGTCCACGACCGACCACCCGAATGCACCTCAGTGGTTCTTCAGCACGATCAGCAGTTGATCCTCCTCTGCGGCACTCAAATATGCCGAAATGATCACTGGCAGCTTCTCACCCTTAGCTAGAAATGCATATTTCAAATGAGGTGGCAGTGGCTTCAATTCCAAATCTAGCGGGCTTATCAAGGATGACTGAAGCGGTGATGGGAGTTCTCCAAGGTCTTCATAGTACCTAGCGTAGAAACACGACAACACCTGAAGCATCTTGGCGCATTCTTGTAGTTACTTGCTTCTCATCCAATCATGTGTTATATTAACCAGGAATGCTTCTAGAGGCAATTCTGGATATGCATTGAAAATAGAACTTACTATAGCCTCATCTTCAGTAGTAGGAGGGATGTCCTCCTCTTCATCATTGGGAAAACCCACCGGCTTTTTGAGAGACACAACTTTGGTCTGCTCCATGATGTCTACATCCAGTGTCCCTTTATCCACCTTAGTCATTACATGAGCCATATCTAGAAACAACTTCCCTAGACAGATAGAAATATTCTGATCAAAGTACTTCATCATGCAGCATTGTTCCTTAGCTTTTGATTTTGTTGTGCTGGAAGGCATGACCATCTCAAACCGATCATCAGCGATACCCAAGGTCAACTGACCTCTCCCCATCTCAAGTATCATGTCAGTAGTGGCTTGGAAGGGTCGTCCAAGGAGTAACTCATTACCCTGTTCATCTTGCATTTCCATTACAACAAAGTCTTCTGGAAATACAAACCGATAAACTTTCACCAACACATCTTCGCAAATACCATATGATTTCAGTGCTGAATTATCTGTCAACTGTATTGTCATATTGCTTGGCCTTGATTCTTTCAGTCCCAATTTCTTGAACGTAGAGAGAGGCATCAGATTTATGCTTGCCCCGGAATCACACAGTGCTTCACCGAATTTCACCTTACCAATGTAGCATGAAATATTGAAGCAGCCCAGATCCTACCTTTTAGGTGGTAATGTGCCCCTGATGAAGGCACTCACCTGCTCCTTGAGAACCACAACCTCAGTATCAGGGATTTTCCTTTTCTTTGTGATGATGTCTTTCAAAAACTTCCCGTATGAGGGTATCTGCTCGATTGCTTATAAAAGTGGAATATTAACAGAAAGCTTCCTAAAACTATCGAGAAACTTGTTAAATTGAGCGTCCACCTTCTTGGACTTCACACTATTGGGATATGGAATTCGGTCAGTCTGTGCCCTTTGATGTGGCGGCACATATGGCATCCTCTTCTGTGTCTCCTCCTCAACAATGACGGGTTCTATTGCAACATCCTCTACCACATCCTCTATCAGTGTTGTGGTTGGAATAGGAACCTCCTCAGTGGCCTCACCAGTGGTTTCTGGCTGGGGTGTGCTTGGTTCATCAGCCCTGGGGTTTAAAATCCACTTGCCACTACGTAGCAAGATTGCCTTCGCCTGTTGGTTTCCTCCTGGAATGTTTGTATTTCCGGGAAAGCCTTGCTGTGTTGGCTTCTTCAAATTTGCTATTTCAGCTGCCATCTGCCCCAAAGATGTCTCTATCATTCTCATCTGAGCCCCATGGCTTTGTAGGTTCTGCCCAAATTGATTCATGAATTCACCTTGTTGCTTGATCTGCTGGCCAAAAGTGTTCATTAGTTCTTGATTCTGCTTTATTACTTGATTGAGCAACTCATTGCTCTTATCCTCTGGTGACGGTTGGGGTTTTGCATTGGGGTCCTGCAAGAAATTATTTGGGTCTTTCTAGGAAAATTCCTTGTCCTTCCTCCATGAATAATCGTTGTTTCTGTACCCGTGCTGTTGGTGCATGAATTTTACTTGAGCCTCATCATCTGATTCTGCGTCTTCTTTTGCAAGAAATTTTCTTTGCCAAAAGGTCCATCTTCTCATTTAGCTCTTTGATGGCCTTTGACTCCCCCACAGCCCTAACATGTTCTACGGCGTCTCTGTCGCCCCAAGATTGCTTCTTAGCCATGTTCATCAAAATTTCCCAACACCTCGTGCCTGTGTTGTTTAAGAAGAAACCTGAACCCACAAAATCTAAGTTACTTCTATCATGCTCGAAGAGAGGAAAATATAAGATTTTAACCTGCTTCTCCCTGTCAAGCCCATGATGCGGGCACCTCCTTAGCATGATCTGAAATTGTTCCCAGGTCTCGGAGTAAGTCTCTCCTACTTTCTGACTAAAATTATGAATTTTTCTGATCATATCATTTGTCTTCTCGGGCAGAAAGAACCTTTCAAAGAATACTTCCACCATGTGGTTCCATGATTCCACATACTCATCATTAAGATTATGTATCCATTCTCGTGCATTTCCCGCCAGAGAGCTGGGAAATAGCTTCAAGTACAACGTCTCCTGTGGAAACCTTTCTATCTTGATCATATCACAGTTCTCCACGAACTGGCTTATATGAGTCACCGGATCTTCATTTTTAAGCCCATGAAATGCATTTGACTTGACCAAGTTGATTAGTGCAAGATCAATTTTATAAGTTGGAATATTGACTTCCTGCTTCTTAATCGGCCCTTTAGATGCAGATGCAGAAGACGCCTTGATCTTCTCCCATATCCTCTACTCTTATGCCATGGCTTCTGGTTCAGAATCTGAATCTATTTCATCTGGTTGGTCTTGAATATAGTTCTCCTCGTCGTCTGGTCCCGACAGTGGAACCTCTGGTGATTGCTGCGTGTAGTCGGTGCTACGTGTCTTCACCATGCACCTGTACCTGCAAGATGATAGTTTCAGTTCAGTACCGTGCTAGACGATTACAATGATATGAAAGATTAAACTATGAATTTCTAAAATGATAACAGAATAATAAAATAAAAATGTGGCCTAGAATGGCCTCTTGCAGCACTCGTAGTGCCGACAATTGTCGTGTCCCCGAAAACGGCGCCAAAAACTTGACACGATTTTACCGTGCGTATAACGCAAGTGCACGCGTCAATGTAGTATAAGCCCTTGTGAGGCCCGAGTCGAACTTAGGGACACTGAATTATCAGTAGACTACTACTAACTACTCGCAATCAGCTAGAGCAATTGTAACAACCCCGGCAATATAGTGGTGAGTATTCCCGCCTGTCACGCGGGTGACCCGGGTTCGACCCCCGGCAACGGTGCCAAAAACTTGACACGATTTTACCGTGCGTATAACGCAAGTGCACGCGTCAATGTAGTATAGGCCCTTGTGAGGCCCGAGTCGAACTCAGGGACACTAAATTATTAGTAGACTATCACTAACTACTCGCAATCAGCTAGACCAATAAAAATGTTATGAGAGTTGTTTTAAAAATAAAAGAAAATAAAATAAAACAAAGCAATCGATTGAGTGTTTAGTTTAATCAATTCAAATGGAGATCTTTAGGATTGCGGTTTCACCGCAAGTTTTCATTGTATGAATTTTCATATAATAATTCAGGTTCATCTCTCAATCTGGGTAGTGGCTTGTAGTTTGAATTATCCACTATCGTGGTACAATTCACTACCTATGTCTAGGTCGGTTCCACTGTCGTAGTAACCTATACCCTAAACTAGTGCATTAAAATTGACCTCTGGGTTTCCACCATTAACCTTACATCACCTTGTTCAAGGAATTTGTCAATTAATGTGAATTTCATCTCTTTTCAACCGTTAGTGCTTCTTTCAAAGTAATTAAAGGCATTAGATTATCATTATGGGGATCAAGCATAACAATATAATTGAGAAAACGAAATCATACCACGGATTTAAGAGATAAATTATGAATTACTATGATAAAAATGTCATACAATGCTTCCCCGGGCTACTCCCGGTCCTAAAGATAAAGGGGATTAGCCCCGTATGTTCATCTCAGAGCAAAACATGGTTGGAGAAAGGGGAAACATGGAGAAAAATGTGAATAAGTAAAGAAACCCCTGAACGGAGAAGATCCAAGTGTTCCTCAGCGTAGAATGCACGATCTACAGCCTTTCGGCAGTGGAAAACATCTTCTTCGACTTCCGGAATAGATGGGGTGTGCTTATGGACTCCGTTCTTCTCTCACACCTTCTCGGGATGTGTGTAGTGGCTGATGACGTGATCCCCGACTCTTGGCCATTGTCATTAGGTATAATCACCGAGTTAGGTTGCAAAAATATCACAGCCGTCAGATTTGGGTTGATCTGAAACAAACTTTAATCTGATGGCCTTCCTTGCGCCTGATGCTGACTCGATACCATCGATGCAGGTTGATGGTATTGACACCCTTAGGCGTCGGTTTTATCCCTTTTCTGTCGCTGAAACTCCACGTGTCAATAGTATCGACTTTGGGGTCGATAGTATCGACTATCTACTCGCCAGTAACCTGATGGAATGTCACTACCATCGAATTCCCTATCGATGGTATCGACTCTGTGCTGCTCCTTACGGCTGGCAACCTGTGGTTGTGTCGATGGTATCGATAGCCGTCGATGGTATCGACAACTGTAGATATGTGTTTTTCCTAAAATTGCAAAACAAAACCACATAAGATGAGATAAAACATATTATTGTAATCATTTATGCTCAAAACAATAAAATAAGAGAGATTTGACACTGAGAAAGATCATAGACTAAAGTAAGTGAATTATGCAATATTAATCACCAAAATGACCAATAAACGCATAAAATGTGAGTAAAACAAGTCTATAAATGCGAATCAAAATTATCGCATCAGACCACTAAACCCATCTTACCATATCTTCGTTCCTGAGTTCGTTTTCCAAAATCACTTCCTCCTCACTTTTTCCAAAAACAAGCATGTCAAAGAGTTTTGTAAGAGTCCAGAGATTCCCGTGGAACAACAAGTGTGCATTTGATCTGACACTGGTGTTTTTCAGGATAGGGTAGGCAATCATGGTGCCATTAGGTAGAAAAGGGAGTGAATGATGGTATGGAAGGAAGAAATAAATCTCTCCTCTATCCGACTCAAGATTTTTATTTTATGATTTGCAATTTCATTTATTGCATTTTTTTGTGCGAATCTCTCCCTATTCGACTCGAGATTACATTTCTTTATGTGTGCGCTTTGGCATCTTTTTGTTTGCAAATCTCTCCTCTATTCGGCTCGAGATTGCCTTTTTGGTGGTACGCCCCTATTTATTTGTGAGGGGTATGGAAGAAGCGGATATAGAGGGAAGTGGTGTGCCACCCCAAACTTAGGGTTTGGCCCTAATTTGGCTATTTTTGTTTCTTTTTTATGAGTGGAGGGGTACGAAGATGATAGAAAAAGTGTAGAAGAGAGTTCAGATCAGAATGCAACTTGATTTACAATTCAGTGCATCTGGTTGTTCTCTTTATCAAACTCTACTCAAATAATGACATAATGAGGATCCGATGGGGATTCCATGCTATTGTTCCACAAATCAGTTAGGAAGCCTGATGTGTTTGATCCCTATCAGTGTGGTAGACACTTATCATTTTTGCAAAAGTATCATGATGTTAGGAATCATAAGCTTCACAAGATGATTTCAAACAAAAGGCTTGTTTCAAAAGGTGGTTCTTTTCAGGATTTACTTCGAATAAGGAGGATATAATGATTCAAAATGCATATCAGGTTAGTTAGTGACTTTTAATGAAACCAGGAAGTGTCAAAAATTCATCAAGTATCTGTTCAATTTCTTTGAAAAACATTAAAGAATTTTAATTTTTTTTTATCAAGAATGTGATAGTGAAAACATAAGTATGAAAAGGATGGGTGTAGGTGGAAAGTAAGATACATACCACCCACCCTCCACCCCGAACATAGAAATTTTCTCGTCCCGAGCAAACCCTAAATCCAAGATGGAGGGGGAAATTCGTGCCAGATTGACAACCATATGTGGTTGCGTTCTAATCAGCGTGCATCCTCTTATCTAAAAATCTCGAAGTAAAGAGCAATTAGATCTTAAAATAGCATCTCGTGATGCGAATTTTATTTAATGAAAAATTAACTAGAAGGTAAAAACAAAATTAAAGAAACATTCTAATTTGAAAAGAAAAGTAAAACAGCCTTTGTTTTATGTCGATGGCTCGACTGAATCCTTCAGCTTCATGGTGGATCCTTTGGATTGGTGAGTTCTAGCGTTGCTTCAGTGCCTATGTCAGTTGGGGTGAAATATCTTTTTAAGCAGTGACCGTTTGTTACAAATTCACCTGACTTTTCATTCCATAATGAGAAGGCACCATGTGGAGAGATGCTCTTGATGATGTATGGTCCAGGCCAGCGTGAGCATAGTTTTCCTAGGAATAACTTCAACCTTGAGTTGAATAGCAGAACTTGATCTCCAGCTTGTATGTCTTTTCTTTTCAGATGTCCATCGTGCCAAAGTTTTGTGCGTTCTTTGTAAATTCGTGCATTCTCATAAGCTGTCATCCTAAGTTCATCCAGCTCTTGGAGTTCCAGAATTCTGGCGTGGCCTGCTTCTTTCATATCAAAGTTTAGTTTTTTAATTGCCCACCATGCCTTGTGTTCTAGTTTGACTGGCAGGTGGCAAGCTTTTCCATATATTAATCGAAAAGGTGTAGTCCTGAGGGGAGTTTTATAAGCAGTTCGATAGGCCCATAATGCGTCATTGATTTTCTCTGACCAATCTTTCCGATTGCGACCAACTGTCTTTTCTAAGATACTCTTTAGTTGACGATTAGAAACCTACACCTGTCCACTTGTCTATGGATGGTAAGGTGAGTCTACCTTGTGAGTAACACCATACTTTCTTAGCAACGCTTCAAAGCTTCTTTCAAGAAAGTGTGAACCTCCGTCGGATATCACCGTGCGTGGGACACCAAAACGGGGAAAAATAATATCCTTGAATAATTTGATGACTGGTTTGGAATCACTAGTGACGGTTGGTATGACTTCAACCCATTTTGAGATGTAGTCTATCACCACTAGGATGTAAGAAAATCCATGAGAAGATGGGAATGGGCCCATGTAGTCCACCCCCCAAACATTGAATATCTCTACTTCTTGCCATAGATGTAGTGACATCTCATCTCTCTTTGTTATATTACCTGATCTTTGACATTTGTCACATGATAGGACAAAGTCATAGGAATCTTTGGATATAGTTGGCCAGAAGAATCCACACTGCAAAACCTTCAAGGCTGTCTTTTTAAAGCTCATATGTCCTCCCATTGGTCCTGAGTGACATTGTTCTAAAATAATTTGAGCTTCTTATTCGGCGATACATCATCTATACAGACCATCAACACATAGTTTGAAAAGGTACGGCTCATCCCAGTAGTATCGTTTCACATCATGCATGAATTTCTTCAGTGCATTACTGGTGCATTGAGGATGGATAACCCCAGCAGCAAGGTAGTTCACAAAATCTGTGTACCACAGTACATCTTCTGAGACCTTCATTAGTTGATCACCTGGCAGGGAATCATTGATCAGAATCTTCTCAGTATCCAGAGTGTGGATGCGAATGAGGTGGTCTGCTACAACATTCTCTGTACCCTTTTTATCTCTTATCTCTAAATCAAATTCTTGTAGAAGGAGAATCCATCTGATCAACCTGGGTTTTGCATCTTTCTTTGCCAGAAGGTAATGAATGGCAGGGTGGTCTGTGTAGACAATGACCTTCGAACCAATGAGGTAAGATCTAAATTTGTCAAAGGCATACACGACTGCTAGGAGTTCTTTCTCAATGGTTGCATAATTTCTTTGGGCTTCATCGAGAGTTTTTGATGCATAATAGATCACATAATGTTTCTTCTCTATACATTGCCCTAAAACAGCACCCACAACGTAGTCACTGGCATCACACATAATTTCAAAAGGATGGTCCCAGTCGGGAGCTCTAATGATGGGGGTGGTAGTAAGGGCTTACTTCAGAGTGTTGAAGCTTTTGACACATTCTTCGTTGAAATTGAAATCAGTATCCTTTAGTAATATATTCGTCATTGGCTTCGTTGTCTTGGAAAAGTCTTTAATGAATCTTTTGTAAAATCATGCATGCCCTAGGAAAGCACAGGCTTCTTTTACATTTGTTGGAATAGCCAGTTTAGAAACCACTTCAATCTTGGCTTTATCTACTTCAATTCCTCTATTGTTGACCCTATGACCGAGGACAATGCCTTCTTTTACCATAAAATGGCACTTTTCCAATTTAGCACAAGATGTGCTTCTTCACAACGTTTCAGGACCAGGGAGAGGTTCTTTAGACATGAATCGAATGAATCTTCGTATACATAAAAATCATCCATGAAAACCTCCATAATTGTTTCAGTAAGACCAACAAATATGGTAGCCATGCAACGTTGGAAAGTTGCTGGTGCATTATAGAGGCCAAACGACATTCTTTTAAATGTGTATGTTCCGAATGGGCAGGTAAAAGTAGTTTTCTTTTGGTCATCTAGATGTATGGGTATTTGATAGAATCCAGAGTAACTGTCTAAATAACAGAAATATTCTTGGTGAGCCAACCTTTGTAGGACTTGATAAAGGAAAGGCATTGGAAAATGATCTTTTCGAGTTGCCTTGTTTAATTTTCTATATTCTATGCACATCCTCCACCCCGTGAGTGTTCGAATGGGGATGAGTTCATCATTTTCATTCCGTATAATAGTTGTTCCACCTTTCTTCGGGACTACATGCACTGGACTCACCCATGGCGAATCTGAGATTGGATAGATTATTCCAACTGTGAGGAGTTTGATGACCTCACGACGGACCACTTCCTTCATATTTGGATTTAATTTCCATTGATGCTCGATAGTAGGCTTGTGATCTTGTGCATACACAACGCATGACTGACCCCAGTGAGGTCACTCATTTTATAACCGATGGCTTTCTTTCTTTCCTTTAGTTCCTTCAGGAGTTTATCTTCTTGTTCAGCTGTAAGGTCAGAATTTATAATAACTGGGCAAACTTTAAGATCATCCAAAAACACGTACTCCACTCCCTCGGGTAGAGGCTTCATTTCGGGAGCCTCTAGTTTTTCACATGTTTCCTCTATAGTTCTAATAGCTTTGAGTTCTTCACTAGTGACTTCAACATCTTCCTTAGTGGAGTCGAGTAATTCGATGCAATCCTTTACTTGTTTGTCAATTGGTTCATCAACTGATGGTTTTGTTAGAGAAACTTCTAAAGGATCGTCTGATTCATGATGCTCTTAAGTCAGAAGTGACATTTGCTCAATGCAGTCAATCAGATATATTTCTTCTTGCATACTTGGTCTTCTCATACTTTTAAAAACCTTAAATTCAAGAGTTTCTTTGCCTAATCTGAGCAGTAAGGTACCAGCTTCAACATCGATCAGGGCTCTTACAGTGCTGAGGAATAGACGACCAAAGATGAGAGGATATCTGGCATCTTCCTTTATATCCATAATGACAAAGTCGCATGGAACATATGTGTCCTTGCCTACCTTGACCGGGACATCTTCGAGGATTCGTAACAGACATTTTATTGAATTGTCTGCAAGCTGTATAGTCATGCCAATAGGTAGCAATTTTACGAACCCCAGTCTCTTGCACAGGCTAAGTGGCATAATAGATATGCTTGCACCGAGATCTGCCAAACCTTTCTTGCATGATGAGTCACCAATGTGACATGAAATTCCAAATGATCCCTAGTCTTTTTGTTTCTTGGGCATCTTGCTCAAAATGATGTCATACGTAGTTGTTGCCAGTTTTACTGTCTCATACTCTTTAGTTATATACTTCCTTGTGAGAAATGACTTTAGGTACTTAGTCTAGGCTGGTATCTCAGCCAGCACATCCAAGAAGGGTATATCAACATGAAGTTGTTTCATAGCCTCTTTAAACTTATTGAATCGAGTATCAAGCTTGGTCTGCCTTAAACGAGCTGGGAAAGGTATACGAGGCTTATATACAGGAATATCAGGTTCTGGTGTTTCAATTTCTTCATCAGTTGGTTCCTCAGGATTTCCCTTATCTGTCTTATCGACTTTCGATTGAGACTCTAGTGTTGTCGATTCTTAGTCAATAACAGGTTCATCCTCGTCTATAATAACCACAAGTGTCTTTTCAGGGGGGTTTGAATAATCTTTCCCTGGCCTAGTGGTGACTGCCTTCAACTGTTCAGGATGCTTAGGATTGTTCTCGAGTTGGCCAGTAAAGACTCCAGTAGGTGGCTTTTTGCTAGCTATGAGTTGAGCTAGTTGAGATTCAATAGCCATCTGCTGAGCTTGTTGGTTGGCTATCATAGTTTGCTGAGTTTGTAACATCTTTTCAATGGCTGATAGTTTGTCATCGGAAGATACGGGTCCTGCCTGCTGTCCTTACTATTAACTTAGATTCTAATACTGAGAGTTGTTTTGATAAATATTGTAGTTCCTATTATGAAAGTTCCGCTTGAAATTTCCTTGATTCCCAAAATTTTGTTGTTGTTAATTATATTAGAATCCTGGAGGACCTCTTGATTGATTGTTTGAACCAAATTGATGTGAGTTTACTGCTCCAGAGGGGTTTCCATATTGAAAACTGGGATGATTCCTATTCTGATTCAAATTGTAATAACTTTGACCAGGAATGGTGTTGATAGCATTAAGATTTTCCATCTGACCATTATCTCCTTGGCCACATACATTGCTCAGAACAACGTCATAGAGAACATTGCATGATAAAGTGGAATGATCAGTGCTATTACATGCTTCACAGAACAGGGAAGAAGACTTGACCTGTTCTGGTTGTCGAGTGGGTGAACGTCCTCTTCCAATTGCAGCAAGAGATGATTCAATATGGTCTTGCTTGGGAACTAAGAGTTTCAAGGTTTCAACGATAGACTTGTACTCGGGAGTAGCTTCGGCCATATCTACTTTCAAAACTCCCTTACCTACAGATCTACCCCAATTTGCTTGAATTTCTGCTCCCAGGGTGACGACTCTCCATGCGCTGTCATAACTTTGACGCATGAAGTTTCCTCTGGATGAGGAATCTAGAAACCTCTTAATATCATCATCCACACCCCTATAGAAAATCTCAATGAGTTGGTTCTTGGGAATTCCGTGGTGTGGATACTTGCGTAGAAGCACTTTATATCTATCCCAAGCTTCAGCAAGGGTTTCTCCAGGAACTTCAGTGAAATTTGTTATCCGCCCTCTAATTTCATAGGTAAGAGATGGAGGGTAGAACTTTTCTATAAACACATTTTGGAGTTGTTCCCAGGTGGTGATGGGTATTTCACTTTGCAGTGAATTGTACCAACTTATGGCTCTATCAACAAGGGAGTACTTGAAGAGACGGAGTCGAATGGCATCATCTGTGACTCCATTTTGTTTTGTCATGGCACATAGATCAATAAACCTCAGAAGGTGTTCTTGGCTATCTTCTCCTTGCTTGCCATAAAAAGGGTTATTCTAAAGTAGGGTGATCCAATGTGCTCTTATCTCAAAATTAGTAGCGTTGATAGGAGGAGCTTGTACTGGATGATGAACATTCACAACTTTCAGGATTGAGAACTCTCTAAGATCCTTCTATAGTTTAGCTGTCTGTGCTACTGCTTGCACTACTAGGATTTCCTGTTCAACCACAACCCTGACTTCTTGCATGAGCCCCTCTCTCTCTGTGCATTGATTGCTTGAGCCACCCTTCGGGCTACTTCCTCTTCCTGAGCCATCCTTGCTTGATTTTCTCGGATCTGATGATGAAAAGTTCTGTCTATCTCAGGATCAAAGCTCGCTGTTAGTCCGGGACTGTCTGAACGGTGCATGCACTACACCTTGGATTGTACCTGAATTTAGAAAGATTTCGAAAGTGAGAACCACAGAGTAGAGTCAAATTCAAGTAGATGGTCGATTGTGTCAAAAGAAAAAGCAAAATCCTAAATTTGTCTTAAAAGAACTATTTTTGACTAACTGATTTCGTTATCCCTAGCAACGACGCCAGAATTTGACGTGGTATTTTGAACGCACTAACAAACTCACCCGGGGTTGAAATCCCCGAGCTTTTACCTAAACCAAAGTGCAATAATACCACCCGCAAGTGGACGAGTCTTAACGCAGTATAGTTAAGGATCGAACCCAAAGGACAACGTTTTTAAGAATCTTTGTCAGTCCAATCTAGCTCGAACAAAACTAATATTTAGAACGATAGGTTGATTTGAGGTTAATTAAACTAATTGCAAGAAAGTAAAAGCTGAATTAAAGTTGAATTTAGATTAATGATATGGAATCGCTGGGATGGTATCAGGTTTCACCACCGCTATACATGCAAACACATTTGATCGCAAACAATCCAGGCAAGATATAATAATCCAAAAAGAGCGGCTGCAGAACCCCCCATATGGGCGTTAGGTTTGCGTTAGCATCACCTTAGGCATCAGATGTCTCGTCACCAACCGGATCACTTACTTATGGCTTCAAAGATATAGAAATCCAACGAAGGTTGTGAGCCCCCTATATAGGCGTTAGGCACACAGAAGCGTCACCGAAGGCTAGATGGCTCGTCCCCTAGCGGATCATACACTTATGACCTTGAAGAAATCCCATACTATTTCTAGTTTGGGAGTCAACCGCATTAATCGATAAGCAAGAAGATGATTAAAATACAAGCAAACATCGATGATTAACAAGAAGATACAAAATCCAACTAAGGTTGTGAATCCCCTATACAGGCGTTAGGCACACAAAAGCGTCACCGAAGGCTAGATGGCTCATCCCCTCACGGATCACACACTTACGACCTCAAGGAATCCCATTCTATTTCTAGTTTGAGAGTCAACTTGTTAAACGACATTCAATCCTACATATAGAAGTTCTCACAACATAGGAAGAACCAAGACGAAAGCAAGTACATAATTAACTACAAACATAACAACTAACAACGAAGAGGATAGTTATATACATTTCCATGGAGAGTTTAACAAAAGAACATGATTTGCATGGGCAGCGGGGCTAGTCCCCGCACCCTAGCGAAAAGGTACTACTCGCTCATGATGTGAGAAACAAGGAGAATAAGAGAAAGGAAAGGTTCCGCCATGAGCATGATAAAGAAGGTGGTCGCAACTCGATGAAGATGATGTGTTCTCCTACACCGTGTCGGGGCAGATCTTGAACGGGGAGGAAGAACCACCAAGGCAGGCTGGGCAAACCTTCTTCTCCACCTTCTCTCCTTACTTCACGCTAAGAGGAGTAGGCGGACATGGAAAATGGTGTGGAAGTTGAAGCTGGATCAGACCTTTGGCAGCTTGTCGGCGTGTTGAAGTCGATCCCCAAATGAGGACCCTTATGGTCCTATTTATTGGCTTGGATGAGATGGGCACATTTTTGCTGTGACTAGTGCTCCAAATGGTTTGGAGATCGTTTTTCCTTCAAACAGTTTTGAGACCATTCAGAAGCCCCAACTGGTCTAGAGACCGTTTGGATGACCAAACGATCTTGTGTTTTTGCAAACTGAATGGATCCAAATGGTCTCGAAACTGTTAGGATCCAATCGGTCTTGGATTCGATCTTCATTCTATCTTGGTATCTCGGCTTCGTTCAGTTTTGCGAGAAAATGATCTCGGGACCGAATGGCTCCAAACAATCCTGGGACCGAATGGCTCCAAACGGTCTCGGGACCGAATGGCACCAAACGGTCAGGGGACCGAATGGCTCCAAACGGTCTCAGGACCGAATGGCTCCAAACGGCCTCAGGACCGAATGGCTCCAAACGGTCTCGGGACCGAATGGCTCCAAATGGTCTTGGGACTGAATGGGTCCAAACGGTCTCAGGACCAAATGGTTGCAAACGGTCTCAGGAGACCATTTGTGTGACTAAACGGTTTGGAGACCCAACAGGTTTTGTTTTGATCGATCTTGATTGTCTGCAAGGTCTCGAGTCCAAACAGTCTCGAGCAATCAGTCTTCGCATGATGCTCATTCGGTCTTTGTGACTTCTGCGTCTAAACGGTGTGAGGTGGAGTGCCTTCCATTCAAGGCGGATGGCGAGGGCGGTGTGGCAGTGATCTAGACTCTGCTTCATGGTCTTGAATTCATGCAAATGTCCGAATGACTTCTTAGACCAGCTGTTGCAAACGGTCTTGAATGCGCTGCTCGATCTTTTGTGGCTAAACGGTCTTGAAATAGATCTGTCCATTCAGTCATGAGACCGAATGGATGAAATCGTTTGGCTAAGAATGTTTGGTGAGACCTTTTGATGAGACTGAATGGTTGAAACCCAGGATGAGAAAGGTGAGTCTCGTTCCAAAAAGGGTCGATGGTTCAACCTCGTCAGGACCTACATTAAATCAACATAAATTCAGTTAAAAACTTGATAATCGAATCAATTAAGTAATTTTGCATATTATGATTCATTTTGATATTTAATGAGTGAAATAGTATATATAGAGTTGAATTTGTCCAAAAATGATAATTGAATTTCATGATGAATATGCATTCATCAAATTGTTCACTCTAGTGAAACGATCGGTTCATTTATCCAAACGAGCAATGTTGGATTTTCTAGGTTTCTGAGAAAAGGTTTTTTCGTTTCACTTGTTCAATTTGATAGGGACAAGAATTAATATTTGTGTTAATTAGAAACAAATAAGTCAATTGTCGGCAAGTCTGGGAAGTGAAATGACTAGTTCACTAAGTGAACCGACTGGTTCACACTCCCAACTGATCGGTTCACAAGTGAACCGATCGGCTCACCTTGCCAAATGACCGTTTCAGTTATGAAATGATCAGTTCACCTGTCAAAGTGCAAATTGTTCATAGAAATTTTGGACCCTTCTACTCCCGCACAGGCTGGGAACCCTGACCTGCCCTCTACTATAAATAGAGGAGTGCATGGGGCTTCTCTACATACACAACTCAGAACATCAGTTGCTCTACAAAGTTGTTTTCCTCTTTGGTTGTGGTAACCAAGAGAGCTCAAGTAAGTTCCACCCATCCAGGGAGAAATAGAGAGGGAAAGACAAATGTAGAAAAGCAACTAGTTGTGGGAGAGTGTGTCGGTGACTAGTACATTGACAGAAGGGGACAACTCCTTCTAGTCTATTCTTCAGGATGACTAGAGTTCCTAGTAGTCCGTGTGGACTATCTATGGAGGCGGGAGACTTCTGTAACTCAGGAGGATGACAGTCAACCACGGTCTGGGTCAAAACCAGGAGCTGCAGGGACATTGTCGAAGACATGTGGTTGAAGAACGCACTTGCTGTGAGGTATAGTCACTGAGCAAGCCACAAGACTAGGTATATCTCGCTAAAACCATCCTTCCTATTACATAGATGTTGATGCGATCTACTGGTTATGAGTTTATCGTCAAGTAAAATTTGTGTTTCCGCTGCGTACTCTGACCACATAAAACTCAACAACATCAATCAAGGCTCAGGTTGCGGCTAAGAAGAAACGATTGAAAATGAGTGTGTAATGCAAATCTTCTTTGATGTACATGATCACAAAGTCACATAGGACATAAGCATCTTTCCCAACCTTAACTGGAATGTCTTCTATGATTCCCATGGGTTTGATAATGAATGAGTCCTCCAATTGAATGGTCATGGCTATGGGTAACATGCCATTGAATCCTAATCCTTTGCAAAGACTGTAGGGCATGATGGATATAATGGCTCCTAAATCAGCTAGGCCTTTTCTACAAACATTATCACATAAGTAGAATCCTATTCCAAAAGAACTAGGGTCCTATTTTTTTGGCATTTTACTTTGGATTATGTCTGAAGTGGTCCTAGAAAGTTTGTCAGTCTCTTATTCTTCTGTGGCATACTTCCTAGTCAAGAGGGACATCATGTATTTGGACTAGGCAGACATGTTTGCTAAACCATCAAGGAAAGGAATATCAACATGTAATTTTTCATGGCCTCCTTAAATTTCATGAAACATGTGTCGAGTCTGGTTTGTTTAAGGTGGGCTTGGTAGGGAGGTTGTGGTTTGTAGATGGGGTCTTCAACTTCTACCTGTGGGGGTTCAGGGATGGTTGGTTCAGGTGTAGTTTTGGGTTCGACAACTACCATGTCTTCATCCTCAAAATCTAAAGGTATGGCTGAAGATTTGTCTAGTGGAGGAGGGGAGTGTACCTTTCCCGAATGAGTAGAGACAACCTTGAGTTGTTCAGGATGTTTGGGGTTGTTTTCAGGTTGCCCAGTAAAAGTGTCGGTAGGGGGTTTCTATTGGGCAAATAGGTGAGCTAACTGGGCTTCAGTTGCCTTTTGGTGAGCTTGTTGGGCAAGGATAATTTGTTCCAAAGTGGCTATCCTTTAATCAGTTGAGGGATGGGGAGTAGGAACATTTTTTGGTGATTGATGAGGTGGTTGATTGACATTTTGAGGAGGGAGGTTCAAGTTTTGAAATTGTTTCCCCTGGTACGGTGGTCAATTTTGATGGTTGCCTCAATAGTTCCCTTGGTTCCCAAAATTTCTTTGATTGTTGTATGGGAAACTAGGTGGTGGTTGATTATTGTTTTGAGGGTAGGGAGGCCTTTATTGGGATTGTAGTTGGCTAGAGTTTTCAACACCAGAAAAGTTCCCATACTAGAATCCAGGATGGTTTCTAGTTTGATTGGGGTTGTAATAACACCAGCCTAGTATAGTGTGAATAGAATTTAGGTCCTCCAATTGTTGTCCTAATTCAGGCTACATGGGGGTGTTGTAGAGATATTGGCAGTGTAAGGTGGTGTGATCATATCCTTGGCGGATGCCATAAAGAGAGTCTAAAAATTTTATTTCTTGGAGTAACTCTCTATAGGTCCCTAGGGATGATTCTAAATGATCTTGTTTTAGAGAAATTAATTTAAGGCTTTATACAATTCTTTGGATGTCAGGATCAACTTTAGCTTTGGCTACCTTAAGGATCCCACCAATTCCCCATCTAGCCCTTGTTTTAGAAGCATGTTTAACAACCTCCCATGCACTGGTCAGACTTTGGTGCATGAAATTTCCTCCATATGTGGAATCAAGAAAAAATTTTGTGTCATCGTCAACACCATGATAAAATATTTCTATGAGTTAGGCTTGAGAGATATCATGATGAGGGAGTTTTCTAAGCAAGTATTTGAACCTTTTCCAGGCTTCTCCTAGGGATTCTCCTGGGGACATAGAAAAATGAGTGGTTTGTCCCCTGATTTCATAAGTGAGAGAAGGGGGTAAATTTTTTAAAGAAATTTATTTTGTAGGACCTCCCAAGTTGTAACATGTTCCTCACTCTCCATGGAGTTGTACTAGCTACTAGCTTGGCCAGTGAGAGAGTATTTGAACAATCTAAGGTGGATTGCATCTGCAGAGATGCCTGGGAGTTTGTTCAAGGAACAAAGGTCAATGAACCTTTGAAGATGATCTTGGAAACTTTCTCCATTGTTTCCATAGAATGGGTTTGCTTAGATCATGGTGATCCATTGGGTTTGGATTTCAAATTGAGGGGCAAGAATGTTAGGAGGCACGACTGGATGTTGTGCATAGGTAGTTTTGGGAATAGAAAAATCTTTTAATTGTTTTTGCCTTTTGGCTTCCCTCCTACCAGCCTCAAATGTTTCTTATTCAGCCATGTAGGCTGCTAAAAAAGTGGCTTCTCTAGCCGCTTGATCGGCTAAGATGTGCTCTCTTTGATTCGCAAGAGCTTGTTTGATCCTACGAGTGACTTCCTCCTCATCCATCCTAATTCGGTTTTGATGATTTAGACAATGAAAAGTTCTATCTATCTCAGGATCAAATGATGTAAATCCAGTGTTCGGGCATCGCATGCACAAATAAGCAGTTAATCGTGTGTAGAAAAAATGGACTGCTGGAATGAAAACTCAGCAGAAGGAGGATTAGCACTTCTAGAATGTTACTCGGAAGGCAAAAAAAATGAAAAAAAGTTTTTCAAAAATTTTTGGGGTTTGAGAAAAGAATCTGTTGTCCCCAGCAACAACACCAAATTGATAATGCATCGAAGTGCACTACAATTACTAAGATTTTAATCCTAGAGTTCAACCTTTTTTACTGTCCAATTAAGACAAGTATAGAAGGATCGAACCCACTGGACCACATTCTTAAGAAAGTAGACTCTAATCCCAATTTTTTGTTGAACTTTTTATTTCTTTTTAGTATTTTTATTTTTTTGTAACACTAAGTGAAATCGGATTGAGGATTGATGATTTATGATAGAATAGGAAATGAAATGCAAGAATTAAGATTACACTAACAAGAAGTAAAATTACTCTACCAGAAGGAAAAGGAGATGATTGCTAGCACAATAAAATATTATGAAGGGAAAGATTGGAATGTAAAAAGAAAAGTAGATCAACGATGATTGAAATCAAATGAGGAAATATTGAGGATTGTAGGGGTTTTCACCACCTTAGCCTAGGAAAGAATCAAACTAAATCTTTCAAATGATAAAACGGATGAAGGCATGTGAATTAACAAAAATCCATGAAAGATGAACTCCACATGAGCCCACTAGTCATGGTGGTCATGTTTCTTAGTCCATCATCCAAAAAGAGATAAAAACATAGTCATTTCAAAAACTCTATGTGATTGGTTTTATTGTTCTAAATCTGGGTTTCCATGGTCATTTTCACCTAGATTAATAAATGATCTAATCGAGTAATCAGTTCGATATACCATCAATTCTTAAAACCAAAACCCATCTAATAGAAGTCATTCTTAAGATTTAATTCGATTCAAATCATGGCTAAGGGGATATTCCCCTTTCCTCGATAGAAAAACTACTCATTCATAATTGTAGAGTAAACTAAGACGGAGGAAGAAAGCGTTCTAGCCATAGTCTACACTTATCAAAGGATTAATCCTTAGGCTAGAGACTATTAAATGGTTGACTCTTAATTTCTTGCTCTGATCTACAGAAGAAGAAGAAGAAGAAAGAGAATAAGGATTAGATCTAATAAGAATTGAATTAAAAGAATAAACAAATTAAAAGAGCACTTAGCTTGCAAACAAACAATCTTTATTGGTGAACGGAATATAAGAACACAAGAGAACAGTTGCTCAAAACTTCTCCATACAAAAGATGATGATGAAAGATGGAGAACCCCCCCCTCCTTTTATAGGAGAAGGATGGGGTAGACTTCCCTCAAAAGAAGGGGAACCGACAGTTTGAATTTTTTAGATCTAGTCAATAGACTCTTGATTGTCTTTAATTATCTTGACCATGTATCTCTCTTTAATGCAGATTCTTGCAGCAGCAATTTCGAGAAAATTACTGTTGTGAAAAGAATTTAAAGTACACCCTAAAATATGATTTTCCTATATTACATTGAATTTCCTTTCCAAATCATATTTGAACATTAAATTCCTCCTTATAATGTGAGAGTTATGCCAATTTTGGTACAGGATATATTTTTAAATCAACACTGCTGGAAAACTGAAATGCATCCTCCCTTCATCTCTTCTTATCTTCAATAATTCCTGAAAATTGAGAGAAATCTCATAAGAATTCATAATAAAAATATTGAGAGGATGAAAGTGCAATTGATTTCTGAATTAAAATAAAATGACCAAAAAAGTCTTGATAAATTATCCTAAATGATGAACAAATAAATGATGAATATGCATTCATCACTAACCTAAACAAAAACACAAAGAAACCACAAAGTTGTTCTCCATGACCAGGCCAACCTAGGTTGTGAAAGAAACACTCCCAATCTACATTGAAGTTGTGCACCTCGACAATCTCTAGGGAAACAACCTTGAAACCTAGAAGCAAGGCACTACAAAGATGACCTTGTCCAACCAAATTCAACAATGGTGAGATTTGTTACCCGTACTGACCACGGCCCCATCAACACACCTAAAAGCTTCATCTGGTACTTCCACCCGCTTCTCCCCCCCCCCCGAGATGGATGACAAACATTTGAAACCCTAGTGGAATCACTATATAAGAACCTTGATTTGGAAGGAACCCAAACCAGAAATGATACATGCATGAGAAACCATGCATGCCACTACTGTTCATGCTTCCAAACCCAACCATGCCTTCCCACTCAGTCACATCCCAATCCTCTGTCTCCCCTTCCATTAGACACCCTATCAATATGATCTACAAGTTCTTCCTCCTCAACCTGATGCTGGGAATTAAAAACTCCAGTCAGCCATCCTGCAAGAAACTCTCAGATCACAATTGTTTCCCATACAATCTTTAGAAACTCCTCCCAGATCATCCACATGTTGTACACTTATTCTAATTACTCCATCGAGATACCATCAGAACAACCTATTGGAACCCCATAAACCATGCTGAAGTGACCAACTCTAGCCCCACTCCTCATTCACACTATTCCAATAGCATGCACCGAATTATCCAAAAGCTCCATCAACAAGATCCCCAACTCAATATATTGAAGATACATTAGATAGAGGTGTAGTTTCTCCCCCTACCATGGCAGTCGTCCATGTTTCTACCTAGTTTGTCTCTAACCAAGCCAGTTGAGTCTAGAGGACACCTTGACTATTTTTGTTCTTCGAATAATCATTGAGGAGTAGGAAGAATCAATCTGAAACATGACAATGCCTTAGTCTATAAACCTATCCGATAAACTATGTCTAATAACCCAACTAATAATACATAAAAAATATAACATGGTGGAATAACTCTATTCTATCAAGTTGATATACACATATAAACTAAAATTAATAAAATAAATAGCTTAAAGTAAATGTAAATTGAGCTCATTGGTAGTATACTTCTATATAGAGGTGATAACATCCTTTGATATCAAACTAATAGGGTATAATGTGGAAATAGGGGAAATTGGATCTAATGACCTATTTTGAAGAAAAGGCAATCTGATATAAATGTATAAGGGAACTTTATTCTATTGATACCTATGAGTTCTAGAAATATAATATGAACATATTTTAGCAAAGATGTCTATTAGAGAGGAAAAGTAGATCAAAACTCAAATTATGAATAATTGTCACTATTAGTTTAGTTATTGATATACATTATTACATACATATTTACCTACTCCTGAATGGAGTCACTATCTATATATGAAAGAATATCTAATGGCATTGGAAAGGTGTAATCATGTTGGACCAAATGGGATACCCTGGCTTAATATTGATGTATGCATGTAATAAATTCCCATATGGACATTAATAAGCATCAAAACCCTATAAAGAGGGATAATAATGAAAAAAAATATAATAATTATGAAACCTAGATGGAGATGTATAAACCATAAGAATGGAGAGAATATATGATTATAATCACAGACAAAAATCTAATCCACAATAATCCAAATTGAACAATGTTTGATTCCAAGTTAATAATAACCATGTTTTTCCAATTTGTAGATACCTATTTTCATCAACTCTTGGAGATGTTTGAATCTTGATCATGAAAACATTGGACTCTTTCTTGATATAAAGGTACTAATTCTCAATTCTTTTATTGAAATATTTATCTCCCTCTTGAATTTCATTCATATAATTTTGCAGAAGTGGTGAACCATTTTTTTATGTTCCACATGTTCAAGGTCAGCACAACTAAATTGAAAGTTGATCATTGTTTAGTAATTGCATATTGGTTGATTTTGATATTAGCAAAAAAACTCAAAATATTGGCTAAGAGATTTGGCTCACTAGATTTGGCGGGTATAACACCCAACCCTGCATTATGGGTATTGGACAGTTAGATGTCCCACAATATTGGTTAGCCCCATAGGTGAAAGAGTTGTTCTCTCATAGAGGGGAGAACACTAGGCATCTAGCCATTGTCAAAGACAAAATATAGATTGCTTGCGCCAATAGATAAATCATTTCATTTTGAAAATATTGATAAACTGATATTAGTTTGAGAATCTCTTGCTAGTCACAATTTTTTATTATTGTACCCTTTTGAAATTAGTGGTAACTAGATCGTATTATTGTTATTGCCTTAGTCCACCAAGCAAAATTATGTATATTTTATTTCATAAATCTTCATTTTTAATAGCTCAATAATTGGTTTTAATACCAGTCATGCTGACCAATGTTTCTCTTCTTGGGGTACATGTGTGGTTTTGTTCCCTCTGGGAACTCATGGATAGGTGATACAAAGAAGAACTAGAAGAGACGTGCAAGAGTTGTCCCCCGTCAAAGAGTAGATAAGACTTATTGATATTCTTACCATATAGTCCTATGTATAAATAAGGTTTCTTGACTTTGATGTAAAACATGATTGTAAAAAAAAAATTATATATATTATGATACAATTTTGTAAATATATTATTGTGTCTTTACAAAATAACACCATTCATTAAACCTTTTTACTAAAAAATATCTAACTCTTTGTGTGGACTTGAAGCATCAAATATATCATAGTTTATTTCCAATAGAGTAGAATATAAACTCAAATATTTTCATCCATCCCGGAAAAATTAACTTATGTACAAAAAATATGATCTTGAATCACCTAATTCATGATTACGAGTCCTATAATAACAACATGTTTTCCATAAAGTGTTGAAATTCATGATGTCTTTTAATATATTTTGGTTACATCGATCTATAAAGCCTTAGACATCATGGTTTACACTTGTACCCACCTTGTAGAAATTTCATCTTTGAAATTCAATTAATATACCCACCTTAGGGTTCGTAACATTTCTCATCTATCAATCATTTCTTACTTTTAAGACACTACATGGTTATTGTTATTATCAACACAAAGGTTCGTGGTTTTTCATTATGTAATCCACTGAGTTGTATTTCCTATCTAACCCAATAGGACTACCATCATCCTGATATTTATGTTATTCAAGTCATAAGGAATAATAGCTAGGGTTACATGTATTTCTTATTATTACCCTCATCTTTACAACTTGCATCATACTAGTTAATACATATGTCAAAATATCATCATATACCATGAAAAAAACATCATGTGGTCCATTATACTTATATATATTGTTCATAATTCTTCATATAATAAATTATGGTTTTATTAAGAGTTTACCTATCATTCATCTTTTGGATATTATGAGTAAAGAATTATAGTACCATAGAACATTTATGTTTGTATTTGCTAGGGTCTAACTAAAATCCCATCTTGATCTAGGGATTCATATACACTAGTAATTATTATTTCTTCATTTTTTAATTGTATAATACACCAACTTAGGTCAAGAGGATGGCCTTTCAAAGGGGTTCAAAATCTATGAATCCTAATTATCCTCTTATGTGTAAGAACCATTAGCCATATGGCATGTTGACAACTTACTAACACTAGGCCCTAGATGATCATTCCTTTTAAAGAAGTTGTGTTTGCATATACTTAGAAGTACCCTCTAGTCTAAAAATACACATTAAATATTGTCTCATGATTGTTTTCATTTTCATGATATTATTACTTTCCATTAGTGGGTCCACAAAAGCAATCTCTCCACATAAACTTGCATGAAATGCTCATTGTTCCCAAGATCTCATTCCACCCATGTGATCATTGTATTGTAATAAACACTAAACTAACATTTAATTCTAAAACATGACTCTAGATAACTTTCTCCATATTACCATGATGCTTTTAGATAAATAGGACCAAGGTAATTATATTCACTATCTTACCATAAAAGCATTCTTATCATTAGGAATACTAAATACAACCTTATTAAATAATCCTTTCTAAGAGATGGTAGGGTTTGGAGGTCTGGCGAGAGGCGGCGGTCGTGGCGGCCGCGGTTTGGAAGGAGGGTGAGGCTTTCGACCCCCAGAAGGATGGGATCCTGGACATACACCGACTCAGGTGCAAACTCTGGAGTCGATGATGATGGACAGTGAGGCGATGTCCTCCTATCCACCTGCTGATACCACCGATGGGGGTAACCCGCACCGTCCCCCCGTCACAACCACTGACGTTCTCCAGAATGTGGGGATCAACCTCCACTACGCATCGCACGCGGTTACACTCAACCCGCCACAGCAGCAACAACTGGACCCCAACACGGAGACGGATAGAGTTACCCTAGACACGGTGGTGTTTCCCAATCTGCAAGACGTCATCCCAGAACCGTGTGGCGATCCCAGAACCGTGTGGCGATCAACACCTCCCTCTCTTATAGTGACATCATGAAAGGAACCTGCAGGACGATAATGGGGTTCGAGGATGCAGAGGTTGTGCTGAATAAGGAGGACATCCAAATCAAAGTGCAGGATGGAACTCCACATATGGAAATCAACCTGGGAAATTACAACATGATGATGAAGCCGTGGTGCTACACTGTCATCGTCAAGGTGTTGGGGAAAGATGTCGGCTTCATGGCGCTACAGACGCGCATCAAGGCATTGTGGAACCCGATCAGAAGCATGAGACTGATTGACCTTGAGAATAACTATTATCTGGTGCAACTCCTCCGTGAAGATGACTATACAAAGGCCTTAACGGGAGGTCTGTGGCCGATGATGGGGTCGTACCTGTCAGTGCAACCCTGGGACCCTGACTTCTCCCCGTCCGATGTGAACCCAAGGTACGTTGTGGCTTGGGTCAGAATCCCAAAACTCCCTATATTCCTGTATCAACAAAGGATCCTAGAGGAGGTGGGCGACTCCATCAGGTCTACGGTGAAGGTTGATAATAATACCATACTGAAAAGATGCGGCAAATTCGCCAGAGTCACAGTGAAGCTGGACACCACCAAGCTGCTCACGACCTCAATCATCATCCAGGATGAGAGGTACTTGTTGGAGTATGAGAATTTACCTTCTATCTGTATGTACTGTGGGCGTATCGGGCATCAGTAGAACATGTGTAAGACGAAGGCAGACATCGAGGCGGCGGCCAAACAAACCACAGCGGAAGGAGATGCACCGGTTATGTCTGTCCCGCTCGGTGACTTCACCAATGCCCTACATGCAAAACCCATGCAACGTAGACCGTGGAAGCAACCACCACCACCACAGCAAGCACGCCCCCCCCCCCCCCCCCCGAGCAACAGATTTGAAAACCTATCGATTGAAGAGGAGGAGACCTCGGAGCAGGTCAACCCGTAAGAGGCGGCCAACAGAATTACTGGAATTGACTGGAGGGCGAGAAAGGAGTTCTTGAAGAAGAACCCCCAAACACAGGAACCACAATCGAAGCAGCATCCACCAAGCCAAGTACCCAACAAACCAAGCACTGCAGCAGTAGATAGGCCGGAAAGAGGAGAGGGAAGCAATCACAAGGTGACAGATATCGCAGAGGGAGACACTGCCGTGGTTACAGACATCGGAGGAGACACCTTGCAGAACCTTTCTTTTTGTTTCGGGCAATATACACCGCAACCAAGCAACAATAGGAAGACTGGACAGAGGCCAAACCCTTCACAAGGGGGAGGCTTGGTGGGCATTCATATCAGGAACCACAAAGTTAGCGTGACGCCGGAAAGATAGAAACTAGGGGCTAGGAAGAGGGGCAAAAAACAACATACTGAGGGAGATAACCTGACGGAAGAGGGTGAAGCTAACCCTTTCGTCACAAGTGTTGCTTCTTAATGATCTGTGCTGCATGGAATGTCCAAGGAATTGGCAAAGAGGACATTCAAAATGCAAATCCGAAATTACAAGAATTCACTGAGCATAGATATCCTTGCAATTGTTGAGCCACATATTAGTGGTATGCGAGAAGACACCATCATCATGAGTCTTTAGTTCGAGGAATCTCATCGAGTTGAGGCGGTGGGCTATTCCGGTGGCATCTGGATACTTTGGCACCGAAGTATAGGAACAGTGGAGGTTTTGGCTCTGCATCGCCAATTTATCCACTGCCTCATCAACAAAAACCTTCTCATCACTTTCATTTATGCTAGCCCCCAGCAGCAAAGATGAAAATGTCTGTGGAATCATCTTCATACCTTAGCGTCAACATCAATGTTGCCTTGGTTGGTGTTAGGAGATTTCAATGCCATTCTATCACCTAAAGAGAAGAGCGGCAGCGAAGATGTCAACCTATCCAGCTGTCGGGAGTTCGCTGAGGCACTGGCGTTAGCTGGATTAGAGGACCTCAAAGCATCCAGACCTAGAATGACTTTCAAGCGAGGCTGTCTACAAGAAAGACTCGATCGAGCCGTTGCAAACCAGGACTGGAGCGATACTTATCTGAACTCTTCCGTCAAAGTTCTGCCTCAGGTTGCATCGGATCATGCACCGATTTTGGTGAGGACCAACATACGCAAAGCCAACTATACAAAACACACCAAAATCAGCACCAGATGGCTTGCGCGGGAGTCATTCACTGCCTTCATTCATAGCAGATGGGATACTGAACAAGACTTCAGCGGTGCAGCCACCGCTTTCATGGCAGCAGCCGGCAAGTGGGACGGCGAGGAACGAAAGAAGGAAAGGAAGCAAAAGAATCTTCTTCTGTCCAAGTTATCCAAGAAACAAACAGAACTGAGCACCTGCTATAGTAAGGATCTAGACCGGCAGATAGGGATGCTCCAGTGTGAATACATGGACATCCTTGCGACAGAGGAAGCGGAATGGAGGCAAAAAGCAAGATGCTATTGGTTGAAGATGGGGGAAGCCAATACTGCCTACTATCAGTCGCTTGTCAAGGCGAAGAGAAGGAAAAATATGATTCTGAAACTAAAGAACAAGCAAGGTGAATGGATCACAGATGACAAAGTGCTATAGGAACTAGTCAGGGATCACTTCCAGAAGCTCTTCACAGATGACCGCCTTGCTGCCGCAAAACAGGCCACCATCACTTACCCGGGGGCTTTCCTTCCTGGGATCCCACGACATACCAGTGGATTGGTCGCATGCCGGACGAAGATGAGATTCTGGAGGTCCTTAACCGGATGAACCCGATCAAGGCCCCAGACCCTGACGGCATTGATGTCGGCTATCTACAATAGAATTGGAATACCATCAAACATTCTTTAAAACTTACCATTTCTCAGTGTTTTGCAGGGCAGCAAATTCCACATTCGATGGCCTCTTCCACCTTAGTGTTGATCCCAAAAAACACTACGCCTGAGCACTGCAACCATCTCCGGCCAATCGCCTTAAACAATGTCAGCATGAAGTTGGTCTCTAAGATTATAGTGGAGAGGATCAAGCCCTTCTTGAACGACTGGATCTCGCCAAATCATACAAGTTGCATTCCGGGGCGTCGCATCTCAGATAATACCATTCTTCTACAAGAAGTGATTCACACCATGACAACGCGGAACAATGGACAGAAAACCATGATCCTAAAGTTGGATTTGGCCAAGGCATTTGACAGAATGAGATGGAGTTTCATACATGACACCTTACAGAGAGCACCTATACCACCTCACATCATCATAGTGATAATGAACATTGTGACCAGCGGAAGCATCGCCATTGCATGGAGGGGAAAAACCTTACCTGATTTCAAGGTGTCGAGGGGAGTTCGACAAGGGGACCCGTTGTCCCCGTATCTGTTTGTTCTCTGTCTTGAGCGGCTGAGCCAGGACATCGCCATGCTGGAGGCAGTAGGCAAATGGAAACTGTTGCGCATAACTCGGAGGGGTCCTAGGCTGACTCACTTATTCTTTTCCGATGACATCACCTTATTTGGGGAAGCATCGGTGGAACAAGCTCAACTAATCAACCTGTGTTTCCAAAGGTTCGGCGACGTGTCCGGCCAGATGCTATCAATGGAGAAATCTTTTGTATACTTTTCCAAGAATACTAACCGGGTTACCAAACGCAGGGTGTGCCGAATTCTGAAGATGGCAGCTACCGAAGACTTTGGAAAACATCTTGGGGTACCCATGCTCCATAAACGTGCAAGCAAGACGTTGTACCTAGATCTTCTAAATGCGATGGATAGACGCCTGAGCTCATGGACAACTCGCACTCTATCCTTAGCTGGAAGGGTGGCGCTAGCTAGATCCACCCTTAATGCTATGCCTTCTTATATCATGCAGTCCAGTTTTCTCCCTATTTCCCTCTGTGATAGCATCGATAGAATCATACGTAACTTCATATGGGGTGGGCCAAACGCTCGCAAAAGTATTAGCCTTGTCTCGTGGAAGAACATGATAGCACCTAAGATAATGGGGGGTATGAGTATCAAACCGGCCAGACTGCAAAATGAGGCCCTGCTGTCAAAAACAATCTAGGACTTCTATACTGACAAAGGTAAACTATGGGCAGAGGTTATGAAGCACAAATACATGTACAAGCAAGGAGACAGAAGATCTACAGGCTCGAGACTTTGGAAATTCATGGTGGACAATAGGAGCAAGGTTATGGACAAAGCCGCCAAAGCTGTTGTCAGTGGTAACGCCAACTCGGTCTGGTACGACAAGTGGGTGGGCAGTCGCCGCACACCAACCCTGAAGACAGATAAAACGATCCCTGACGAGCTTCAAGATCTAAAGGTTGCATCTATGGTATCGAACGGGGAGTGGGATGCAGGTTTTATCTGCCAGTGGTTCACTGAAGCTACCGCTGACTCTATCCTCCACATGATCCCTCCTTCTCCGACGGCGGGTGCCGATGTTTGGTGCCATCTAGATGACACACAGCCGTTTCAGAACTCAGAATTACTACAGAACCTTGTTACATCATACTTGCATTAAATCTCCTGGAAACTGGACCACGATCTAAAAATTGGCGGTGTCACAATGAACTAAAGTGTTCCTTTGGAAGGCCCTACATGACAGCCTTATGACAAATGCAGCCCGGACTAGGCGTGGTTTCTCCAGTGATGATAACTGTCCAAGATGTGGCAACATCAGCGAGTCTTCCTCCCATATTCTGATTGATTGTCCATATGCACAGGAGGTGCGAGATGGAATAACCACGATCTACAAGGTGACGTTTGTACCAGGAAACTCCCTGCTGGAGTGGTTCTCTCACAACCTGAAGCACAACATGGCGAGCAAGTCCCGCTCAGCCTGGTTCGCTATAATGGTGGAACATCTCTGGAGGCAAAGGAATGAACTTGTCTTCAAGGGCATCAGGTGCCCCCCAAGTGTGATTATAAGGCACATCTTGACCTATGTCAACTACAGTATGGAAGCCTTTAAAACAGCTACTTTGAGGCACACCTGTACACCAACAGAAGGGCATCCTCCAACTTTGGCGAATACTGTAAGAATCAATGTTGACGGCTCTTGTCGGAAATGCTCAGGCACGGGGGCAACAAGTTTCTTCACAAGGACTGCTCATCAGTAGTGGTTAGTGGGAGGTGTGCAGCCGGCAGGTGGTCTCCTGATCTTAGAAGTGGAGCTTCTAGCAATATGCAGAGGTCTCGAAGCTATAATCCGTAGACCCGAACATGTCCTGCTGGAAACTGACAGCAAGCTTGCATGGTCAATTCTGAACTCCAGAGAACTTGATATGCCCAAGTACAAAACCTTTGTCAATAGATTGGAGGAGCTCAAAGAACAAAAACCCGACATTCAAATCCTCTTTGTTAAAAGAGAATCAAATGATGTAGCTGATTGTCTTACCAAATGGGCTGCCCGTCATGTAACCGAGTCGGTAACCTGGAGTCAATGCCCAGTCTTCATACCAGCTGAGATCTGGGAGGAACAACGGGCATGTCATGTATCTGTAAGATCTGCTAGTTTAGCCTGCATCCCGAGAGCAGGATGAATAAAAGTTCTTCTCAGTGTTTTTTTTTAAATAATCCTTTCTGGGCTTTATCTCATATTAGCATCATTTAGAATATGATACTCTTAAGGTCCTGGACCACTAAATTATATTACCACATATTGTGTATCATCCAATAAAATGACATTGTTCATGTACGGCCCTAAGAGGTACTATTGATACACTTAGTCATCATCATCCTCAAATACTTCCACACAAAAAGATAAATTGTGATTCAATTTATGACAAATGTTCCTCCTTGGAACCAAATTCAAATGAACAAAGAGATTCCTAATATTCATCATACCTAGTAAGAAAAGCCTAGTCTTCCTTAAATCATTAAACTAGTAAACCAACAAGGATGGGATCTACTTCTTACAAAGTATGTCTCTAAAGATCATGTGCTTAGTATGTCCTCACATATCATTCATAATAAAAACTTCCACTAAAAAATCAAAATCATGCAACATCACTGGCGGGGATCATTAACTATATTTAAGGATGTATTTTATTATTATGTAATCATGGCATGAATTATATGCATATACATCTACACCTGCAGCTGATGTGGTCTGACACACAATGTGGTCCACATAAACATAGGTTGGCATTAATCATGTGATGTGAGAAACCAAAAATATAAGTTGTTGTATCCTCGCTACATGATGTCGATGGCTAAAAAGGCCCTATTACAAATACTCATGAATGGGATAAAGAGAGGCATTCTATCTCCCTCTCCCATGCTCGTGATGGAGGCCAAATATCTGGGAGGGTGGTAAACCAAGGCGACAACTGGGATTTGAACCCAGGTCCCTTGATGAGGAGACACCGTGCTTGACCACTTGAGCCACTCCTTGTCAGCAACAAATACTCATGAATATACATGTGTGGAGGTAATATATCATATTATACTCATCTCTAACATCCCCTAGTACAAATGATGTCCCATACCATAAGCACCAGGATAAGGAGAAAAGCATAAACAAATTATGTGTCTCATAACATATCCTCTAAGTTTCTCAATGTATTTGCATCCCATACAACAAACTATTGAGAAAGAAAGAGTACATTTTACAATCTAGGGAGTGAACACATAACACCCATAGCAAAAGATGATTAAACCTAAGGTTACTTATCCCTATTTGGCTCTAGAATTTTATATATAACAACTTTGATTTCTAAATCATGAAGTCCCTAGGAAACGTTTCTTTCATTCCTTCTTTCAAATGAGATTGCGAATTGAAAACTTCAAGAAAACTCAAACACTTCATAATTTAATAGTTATAAGAAAGTATATATTTTTTCAATCATAACCAAAGTGCTCAAGAGAAATGCTAAAAACGTCATAAAATGTGGATCCCAAATCATTATTTGAGAAAACATAAATTGATAGTTATACATTAGTGCTAGACATATATCAAATGTGATGGATTTCACCCAAACAAGAAGATATGAATCACTTTAGTTCACTCATCATTCCATAACCATCAATTCTAACTTATTAGGGATTTCATCCTGCTGGACCTTCACTAAATTATCTTGTTATAGAGGTAGATCTTTAACGTAGTGTATAACAAACCTACAAGCTAGGATATTCTATATCCACGACTCCCATAATTTATTAAAGATTGGGATTATGCTAGCACACCTCTATCTTAGTAAGGATCTTATCAATACTACTTGGTATGACTTTCCTTGATCTTAGGACTCATCTAAGAAGTGAAGACTATATGGATGTGAGAATATTTCTTGGTGGCCATCTATATTAATGCTCTGATATCACTTTTGTAGCATCCCCCAAGTGAGATCCATGTATAAGAACATGGAAGCTTGGACCAACAAAGTCAAACTCATAAATTATCACAAATATCATATATCATATATTGCAATAATAAAAATAACTTTTCACATGATATAGATACATAGAATCTCATCCACATTCTTTTCACAAAACCTACACCAAGGAACATGATACATGATATAACTGGTGAACTGGTTAAAACTCCTTGGGTCTTATAGATGTCACCCATTAGGTCTTGAACTCGTATGTATATCTGCATCCTAAGAGCTATCCCATGTTGTAGACAACCAACAGAAATCCACACATAGTCGTGCTTTTGAAAAATCGATTGTAAGTGGTTGGGTTTCAATGATAGTATGCACATAGCTTAACATAAATCTTATAATTTATATGATCATGTATAAACATTAATAATGGATTTAAGATGTATTCTTAACTTTAGTAATCATTTTTATTAGGGAACCTAGTCAATGAACCTTATCTAATCTAATCTCAGTGAACATACACATGGTGTCTAGGCTTGGGCTTGAACCTATAAACATAAACATCATTGAACACACTCAAGGTATGCAGGCTTGAGCTTGAACCCATAAACATAGAAATCACTAAAGACACTCTAGGTGTGTGGGCTTGGGCTTGAAGACAAAAATTTAAGGGGGCACATGAGGCAGCAACATTCCATAACATGTTCATAACATAGGGCCTAAGTGTTGGTTCTTATTCTGATATGATATTATTTTATCTTACTTAGATATTCACCCATAATTCCATTATTGATATTACAGATGAAGAGATGTAATTCTTAACTAATATGATCTTAATATATAAATATGTATGGAGTAATCTAAACAATATATGCATATAATAGATACCTCATAAATAATTAAAGTGTTCACATGATATCACATATAACATAAATGTAACGTCCCCGCCTCTCGGTAACCCCCAATTAAGGGAGACCGGAAGGTCGGAATCGTTAATCAATTACAGGATCAAAGGTTCAACAAATAATCATTTATAATTATGAAATTCTACTAAACTAAACTGAATATTGGCAGGAAAAATTAAACTTTGTTTACCTTTGAAAAACTGGGAGATTCTAAGTATCCACTGCTTGCAATCTACTCTATCTAATCCTCCTGGCACTTTACTTTTTATTTTTGCAATGTGACAATTTACTGTTTGTTCCTTTAGGGTTTATACCTAAAACGCCGACAAACAAAACACGATCAGCACAAAGCTGGTATGTGGGGGATCACAAGAAATGGATTCAACTATATTAACAATATAGGTAACCAATTATTATTAAACATTCAAATTACATTTTAAGCAGTACTACTCAATCCCTTCCTATCCCTTATCTCTGTAGTGTCCCTGCAGTGGACATGGATACCACCATCCTCACTTGGTGGATCTTCATTATACCCTGCATGATCCTACCTGACAGGTAGACCAATCCCTAGGGTTGAGTTGCATGGCACTCCCCGTAGGAAGTCCAATCTCTAACTCGATATGACTTGATGGACCTACCTCCTTGGTAGCCATTTACTAAGTCATTTACGGACCTGAAGGCCTACCCCATTGGTAGCCTTTTACTAGGTCACCCATCAAACTACAGAAGGGACTGAGATCTGAGCTAGTAGGCATAACTTATTATGTGATAATCATATTCACTTTACCAATTGCATGAATTAAATCATCCAACAGTTTAATTCAATTCATGATGAAAACATCGACAAAATCCCGAAAAACTACATCGGTTAGTCATAAGCGTAACCACATACCTCCTATTGCAGTTTCAGATATAGAATCAAGATTGTTGAAAGGGAAAATCCAATTAAGCAAGCAAGGCACAGAAACCCTGAAATAAAAGTACAAATTCACTTTTATTAATATTTATCCAGTGTCATGATGTCCCTTAGGGTTTCTATTCAATTTTAGGGTTTTTCTGAAAATTAGGGTTTTACTTTCATTCTTGAGTATTATGAACCCTAATTTACCAAAAACCTCTAAATTATTTCTTTTAAACATTCCTAACAGTTTTAGGGTCCTTATTTAGTAATTTACTAGAATATCAAGGTCCCCCTTTTCTTTAATCCTAAGTTAGGGTTTTCATGCACATTCTCTTTCCTTTTTAGTCATAAACCCTAATTTAGGCACATTTGTAATTAAAACGGATCAAAACTTCATGTTATGAATAAACAGGTTAAAATCCTTTTATCTAACCCATTAGGTTACAAAGAAACACCTTTTCCATGTAATTAGGGTTTCTAATTAATTTAGCATGCACTTTACTAACCATTAAATTACTTTTGCAAAACGAACGGGAATTGGATGCTACAATTATTTTTAACAGATTCCTTGTAATTTTCTACCCAACTTTCATATATAACTTTTCCCTATACGAGATTCCTAGTAATTACTAGGATTTTAGCAAGAAAACTCAATTATCTGCAATTTTGATCAGAGATAGGTTTTTACCAAAAAAACTCAGCCGTTAGATCAGTGCTCCTATGCGCCCCACGTCGATCTGACGCTCCGCGTCGCAAGCCTCCACTAACGCGGTGGCGCGTCCTGCTTCTCGCCCTCAGCCGCTGGATTTCGATCGAAGGCTCGAGATCGCGGGTGTCCTGACTTATCCGGTCACCGCCAGATCCCGATCCGACGCTCCGCGTCGAGCGCTTTCTAACTTAAGCACGTCACCCCGGGGCCCGTTGGATCGCGCTTCGGTCCACGTTGGTCCAAGATCGGAGGGCTGCCGATCGTCGTCCTCACCTTCTTCTTCAATAAGCCAGCGGCGGCGCCGCACGGATCACCTCGCCGGAGCTAGAGCAATATGGAGGGAGAAAGGGTCTCGAGGGTTGATAGGTAGCCGTCTGGATGCGTTAGGTCACAAGCAATCGAGTGGGGGTCAATTTATAGGACACAGAGGGTCTCCCTTAGGGTTTCTGACCCCGCCGCTAAGCCGACCTTCAGCCCAATTGGGCGTTTCGTGCATCCACGAGTAAAGCTCACCAAACCAGGGTTGGGAAGGTTCGTTACCTTATCCCGAACTCAATGGTACTCTCCATATGAGTGCACACGCACTAGATGGCGAGAAATCGATGGGGAAAGTTTCCCCTTTCTGCCAACTGAGCCACAGCCCGCGTCCCTGTGGGACTCTAGACGACGCGCCTGATCCGTTGGATTAAGATCCAACGGTGGCCATTATTCGCGTCCAAACCAATAAGGAAAAGGATTCCTAAAATCCAAGGAAAATCCTATTTCTATGATAACTTGAAAATTTAATAACTCCCAACCCTTAACTCCGTTCTATCTCAAATTTTGAGGAATGTTCATTCATGCTTTTATCTTCCATTATTCAAAGTTTGGAGTCATTATCCAAAGGAAACGAGTCCTTTACTTTAGTTTCAAGTTATCCTTTAATAAATGATATTTTCCATCTTTTCCTTATTTCCTTGGCCATTATCTAATCATTCTGAGTTCCTAGAACCCAAAGGAATCTCTGTAACACGAAATTATATTTTTGGAAATTTTGTTTTAACCTTTTAACCATTCTTTCCTCTTTTCTTATATATTCTATTTTCCCATTGAAATTCTTTATTAAAAAGGAACTCCTTTTTCATTTTCTTTTTATTATTCTTTCAAATGGGCTTAATGGCCAACAAGGCCCATCAAACAACATGCAAGGCTTTCATTCACGAAATTAATCATGCAAATCAAACATAATTCTTATTTATTCCTTTAATAGAGATTTACAAATCTCATTACATTTATTAGAGAAAAATGAGGTTATAACATCCTCCCCTCCTTATAAGAATTTTGCCCTCAAAATTCAAACAATCAAGCAAACAATTCCGGGTATGCTTTCTCCATGTCTGCCTTCAGCTCCCATGTGGCCTCATCCTCCCCATGGTGCTTCCAAAGAACCTTTACCATCTCTATATTCTTGCATCTGAGTTCTTTCACCTTGGTATCTAGAATCCGCAAAGGTGACTCAGGATAGGTCAGCTTCCCTTGAAGCTCAATAGGCTCAATGCTCATCACGTGGCTTGGATCTTGCACATATCGCTTTAGGTTAGACACGTGAAACACATCATGCATCATACTATACTGAGGGGGTAATGCCAAATGGTATGCAGCTTCACCAATCCGTTCTAAAACCTCAAACGGACCCACATATCGGGGACTCAACTTTCCTCTGTTCTTAGCTATAGCTCGGAGCGGTCGGATTTTCAAAAACACATGGTCTCCCACAGTGAAATGCACATCAGTCTGCTTTGCATCAGCATACGACTTCTGTCGATCTTGGGCTCTCTTTAGCCTTTGCTTGATCAAAGCCACTTTATCAGCATACACTTGGAGCTCATCTGACCTCAACATGGTCCTCTCACCCACATCATCCCAGTGAAGTGGTGACCGACACGGTCTCCCGTACAAAGCTTCATACGGAGGCATCCCGATACTGGCTTGGTAGCTGTTGTTATAGGCAAACTCTGCTAAAGGTAAATATTGCTCCCATGAGCCACCCCAATCGAGCACACAAGCTCTCAACAAATCCTCTAAGGTCTGGATCGTCCTTTCTGACTGACCATCTGTTTGGGGATGATATGCGGTACTAAACTTTAAATTTGTACCCAGTTCCTCTTGAACTTGCTTCCACAATTTGGAAGTGAACTTGGGATCTCTATCAGAAATGATCGACCCTGGTACGCCATGTAAACGCACTATCTCTCTAATGTACAGCTCAGCTAAGTCTGACACCTTAGCTGTGGTCTTCAAGGCAAGGAAGTGTGCTGACTTGGTAAGACGATCTACCACGACCCATATCGCATCATGACCTCTCTTGGTCCGGAGTAGACCCACCACAAAATCCATGGTGATCTGTTCCCATTTCCACTCTGGAATCTCTATCGACTGTAAAAGTCCACCGGGTCGCTGGTGTTCAGCCTTCACCATCTGGCACGTAAGACAACTAGCCACCCATGACGCAATGTCTTTCTTCATTCCTGGCCACCAGAAAAACCGCTGCAGGTCCTTGTACATCTTAGTAGTTCCTGGGTGCACCGTGTACTTAGATCCATGAGCCTCTTGCAAGATACGCCCCTTTATTGATGAATCCACTGGAACCCATATGCGATTCTCAAACCTGATTCCTCCGTCTACTCCCACGGATAGACGAGTCTGTGGCTTCATCATCAAACCTTTCATCTTATCAAGTTCTTCACTGGTCAACTGTGCTGCTATGACCTCACTCAACAACTCAGAGTGTATCTGGATATTAGCCAACCGAACTCGATCCTCTAGCAGTTGTGGAGTCCATTCCACAAGTTCCTCCAAACTTTTCCACTGACTGGACAGAACAGCCGCACACTTAAGCTGCTTCCGGCTCAAAGCATCGGCTACGACATTCGCCTTACCAGGATGGTAGGCGATGGTGAAGTCATAATCCTTCATGTACTCCATCCATCGTCGTTGTCGCAGGTTCAGGTCTCTCTGGGTCAGCAGGTACTTCAAACTTTTGTGGTCGGTGAAGATCTCAAAGGTAGCACCGTACAGGTAGTGTCGCCATATCTTCAAGGCATGAATGATAGCAGCTAACTCCAGGTCATGTGTCGGGTAGATCACCTCATTTGGCTTGAGCTGTCGGGACGCATATGCAACCACATGCCGATCTTGCTCCAACACACAGCCAAGTCCCATCTTGGAAGCATCGGTGAATATCATAAAACCCTCATTGCCAGAAGGCAGAGTCAACACAGGAGCGGTAGTCAGCTTCTCCTTCAATTCTTGGAATCGAGCTTCACATACTTCAGACCACACGAACTTCACATCCTTCCGAGTCAACGTCGTCAGCGGTAGAGCTGTCTTGGAGAAATCCTTGATGAAGCGCTGGTAGTATCCGGCCAACCCCAAGAAGCTGCGAATCTCGGAGGGGTTCTTCGGTGCCGGCCAGTCTCGAACGGCCGATACTTTTGCTGGATCTACGGCGATCGTTCCTCCTGAGATGATATGTCCAAGAAACATGACTCGGTCCAACCAAAACTCACATTTCGAGAGCTTTCCGAAAAACTTATGCTTTCTCAGGATATCAAGGACTTTACACAGGTGGTCACGGTGTTGGGCTAGGTCATCCGAATACACCAAGATGTCATCTATGAACACTATCACAAAAGAGTCAAGGAAAGGCTGGAACACACTGTTCATGAGGTTCATAAAGACACTAGGGGCATTGGACAATCCAAACGGCATGACCACAAACTCATAGTGGCCATATCGGGTTCTGAAAGCCGTTTTGGGTATATCCTCACTTCTCACTCTCACCTGGTGGTATCCTGACCTCAAATCGATTTTGGAAAAGACTCGTGCTGATTTGAGTTGGTCAAATAGGTCATCTATCCTAGGCAAAGGATACTTATTCTTGATGGTTGCTTGGTTGATCATCCGATAGTCAATACACATCCGAAGTGACCCGTCCTTCTTTTTCACAAATAGGACTGGAGCACCCCAAGGTGATGTACTGGGTCGGATAAACCCCTTATCCAACAACTCTTGCAATTGGGTTTTCAACTCAAGCAACTCAGCAGGGGCCATTCTATAGGGCGCCTTAGATATAGGGTTAGTCCCAGGAGCTAACTCAATCGAGAAGTCTACCTCCCTCTCAGGGGGAATCCCTAGTAGATCATCTGGAAACACATCTGCGTACTCCCGAACCACCTCTATGTCCTCTAAGGATTGCCCCTTGACCTCGGGTGTGGTGACTATGGCTAAGTAGGCTCGACAACCCTTGGATAGCATCCGTTCAGCTTTCAAAGCGGACACATAAAGGCTGGTTGTCGCATCTTTCCTTCCTCGAATGGTGAAGTGTGGATCGCCATTTTTCCTAATAAGAATCTTTTTCTCTCTACAGTCAATCTGGGCTCTATAGGTGGAAAGCCAATCCATACCGATAATCATATCAAAATCATTCATATCGAGGAGGATAAAGTCAGTGGGAAGTTCATGGTTCAAATACTTTACTGGCAAGACTGGGGTTTTCAAAAGAGAGGTATAAATATGACCACTCGGAGTTGTGACATCCAACACATAACCCAAATCCTTGATATCCAAACCAAGCATAGTTGCCAGATTTCTCGAAATAAAGGTATTAGTAGAACCAGAATCAAAGAGTGCTTTTACATTTTGTCCCATGACTTCCAACATGCCTACATAGATATTCCAAATTAGAAAGCTACTACATGGCCTACTAAACTAAAAGGAAAACACTATGGGTTATTACCCTCGATCAACTTGTTAGCATTCGCCTGAGCTTCTTCATTGTTGATGGCGAATACTCTAGCATGTCTCCTCTCTCCAGCTGGAGGTGCTCCGGCTGGTGCTCCTGCTGGGGGTGCCGCAGCTACTGGCTGTGCTGCCACAGGATATGACCCCAAGGGTCCCCTAGGGTCGGGCTGGGGGCAGTTGGCGATGAGGTGTCCTTCTTGCTGACACCGGTAGCAGACTCTCTTCTTGAAGCGGCACTCACCGGTATGCCATCTTCCGCAGGTGCGACATCGAGGGCGGTTGTTCTCTTGATGGGGTTTCCCTTTCCCTCCATTTCTTCCTTTGGCCTGGTGACGTCCGTGACCTTTCCAGTGGTTGTTCTTCTGTCCTTGGATTCCTTCAGTGAAACCCAAAAATCCCTTGGGTGGATTTTGAACTGGCATCACCGTCCTCTCCATGTCTAAGGCGGTGTTGTAAGCTTCAGCGAAGGTCTTTGGCTTGCTAGCCATCACATGCGGCTTGATGGCAGGGTTTTGGCGCTCTATGAAGTGATCCACCCTTCTTTCTTCATCCATTTTGTATCCGAAACGTTCCAAGATGCGGAACTTACGACCAAAGTCTGCAACTGATGAACTTCCTTGAGTCATGTTGGTGAATTCTCTTTCCTTCTCCTTCTTTGCTGAGATGGGGATGAATCTGGCGGTGAAGATGGTTTTGAAGTCGGTCCATGCCATCGGTTCCTCGCTCAGGTCCCTTCCTGTGATGTGGTTTTCCCACCATATCTTGGCTGCACCTTCCAAAAGGTGGGTAGCAAACAGGACCTTCTTATTTGGCTGCACCTCAAGCATCCAGAACCCGTTCTCGACTGCAAGCAGCCAAGCTTCAGCCTTGTCGACCACTTCAGTCTTATCTTCTCCCCAGAACTTCTCAATGTTCATCTTGACGAAGTCTAGAATGGTGGCTCCCATTCGAGGACGAACTGGAAGTGGCTCTCCATTCTCATCTCGAGCTATGTCTCTTAGGGCCAGGGCACGGATAGCTTCAGTCAGTTGCTTTTGTTGTTCCATCCAAACGGCATCTGTTGTATGAACTACCATGGCTGGTTCTGGACCATCAGGCTGGTCCTCCTCCATTTGGGCTTCCTCTTCATGCATCTGGTACTCCTCGTATTCTATTCCTTCCCCTTGTTCTCGGTTGATGCCGGGCATAGGTTCGGGGTTGGGCGCCTCAACCTCCTCTGGTCTCTTTCTCTTCTTTGAGGCCTCTCCATGGTTCCTCTTCCTCTTCTCGGAGGATCCATTCTCCTTGCGGGGTGGTCCACCATCACTGGTGGAAAAAGGGATGGCCACAACTTTGGTACGAGCCATCTACATAAGCATAAGCAAACAACCACTTAGTTTATCATTAAACTAATTATACTTATGCCGGTGATGTTTCATTACGTATCTTTTATTTATTTGATGGAGGATTCCTTAAATTCCTAACTTACTTGCCCAAACCACATGAGGGTGAGGAAGAGAGAGAAACCTTAATCCTGAAGACCTTAAAAGAATTTGAGTTGAGAAGGGACGAACAAGATGAGAGAGTCCTAAAGGTATCTTATTTCGAGTTTTAACCTAAGACATCGGCCAGGCAGTCACACGATCCGGGAGTCCTCGTATTCCGACTAGCGGTGCGGAGGAAAATTTTTCCAGCCCCCGGATGTGATCCTTTTCTAGTCACCTCAGTCTTTCAGAAAATCCTCTAATAACTCCCTCGGTTCTATGGAATTTGTAAAATTTAATAATTAGTAATGATTAGATGAAGAACCTAGGCTCTGATACCAATTGTAACGTCCCCGCCTCTCGGTAACCCCCAATTAAGGGAGACCGGAAGGTCGGAATCGTTAATCAATTACAGGATCAAAGGTTCAACAAATAATCATTTATAATTATGAAATTCTACTAAACTAAACTGAATATTGGCAGGAAAAATTAAACTTTGTTTACCTTTGAAAAACTGGGAGATTCTAAGTATCCACTGCTTGCAATCTACTCTATCTAATCCTCCTGGCACTTTACTTTTTATTTTTGCAATGTGACAATTTACTGTTTGTTCCTTTAGGGTTTATACCTAAAACGCCGACAAACAAAACACGATCAGCACAAAGCTGGTATGTGGGGGATCACAAGAAATGGATTCAACTATATTAACAATATAGGTAACCAATTATTATTAAACATTCAAATTACATTTTAAGCAGTACTACTCAATCCCTTCCTATCCCTTATCTCTGTAGTGTCCCTGCAGTGGACATGGATACCACCATCCTCACTTGGTGGATCTTCATTATACCCTGCATGATCCTACCTGACAGGCAGACCAATCCCTAGGGTTGAGTTGCATGGCACTCCCCGTAGGAAGTCCAATCTCTAACTCGATATGACTTGATGGACCTACCTCCTTGGTAGCCATTTACTAAGTCATTTACGGACCTGAAGGCCTACCCCATTGGTAGCCTTTTACTAGGTCACCCATCAAACTACAGAAGGGACTGAGATCTGAGCTAGTAGGCATAACTTATTATGTGATAATCATATTCACTTTACCAATTGCATGAATTAAATCATCCAACAGTTTAATTCAATTCATGATGAAAACATCGACAAAATCCCGGAAAACTACATCGGTTAGTCATAAGCGTAACCACATACCTCCTATTGCAGTTTCAGATATAGAATCAAGATTGTTGAAAGGGAAAATCCAATTAAGCAAGCAAGGCACAGAAACCCTGAAATAAAAGTACAAATTCACTTTTATTAATATTTATCCAGTGTCATGATGTCCCTTAGGGTTTCTATTCAATTTTAGGGTTTTTCTAAAAATTAGGGTTTTACTTTCATTCTTGAGTATTATGAACCCTAATTTACCAAAAACCTCTAAATTATTTCTTTTAAACATTCCTAACAGTTTTAGGGTCCTTATTTAGCAATTTACTAGAATATCAAGGTCCCCCTTTTCTTTAATCCTAAGTTAGGGTTTTCATGCACATTCTCTTTCCTTTTTAGTCATAAACCCTAATTTAGGCACATTTGTAATTAAAACGGATCAAAACTTCATGTTATGAATAAACAGGTTAAAATCCTTTTATCTAACCCATTAGGTTACAAAGAAACACCTTTTCCATGTAATTAGGGTTTCTAATTAATTTAGCATGCACTTTACTAACCATTAAATTACTTTTGCAAAACTAACGGGAATTGGATGCTACAATTATTTTTAACAGATTCCTTGTAATTTTCTACCCAACTTTCATATATAACTTTTCCCTATACGAGATTCCTAGTAATTACTAGGATTTTAGCAAGAAAACTCAATTATCTGCAATTTAGATCAGAGATAGGTTTTTACCAAAAAAACTCAGCCGTTAGATCAGTGCTCCTATGCGCCCCACGTCGATCTGACGCTCCGCGTCGCAAGCCTCCACTAACGCGGTGGCGCGTCCTGCTTCTCGCCCTCAGCCGCTGGATTTCGATCGAAGGATCGAGATCGCGGGTGTCCTGACTTATCCGGTCACCGCCAGATCCCGATCCGACGCTCCGCGTCGAGCGCTTTCTAACTTAAGCGCGTCACCCCGGGGCCCGTTGGATCGCGCTTCGGTCCACGTTGGTCCAAGATCGGAGGGCTGCCGATCGTCGTCCTCACCTTCTTCTTCAATAAGCCAGCGGCGGCGCCGCACGGATCACCTCGCCGGAGCTAGAGCAATATGGAGGGAGAAAGGGTCTCGAGGGTTGATAGGTAGCCGTCTGGATGCGTTAGGTCACAAGCAATCGAGTGGGGGTCAATTTATAGGACACAGAGGGTCTCCCTTAGGGTTTCTGACCCCGCCGCTAAGCCGACCTTCAGCCCAATTGGGCGTTTCGTGCATCCACGAGTAAAGCTCACCAAACCAGGGTTGGGAAGGTTCGTTACCTTATCCCGAACTCAATGGTACTCTCCATATGAGTGCACACGCACTAGATGGCGAGAAATCGATGGGGAAAGTTTCCCCTTTCTGCCAACTGAGCCACAGCCCGCGTCCCTGTGGGACTCTAGACGACGCGCCTGATCCGTTGGATTAAGATCCAACGGTGGCCATTATTCGCGTCCAAACCAATAAGGAAAAGGATTCCTAAAATCCAAGGAAAATCCTATTTCTATGATAACTTGAAAATTTAATAACTCCCAACCCTTAACTCCGTTCTATCTCAAATTTTGAGGAATGTTCATTCATGCTTTTATCTTCCATTATTCAAAGTTTGGAGTCATTATACAAAGGAAACGAGTCCTTTACTTTAGTTTCAAGTTATCCTTTAATAAATGATATTTTCCATCTTTTCCTTATTTCCTTGGCCATTATCTAATCATTCTGAGTTCCTAGAACCCAAAGGAATCTCTGTAACACGAAATTATATTTTTGGAAATTTTGTTTTAACCTTTTAACCATTCTTTCCTCTTTTCTTATATATTCTATTTTCCCATTGAAATTCTTTATTAAAAAGGAACTCCTTTTTCATTTTCTTTTTATTATTCTTTCAAATGGGCTTAATGGCCAACAAGGCCCATCAAACAACATGCAAGGCTTTCATTCACGAAATTAATCATGCAAATCAAACATAATTCTTATTTATGCCTTTAATAGAGATTTACAAATCTCATTACATTTATTAGAGAAAAATGAGGTTATAACAATAAACCTTTGAACATGATAGTGTGAACAAAACTAAATGATGCAATACAAAGAAACCCAAGGAATGGACCATTTACTTGATTTAAGTAGGAATAAGGCTCCTATGATCTCCTGATCTTGACCCTTAATTATCTTGTAATAATAACCCAATATTTACTTAATTAGGAACTTAAACCCTAATTATACTCATTCTAAAACTTTGTGAAAATAAAGACATATCATGACTTGTGACCTAGACCATTGGCTACATCTCAAAAGGATGATAAAAAATCATATAAGGTTCAACCAAAAGGAGTCATATAATTATTTGAAGGAATTTTGTAAGTTAGATTTTCTAGATATTTAGGACTTATTATCTGGTGGTAAAAAGTCATTCATTGATTTTCTTAGGACTTGAGGGTTCATACACCTCCAGCCTAGTCCATAGTGTTGTAACTGGGTAGGGTCTTGTGCCCATTAACCAATCATCATTACCTTGTAGTGTAGTTTAAGAATGAGCTTATTTTTTACCCACCACCCGTTTACCCTTTACCCTCTTTACCCACATCTATAGAGGGTAGGGTAAGGGATAAGCTTTACCCTACCTGCTTTATCCATTTACCCATTTGTATAAGATTAAATTAATATTTTAATATTGTAATATACGTAGTAATGCGTACTAAAAACCCCAACAATAAACACCACTACTTTTTAGAATTGTAATATTATGATTCCTAAAACTTTAATAAATGACAACTAGCATGTAATACCTTTTACAACCATCTATTAGGCAGAAAAATAGATTTATAAAAATTATATATTTAAAAGGTTAGGCATTGTTTTTAAAAGATGTTGTTTTGAATATAATTATCATTGTTGTATATCACCAAAAATGTTATTATTAAACTATCAAACTAATTGTAAGAGTGTCTTGTGTTTAATGTTTGAATTTATCCAGTCAAAGAGGGGCATTGTTGGTCTATCTCCTCTAGGTAGTGTCCAACACTCAGTCTAGTTCATCAAGGTGGGGAGGCAAGTCTTACTAGGCATCATTGTAGGTGAGGGATATACTAACCTATTTCTTGAATATGGTTCATCTCCTCATATCCATGTCAATGAAAGGTGAATACATCATGGGAAACAATGTTAGACAGTCTTATCTATTTGTGCATGGCCTCACCAACATCATATACTCATGCAACAAATTTAGTACTAATAGGCTAAGATTCCCATCAATCTTAATCATTTTGATGTAGCTAGATCTATGGAACTGAAATTAGTTTCCATAAACAATAAATTCAACCACTTACTGGCCAATGAATCATGTGTTCATAGGAAACATAAAAACTCATAAGTCATTCTATTAGGTGGGTATTATTTTATGGTTATCTATCTTATGGTAGGTATTTTTTCAGATCTAAATTTTGGATTCTATGTATACGTGCATGTGATTCAAAAAACCATCACATGTATTCTAATATATGTAGCTTGACGGGTCACATTGCTAGCATATTTCTTACCCAATACACTAAGTAACACTTGGATCCTCAAATACACATGGTTTAGTATATAACACCACTCATGAATGCTTTTTGATTAATCAATACCCACCTCTTTGTGTGGACTTGATGCATCAAATAGATCATAGTTTATTTCCCATCAAGTAGAACATAAACTTAGATTCTTCCATCCATCCTTAACTAATAACTCATGCACTTAAAAATATGATCTCAAATCACCTACTTCAGGATTTTAGGGTCCTATAAATAAAACCATGTTTTGCATGAAGTTCTTGAAAGTAATAATCTATTTTGATTATATTGTGTTATAAAACCTTAGAAATCAGGGTGTCACATTTGTTCACCACATGACCATCATTATCAATTAACTCAAAAATAGTAATAACTACCTCTCTCCTTTTGAGAGGAAAATGATAAAGTTTGATATTATTATCCTTGTTTACCATTAACTTATCTATGATTCTCTATCGATGGAATTTTTCCTCTTCCTTTTATAGATCTCAAGAATTTTATTTACTCTTCATACTTCATTATAAATTCACTATTCAATGACTCAATACATAATCCCCTCCAATCTAGTGCAAACCCTTTTGATATTTGATAGAAGATTAAGCATATTTACCTCCTTTTTGGCCCACTTCTTCAACAATGCCTTAGTATTCATTAGTTCTTTGCAAAATTTATACATAAGATTTCCTTTCTCCTGGATACCCCAACTTTTGTTGATGACATATTCAAATTGATGGTTTCCTATTTTATTTATTTTTGTCACATGTATGATAATAGGAGTATGACCACTCATATATGAATCCCCTACTTTCACATGTGCATTTAGAAAAAGTTTTTCCCAATTGTCATTAACCAACACCCCATCCAACTTTATAGTTATACATCTTTTGGTTTTGTTTCATTATTCCATATTATCACACACCCTGTCATCAGAAATTCAAACATGCATGATTGATCAATAGCTTGACTAAAAATCACGTATCACAGATATGAGCACATGCCTACCTTCACATTTTTCAGACTGCATTTGAACATTATTAAATTCACCCATAATTATCCAAGGCTTTTTCTTAGCTATAGATCTTTTCACTACTTCATTCCACAAATATTCTCTTTGACTTGCTAAATTATGTGCATCAACTTCCATGCCAATTTTATTTGTATAGTACAACGTAATAGACCTCTTTCATTCTCAAAACATACATGTTTGTACATATGGATTGCATGTAACATATACCCTCCATGATCCCACTTCATCATGATTACAAACAAAACTCCAACCATTATAGAAAAGATTAGTACATTATCTTTATTTTGTCATTTAATATTAGTTTCTATAATTGCTTCTATGGATGTCCCGCATGATGCTACCCATGAACAAATTTCTGTCTTCTTAGTGCAATCACACCCCACCCTCACAGTCCATAGAACAACTGACATCGAAGAATTGAGTGTGCCTTGCATGCTCCTATGTTCTCCCTTTCTTTCTTTCTTTCTTTCTTCTTCTCTTTACTCAGTAAGTCATTGGCTTCTTTATTGGAGTATGTCAATGCACCCAATTTATTGGTTTTTTCTAGTATTGTGTAGGTACCCTCATACGTCCTCAGTATAGTTGGCTTGTTTAATATTCTTCTTGTTGAAGTGTATATCCTCCTTCTAATTCACTCCCTACTATTATCATATTGTCAATTGCCGCAATATGCTTTCTTATCTATAGTATCTACAATATCATTAGTTCATGAGTTTCTCATTACTACAACATTCTATTCGATCTTTTGTCCATCAATATTAGTTGCACCTACTGGACCTGATGTGATGGATGTTCCCAATTCTATATTATCCTTGTTCTCTTGTTCAACTTGGTTATTCTAGTTATCATTCTTCCAAATCATTTACCTTTTGTGTTTTGAATTTATCTATATCCTCCTCTTCCTTCTTGCTCGAATATTATTTTTCATCAAGGTCAAAAGCATTACACTCATAGAAATACAATGAAAAATGTATATATGTGACCGGCCTAAATCACACGTTCTAAAATTGGAGGCAGATTTGAAGTAGTTGGACTTTTACATTTATAACCTGAAACCTTCTAGGCCCCCACAACTTTGTTTACGGGGTCGAAGTAGATATACGGGGTCGAACACAGGGACAAGGGTGGTAGTGTTGATAACACAGAATCAACATGTTACACTCTGGAAAGGGTAAAGAGGTGGCAAAGTTCCCAAGGGAACAGTAGGATAAGACCGATAAAACAAAATAAATCTATCTCCAACTGGAGCTATGAGGAAAAATAAGGTTTTAAGCATTTATCAGTTTTTAGGGATTTTCGTGCAACGGAAACAGAGAGATAATACTAGCACCAAAGTAAGGTACGAAGGAGAAAAATTCGGTAAAACAAGCGGCAACAGAAACATCTTGTACCCCTCCTCTCGAAGCGGGTACTTTTAACCAAGCATCAACACCCCTCTCGAGGTTGCTGGGCTTAAGTTAAAGTGGAAAGGTTACTAAAGCAACTCCAATTTCGGGCACTCTCGAACTCCAGAATCAGACCAAAGACTAGAGCCACAACACCTCTCTCAAGGTTGTTGCAACGGGAAAACATGATTCGGTAGCTAATCGAAACGCGATCCAAGCGTACAAGCTAGAGTTCAAGTGTTAAACATAGCAATCATCCAATAAAGGTACCAAACATAAAGCAACAGATGATTAAAACTCTTTTATTTCCATAAACATATAAGGGTCTGATTACATTGCATAAGATAAAGGAAGTAAATGACTGAAATAATAAAGATAAATGTCGCCTTCTTGATTTAGAAGGTCGACAAACAGCAACCGACTCTCCAACCCGATATCGGGCAGGAGCCTCACCCGATACGCCCGTGTCGGGCGGCACACCCTCTCAGGCGACACGCTCATGACGGGTAGACGTATCACGTGGGGCGCCCTTGCCCGATACGGTCATGCCGGGCGACACACCGTGATAGGCAATACGTATTGGGGTTCAGTATCGTGTCGGGCTTAGAGTCTCTCTTTAAGCATCGATCACTTGTATCGGGCATCCTTGTGGACCGATATCGGCCTGTAGTGGTGCTCGAGACGGCCCTAACTGAACCATTCCCTCCATCTCGGGATGGGGAAGTGCTCACCTAGAATCGCCCGACACAAGCTCTGAGGCACGATACACTAGCTCTAAGCTCTTTACTCTGGTAGCTCTCACAGGGTTCCGACCTGTCCCATCGGAGTCGTGTAGCTGCTATTTATAGGCAGCGGTTGGCGGAAGTTATGGTGCTCCAGTCGCCACGTGTTCTTCATCAGATCCATTATTGTGGCCTTTAGGGGCACCCAATATGCGTATCGGTCGACTGAAAGATGTCGGGTTGTCGGTCATCGTGATGAGTGGCGCCTGCCGGTGGGTGGCCAGTATCGCGTGACACGCTACAGTAGTTGTGGCAAGTCTGACTCCTTATTGGGTAAAAAGGTGTATCGCTCATCCGCTTCCTCTTACGCGGAACCCTTGTGTCGTGCGTCAGTGTATCGCGCTACCCTATCTGGCAGCGAGCGTATCGATCGACTTCCTGGGGAAAAAGGTCGATGCAGGTAGAACACATTTATGGGCCGGGACGAGCCTTTTCGATGATAAATGAGTCAAAAATGGAGGAAAACTCTGCAAAAGATGGAAATATCGGGTTAAAAGCGTAGTGTGGCCTGTTATTGCAAAAGTACATATAAAAAGAGAGGAAAACAGTTAAAAAGGGCAGTTTTGATAACAAAATAACAGTAAAAAACATCACAAAATTTCGTGTTATCAACTCCCCCAAACTTAGCATTTTGATTGTCCTCAATCAATATTTAAACTTTATTTTGTGATGCTTCTTCTTGACCGGTATAGTTTTCAGACCATGGGTTAGAGCAAGTATTGAGGTGTCTTTCTGAGAATACGGCCCGGTCACGAACAACAGACTTTATTTTCTCCTACCTTATTTAAGCAAAAATTTTCTCCACAGCTTCGGCGAGACTTAGGTGCATGATTTTGAAGTTAGCTTTCACACCAAACAGCTTTTGGGGGAAGAAAGTTGTGTGTTTGGGTAGGCTTAAGGCTTTTTTAGGTTTTTCTAGTTTCCCATCAGTCCATCCAGGTACGGGTCCGTTAATGGGCAAGTGGTCCCTGTAGTCCAAGCCAGTTGGCTTTAGAGCAGTGATTTCACATCCTACATACCACTGCTCCCAATCTACCATGCCTAAAGATGGGTACTTTTGGAAAACAAGTGTGTATATTTTTTTCTTTTCATTTAGCACAACTCTCATGCTTTTATTCACTCCCATAAGGTTATTCTCTCTTTTTGGGATTTTTGTTGGATAAGGGAAAATAAGAGGAATTTTGTTGCTGTTTGGGCAGCTTTTTCCTTCTGCATACACGTCTCTTAGATGTTGTAAGATTATATTTTGCAATTTTTGGCGTGGAAAGTCGTAGTCTTTTGTTGTTTGAGGCTGCATTGTCAGAAAATCATAACAAAATTTGCATCTCCTTGGGCACATAGAAAATAGACTGGCAAGAAGTCGTATCAGGTTTTTACTTATATAGTGACTTTGTACGTATGTAGGGAGACAAAATAAGCAAAAAAAGCAAGATTTTTCAAAAATTTTATATGAGCATGCATACGTACACATGATATAAGAGAAGAATGAAAGAACACAAAGGGTGGAGTTGAGCAAGAAAATTTTATACCTCCCTCAATGGTACATGGGTACCCCCCCCCCCAAACTTACTTCACACTCTGTACCAGAGTTGTGAAGTAGATAGGGTAAGGTAATGTTTACCCAGTGAGGGTTAGCTGGTGGTCGCGCCTGTGCCAGATAGAAGCTCCCATACATTCTCCTTATTTGTTGTCGGAGTCGATGTGGTGGAGTTGGTCATGCCTCTCTTTATTTGATAGAAGTTCCAAAACTATTAGGCATTCCCTTAAACCAGGTAGACTTTTTAAGATACTTCTATGGATAGTAGGACTGGTCATCAATCTCAGTTTCTTTAAACTTTCATCATCTATTGGACTAGCCAGAGAAATCCACTTGAGTCCATTTTCTTTCCCAGGAGGATGCAGCCATGACAAGTGCAAAGATCTCAAGAAAGAAGTGCAAGGCTCGTGTAGATTAAGACGATGATAACTGGCTTATGGTAGACAGAGAGCTCTTGAAAACACTTGTGGATACTTTATCAAAAGAAGACACCCCTCCCATGATGAAGGTGGCTTCATAACTGATGAGCCCAAAATACCCACATTCAATCCAGAGACCACTGGAGGAAGACTTCCACTGATTTTCTCTCTTGGAGATGGTCCTAAACCACCGCAGAAGACAGACTATGATAAAGAAATGGACCTCTCTTGGGGCTACCAAATCAAGAAATTCCGTCCTTGCTCTCTTTTTGCACTACTACAGAAACGGCCTTTGGCGTCGGTCGTTTAACCCCATTTGGCGTCGGTTTCCGACTGACGCCTATGTGGGCGCCGCTAAAGGTCGAACACTTCGGCGTCGGTTTTTTAACCGACGCCTATTTAATCTATAGGCGTCGGTCTTTTGGTATATAACCGACGCCAAAAGTGTTCGCGCCACAGAAAATGGCGTCATCTAGGGCACTTTCTGCGTCGGTTATTTACTAAACAATCGACGCCTATATTCCATATAGCGTCGGTTTGATACGAATATCCGACGCCATTTCCAGGACTGCTTTGGCCACATCAGGCGTCGGTTTTTTTCAAAAAACCAACGTTGTAGGTCTTTGCTGACGGTTTTCTATAAATAATCGACGCCTATTTCTATTTTTTTTTCATATCAGTTTGCAGGCCTGCTGTGGCTGGTCAGCAGGATGAGAACCTACAGTTCAGTTTTCTGAACTGCAGGTTTACGACATCCATTGATATCAACCTACAAACAGGCCGCAAACCTGCAAAGGTCACAAGGAAAATTTTACACAAGTACATACATTCAGACATCAATTCAATTCTCACATTCACACATATAAAAACATTCAAATACATGTATTAACATTCAGAAATATTCATTTACAAAGTATCATTTATTATCGCTATCAACATCCCAATTATATCTTACAGTTGCCACTGCTTGTATGGCTTTTGCCCATTCTTCTCTTACTTCATTTAATTCTTCCATCGTATATGGAGCATGTATATTTTTTAAGCGTTTACCTATAGTGTGGTCAGTTTTAAACACATGCAAAGAGAATGATGTATATATATAAGTAATAATATAAAAATAAGATTGATATATTTCATACTAACTAATGAGACTATATATAATACCTCATGTATGCTATCGATGTCAAATGCGGCATGTTTGATAATCATCTGCATAAATCACATCACATAGTATGCGCATGCCCAGCCATTGTCTTGTGTAGCACACTATAAATTGAAACATACAAAATAATACAACTAAGCACAATTCACATCAATAATATATATATATTCGAGTCGGGAACTTACTTGTACGTTCTTCCAATTTATTGGCTGGTTCTTTTTCCTTGGGACCGTTCCTCCAGCCTTTTTGAATGCATCTAAACCCCTACATGTTAATATAACACAATAAATTGCATAAGTAAATAGTAATGTAATAAAAGATGTTAACGGATATAAAAATGAAATATTTCTCACCAGAATAATGGCATTCTCATTACGTGTCCAATTTTAGTGTTCAATGTACTCCTCGCAGGATCTAGATAATAAACAGTAAATGTCCCGGGGACAATAACTAGTAACTCCCAATGTCTACCGCTAGAGGTAAGAAGTTAACAATTAATAACTCAAAATGCAAAATAAAAATGCAATTTTCTTAAGTCCAAATTATAAATAAAGTAAACTTACTTGACATTGAATGGAGCTATTATTATCGTCTTCTTTTGCTGACCAAAAATTGTAAAAGCATCTATACAGTATTGTTGAACATTATCAGGGTCTTTAGCTACCAAACTAATCAATGATGGAATCAAAAATCCCACATGATCAAATGCAAATTGTTTGCAATGGTCTTCGACTAAGTAGCTGCAAAACATATAGGCGTATGCATTAATATATAAGAAACCAGATCACCGGATCTTACACAAGTTATATGGATGTATAAACAAGATCTCACCTTATCCATGTCTCAATCATTGATGTATTCAGCCAATCATACATAAACAGCTCAATAATATCTTGTATAAATAAAGAGCTATCGTATGATCGACCTGCATATTCTGCATCTAAAGAAACTATTATAGGGCAATGTAAACATATCATCATGAAAAGACTAGCTACAATGTCATAAACAATACTTACAACAGACGTGCTAGGCGATGGGTCTCCAGGATTACTCACAGTCTGTGCATCAAGAGAAGAGTGGGTCGCCATAGGCTGATTGGAAGCCTGAGATGCCTGCCACCGCAGCAATTCTTCCTTGACCTTCTCAGCAACTACATCGTTGACCTTCTTAGCAACTAAATCCTCAACTCTCTTATTCTCCTATACATGGATAAAAGAAACATTAGCTTCTTATTAATGAATTTCCTTTTGTAGTAACATTCTAAAATAAGAATAGGTTACCTCTTCTTGAGAAAGTCCCGCTCTGGGTTTGCGCTGGGATGGCCCAAAGAATGCTTTGATGCCAACACCAGCGCCGGCACCTCTAACACGTCCAGGATGCTCTGGGTTACCCAGAGCAACTGTCAATTAATCCCTTGTGCCCTGAGGGATGAACGTGCCTTGTTTTCTCTGCTCGTGCAGCTCCCGCTAATCACCATAAACAGAAATTGGTAAGTTAACACCACAAATAATCAATATTCAAACGATTTCTCTAAGAGTTGTATTTTACCATTTTTGCAGCCGCCTCAGCAGTTACAGGCTTCTTTATTTCACCCTTCTTGTTTTGCCTGCCAGCTATCCAGATATCATGGCGAGGCATGGGTGTGGCCGACTCCTGAGTAGGAGCAGACTCCTGAGTAGCAGCAGACTGCTGAGTAGCCGCAGACTCCATCTGTAGTCTTTGGCGAACGCTTGCATAGCCTTTTTTCCCATCTGTACAAAGCCCAAGTCTTAGATTCCTATCTTCTTCACCAAATTTGGGGTACAATAGATCAATCTTCTTCCACAGTGGGGAATCAGACGCATGTCGCAGGATCCCATCATTATTTTTCTTAACATTTGCATGCCACCTCAAATTCTTCGCATCTTTCGGATTTGCAAACAAGCGTTGAAACCGTGATATTATAGGTAGATACCACAACACCTTGGCAGGAGAACCAGTTTTGGACTCCCCCGAAGTCGTCAATTTACACCGTGACGCACCACATTTTGGACAATCTTTCAAATCTACATAGTCCTTTTGAAATAATACACAATCATTCAGGCATGCGTGTATCTTCTTGGCCTCCATTCCCATTGGGCACAACATTTTCTTTACCTGGTATGTTGAGATTGGCAGCTCGTTTCCTTCAGGAAGCATTTCTTTCAACAAAGTCAACAATGAAGTGAAGCTTTTGTCGCTCCATCTATTGTTAGCTTTCAACTTATACAATCTCAACACAGCGCTAAGCTTCGTAAACTTAGCACAGCCTGTGTATAACGGTATCTCAGCATCATGCACAATGTTTCTAAAGATAGGAGGTGGATCGGTGTGCTCTACCCTACAACTATCCAGCATCACATCAACGATGTCTGCTGGAACTGGTTCGTTCACATTTACGTCATCGGAGGCAATTTCTTCTTCCACCCAAGCACTGCTATCGACATCTACTGGTTTCGATTTTGAAATCTCTCCATGCCATTGCCATTCTGTATAGCCTTGTACAATCCCGTTGCACATGACATGACTTTTGATTTCCTCACCAGTGTTGACTTTCAAGTTGTTACCGCAATGCCTACATGGACAGTAGAACCTATCTGTAGGTTTTTTCCTATGTTCCTCGGAAAATCTAATAAACTGATCAAGACCAGATATAAACTCTGGGGTGCAACGATTACGAATGGACATCCATGATCTATCCATTCTATGATCAGAGAAAACAAGTATATATTAGGAAACAAGTATATATTAGGAAAAGATTAGGGTATACACTTACATCCTAAGTGTATAATGTGATGTCATTCTTATATATAATAAATGTGTACCACCTATCCCATCCTTGAACACCTAATCTCACTAGTAAGTGTATAATGTGTATTGGGTTTTCGAGAAAATTTCAGCAGCATTTCCCCGCTGTTCTCTAAGTACATATGTACTTAGAGAACAAACGGGGAAATGCTACCGAAATTTTCTCGAAAAGCCAACACACATTATACACTAACATCCTAAGTGAGATTAGTTGTTCAAGAATAGTCCCAAACTGGGGACTATCCAAGATTTACTCCTAATGAGTCAATCTTGGATGGGTTTCTAGGCCAACAAACACATTTGATGTCATTCTTATATATAATAAATGTGTACCACCTATCCCATCCTTGAACACCTAATCTCACTAGTAAGTGTATAATGTGTATTGGGTTTTCGAGAAAATTTCGGCAGCATTTCCCCACTGTTCTCTAAGTACATATGTACTTAGAGAACAAACGGGGAAATGCTACTGAAATTTTCTCGAAAACCCAATACACATTATACACTTACATCCTAAGTGAGATTAGGTGTTCAAGAACAGTCCCAAACTGGGGACTATCCAAGATTTACTCCTAATGAGTCAATCTTGGACGGGTTTCTAGGCCAACAAACACATTTGATGTCATTCTTATATATAATAAATGTGTACCACCTATCCCATCCTTGAACACCTAATCTCACTAGTAAGTGTATAATGTGTATTGGGTTTTCAAGAAAATTTCGGCAGCATTTCCCTACTATTCTCTAAGTACATATGTACTTAGAGAACAAACGGGGAAATGTTGCCGAAATTTTCTCGAAAACCCAATACACATTATACACTTACATCCTAAGTGAGATTAGGTGTTCAAGAACAGTCCCAAATCGGGGACTATCCAAGATTTACTCCTAATGAGTAAATCTTCGACGGGTTTCTAGGCCAACAAATACATGTGTTGTCATTCTTATATATAATAAATGTCTATAAACTACAGGCAAAATGGTTAATCCTAATCAACAGAGCATTATTAAATAATAAATCAAGAAATCAATAGTTTCAAACAAAAGGTCTAGGAATCTTTACTAGACATTATATGTATCCCTAATCATCATATTTAACATACTACATTATTATGAACATCCAGATTAGATTAAGATCATACTATGTTATAACCATTGGTTTAATAACCCTATTTCCGCATGTACATGTTTATCAACTTTAAAACCCTATAATTCATGAAATCATTCTAATTCAATTTAATATGTTGGGATCACATAATTATATAATGACATCAGAATATATAGAAGAATCATAATTAACATGATTAACAACATGCTCATCAAACTAGGGTTTTCTTGAATATCATCTAATATTTGTGTACTAGACATTATATGTATCCCTAATCATCATATTTAACATACTACATTATTATGAACATCCAGATTAGATTAACTCTAATCAAATACATTACATGCATTTTTATCACAACAATTTAATCGATGCAAAAAAAAAGTAGAGCAGCTAGCAGCGGGAAGACCAACCTTGTCAGAGGGAAGAAGGTAGAGGCTCCGGTGGCTGTGGCTGGAGGAGTAGCTAGCAACGACGGCGGTGGAGGAGCAGCTAGCAACGAGGCTGGAGATGATGGTTGCGGCGGCGCGACGGCGGTGGAGGAGCACCAGGGGCGTGGCGGCACCTAATCTCAGGCGCTGGCACTGGAGTAGCAGGGGAGCAACAGGGGCGGTGGAGAAGGGAAGAAGGTGTAGGAGTGGCGGCGGAGAAGGGGGCGCAGGAGAAGGGGGCTCCGGAGAAGAAATTGCCGGAGAAGGGGGCGCCGGAGAAGAAATCGCCGGAGAAGAAATCGGCGGTAGCAGAGAAGAAAAGGTAATCGGCTCGCAATGAAACAGAAGAAAGGGGAAGAGTCGGGCGATCGCGGGTAATAAAGTTCCCAAATAGCGTCGGTTGTTTCAAACAACCGACGCCTAAACCTCTTTAGCGTCGGTTGTTTGCAACAACCGACGTCCAATTGGACGATATTTTCATGAAATTGTTTGGCGGGAACCACCTTCAGCGTCGGTTATATAAGGATAACCGACGCTGAAAGTGACACTTTTCGCGCAAATTTTCATCGCACATAGGCGTCGGTTTATACCTACATAACTGACGCTGAAAATGACACTATTTTTTTATCAAAATTTGAATTTCGTGGGCGACTTTAAGCATCGGTTTGTTATAAACAACCGACGCTGAATACAAAGCGGTACCCGTGTCTGGCTGGTCTTCGAATATAGACGTCGGTTTGCTTAAACAACCGACGCCTTATATGTTAGGCGTCGGTTTTCCTTAATAACCGACGCCCAGAAAAGTGACACTGAATGCTATTTCTGTAGTAGTGTTGGCGGTTGATGGCCCAACTGCCTCGGGATTCTGGCGTTTCTGTCCGACTATTGTTGCTTCAATTGCGGCCATAATGTCGATTCTTCTTCCGTGTTTGTCACCTTGACCGGAGGTTTGCTTTGTACGGGCCATACCTGTTATCAAGTTTATTGATCATTTAAATGTTAGGTAGACATGATACCACGATAAAACTTGTCTCATTGCAAAGTCCGGGTATCGTCCATCAAAAGAATATCCTAGGTGATACAAAACTGGCCGATAAGGAGGGAAGGTTGCGCATCAAAACACGTTGCCCGATACGGGTGTGTCGGGCGGTACGATCGCATGAAACAATTTTCTGATAGGTCTTCCTGGCGGAAAAACGTGTCGCCTGATATGGTGTATCAGATAAGCGAATGGAAGACGCGTTGCGCTACATTCATGTCAGGTGACACAAGAAAATTCAACTAAATTCATCAACCCGATATTCCGCGCGCAATATGAAGCCCGTGTCGGGCAATCAGGCTGTCGGGCTATACCTTTACAGTCTGAAGCTCTCGCCCGACAAGGGAGCAAAATCTAGCTGGCCGACATGCGAGCAAGGGGGATTACTGCGTGATACCGGTAGCAGGAAGAGGAAAGGAAGTAGCCTGACACGGTAAAACCTCCGTACTATATATAACAATCTCTACCGGGGGTAAAATGGGTAGATCGTGGGCGCGCGTCGACCGTTGAGAAAAGCCACTCCCGAGACGAGTCATTCCATCTGTCTAATCAAGGGCAATAACTTATCTCGCCCAATGTGTGCGCTCGCCGCCTGGGAGTACCGTCCGTCACGACCTTTGCAATCCCCGATATGTCGTTTCCCGATACAAGTGGTTCTGCGCGCCGGTTGAGTTGCTGCCCGATACAACCAGTAAAAGGAGATACATGCCCGATACACAGCCTGAAGAACTAAAAATGAGACGAAGGCAAAAGTGATTGATTGGGTAAAACATCATTGGCCTAGGGTTAATTCCCCGGCCTCAGATAGTATTACTCCTCAATGCTTCGTAAAACCGAGCGGTGGCCCATAAAACAGAAGAGTCAGCACATGTGCGCATGCGCTGACTCGGGCCTTATTACAGTCCAAATGTCCATAATGTTTGTTTTGCAGGAAAGTAAATAACATCCTATTCTAGGAAAAATAAAAGCTCGGGCTGCCTCCCGAGGAGCGTTGGAGTTTATTTCACCAGCTCGATGGCTTCATGTTCTTCACTTTTAGCCTCCTGCAGCATCCGTATTCGCAACTCGATCTCTGCCTTTTGCGATCACAGCCCTACCTTTTTGGCGGTTTCAGTGTTAGATAGTATTTTTCCTGAGGGATTCTTTATTAATTCGGCCATCTGAGCTAATTGCTGATCAATCTGGCGTTGATGCGTCTGCATATCCGCCATTTGGACCCGCAATGAGTTCAGAACACCCGAATTTGAAAGCACACTCTGCGCTAACTGGTTATTAATTGTGTCCTATCTTTTTACAAAATCAAACAATTGTCTGACCACTTCTGATTGGGTTGGAACCTTGTCCTTTCCCTACTCTTTGGCTTGACCTTGGTATTTAACTTGCCCCTGGAAGTTTCCTTTGTTTGACTGGAAGGGGGTGTTTTTGATGAATTGACTTTGTCCCCCCCTTTTCTCGAAGGCTTGAGGTGGCTTGGAGGAAGCATGCAACTGATGTGAGTTTTCAACTGCATCCTTGTTGCCATAACTGAAACCGGGATGGTCCGACCTTTTGAAGTTAACAAAAGAGACATTCTCAGTCTCCTCTTCCTCAGATTTAGTATCATTTGATGCGTCGGGTCAGGTGTAGATGCAGCTATCTACCCCGTGTCCTCCCTCTCCACAGGTAACACACTTCATAACCTTCTCGAATTGCTTCTTTCCCTTCCCACTAGACTCTTTCAGCTTCTTCACATCAGTTGTGATCCTCTGGATCTGATAAGTGATGGTCTCCAGAGCCTTGGATTCCAAAGAAGGTCCTTCACCAGCTTTCTTAGCCTGTGCCATGTCGGATCTATCATAGTCAGTGTCGGCTTGCAGCTCGACCATGTTTTTGATGATGTTCTCGGACTTGCTCGGCTTCTTTCCCAGAAAGTCACTTCCTACTGCTGCATTCAGTGAAACCCTTTCCTCGGGGGTTAAACCATTATAGAAGGTGGTGACCAAGAAACCTTTCTTGTAATTTTGATGAGGGCAGTCCCTCTGATATTCCTGATATCTTTCCCATGCATCGTGGAGGTTCTCGTTTGGCTTTTGCATGAAGGAGGTTATCCTTTGTCAATTCCGTACAGTCTTCTCAGTTGGATAGAATTTGTTCACGAAGGCATCCGCCAGTGCTCCCCATCCATTCAGGGCTTGGTGGGGCAGCCCCAGATACCATGATAGTGCCTTATCTTCCAACGAGAAGATGAATCCCTTGCAGTCGATTACCTCCTGGGGAACCCCCCACATCTTGATGGTGTTGTAGATATTTTTGAAAGCATCCAAGTGGTGATAGGGGTTGTCATTCTTAAAACTCCCCCTAAAGCTTTTGTTTTGAATCATGGAGATGACCGACGGCTTGAGGTCAAAATTGGTGGCGTTGAAATGTGGGATGATGACAGGGCATTGGGAATTGTTAGCCTTTGTGGAGGCTAACTCCCTCAGAGTCTTTTCTTCTTCTTCTGAATCATCGCTATCGTTGCCTCCCTGGCACTGTTCCTGATTATTGTGGTTCCTCCTGTGCCTTTGGTGATGACGGCGTCTATCCTGGCGATGATCTTCGTTGAACTGCTCCATTTCTGGATCTCCAGGCTAATCGTTGTCGTCATAGCGGTCGTTATCTTCCAGTGGGGGCGCGTGACATCTAGCCCTCCCTTGGCATTCACCTTCCGACAGGGGTTGTTCAACACGCGGCGGCATTTTTGATGGTGTCGGCGCTTAGTTGAGTCGAATGCCCTTTCGTCTGAGTACCTAAGCATCGTGTAACAATCAAGTTAGAAAATATGTTATCAATAATACGAACTATTCATTTCAGGCAAAGAATAATAAATAATAACTAAAATAAAGAAAAAAAAAGAGTGATGTCAAGCTCATTTCTAATCTTGAGGCACTCGAGTGTAGCTAGTGGATCCGGGTTCGTCAACAGTACCATTTTGCCTTGTCCCCGTCAACGGCGCCAAAAAGTTGACCGGCCTAAATCGCGCGTCCTAAAATTGGAGGCAGATTTGAAGTAGTCGGACTTTTACATTTATAACCCAAAACCTTCTAGGCCCCCGCAACTTTGTTTACAGGGTCGAAGTAGATATACGGGGTCAAACACATGGACAAGGGTGGTAGTGTTGAGAACACAGAATCGACACGTTACACTCCGGCAAGGGTAAAGAGGTGGCAAAGTTCCCAAGCGAACAACAGGATAAGACTGATAAAACAAAGGAAATCTATCTCCAACTGGAGCTATGAGGAAAAATAAGGTGTTAAGCATTTATCAGTTTTTAGGGATTTTCGTGCAACGGAAACAGAGAGATAATACTAGCGCCAAAGTAAGGTACGAAGGAGAAAACTTTGGTAAAACAAGTGGTAGCATAAACATCCTATACCCCTCCTCTCGAAGCGGGTACTTCTAACCAAGCATCAACACCCCTCTCGAGGTTGTTGGGCTTAAGTTAGAGTGGAAAGGTTACTAAAGAAACTCTGATTCCGGGCACTCTCGAACTCCAGAATCGGACCAAACACTAGAGCCACAACACCTCTCTCAAGGTTGTTGCAATGGGAAAACATGATTCAGTAGCTAATCGAAATGCAATCCAAGTGTACAAGCTAGAGTTCAGATGTTAAACATAGCAATCATCCAACAAAGGTACCAAACATAAAGCAACAAATGATTAAAACTCTTTTATTTCCATAAACATATAAGGGTATGATTACATTGCATAAGATAAAGGAAGTAAATGACTGAAATAATAAAGATAAATGTCGCCTTCTTGATTTAGAAGGTCGACAGACAACAGCCGACTCTCCAGCCCGATACCGGGTAGGAGCCTCACCCGAAACACCCATGTTGGGCGGCACACCCTCTCAGGCGACACGCTCATGACGGGTAGACGTATCGTGCGGGGCGCCCTTGCCCGATATAGTCATGTTGGGCGGCTCCCTCTCGGGTGACACGCCGTGATAGGCAATACGTATCGGGGTTTGATATCGTGTCGGGCTTAGAGTGTCGCTTTAAGCATCGGTCACTTGTATCAGGCATCCTTGTTGGCCGATATCGGCCTGCAGGGGTGCCCGGGACGGCCCTAAGTGAACCATTCCCTCCCTCTCGGGATGGGGAAGTGCTCACCTAGAATCACCCGACACAACCTCTGAGGCACGATACACTAGCTCCAAGGTCTTTACTCTGGTAGCTCTCGTAGGGTTCCGACCTGTCCCATCAGAGTCCTGTAGCTGATATTTATAGGCAGTAGTTGGAGGAAGTTATGGTGCTCCGATCCCCACATGTTCTTCATCAGCTCCATTATTGCGGCCTTCAGGGGCGCCCGATATGAGTATCAACCGACACAAAGATGTCGGGTTGTCGGTCATCGCGACGAGTGGTGCCTGCCGGTGGGTGGCATGTATCGCGCGACACACTACAGCAGTCGTGGCAAGTCCGGCTCCCTATCTGGTGAAAAGGCGTATCGCTCGTCCACTTCCTCTTGCGCGGCACCCTTGTGTCACACGTCAGTGTATCGCGCTACCCTATCGGGCAGCGAGCGTATCGGTTGACTTCCTGGGGAAAAAGGCTGATGCAGGTAGAACACGTTTATGGGTCGGGACGAGTCTTTTCGATGATAAATGAGTCAAAAATGGAGGAAAACTCTGCAAAAGATGGAAATATTGGGTTAAGAGCATAGCATGGCCTGTTATTGCAAAAGTACATATAAAAAGAGAGGAAAACAGTTAAAAAGGGCAGTTTTGATAACGAAATAACAGTAAAAAACATCAAAAATTTTGGTGTTATCAATATGTTACTCACATAGGCATTTGCTTCATGTACCAAAACTTCATCCATATCATAACTAGATGTAGGGACTCAAACTTGAGATTGATCAGCACCACATCTCCCATTTTTCCATTGAGTGTATTTCAATGTGTAGCACTTTGCCTATTATGGATCCAATAGTCCCCATGGATTTCCTTATCCATGAGTTGCCTATGGATTGGACGTGCACCCACACCGGTGCTGATAGTGACAAATCACAATTTTATTCATCCACATAATTATAATCCTTTTGATTATTATCTAGTTATCAAAATAGTATGGACCACCATCCAAGGTTGTTCTTTTGTCATCAACTTTGGAGAATTTAAATAGGAGATTCCTCATCACCCTATAAAATAGCTCAAAATCTCACATTGTCTTCGAACTCCTCTTTATCTATGCCTGCAAGTGTGGGTAATATGGACACATGAGGACATTGATGACGATCGTATGTTCCTACAATTTTTTCATTAGTGAGAATTCATCAACATCAAAGCTGACCACTACTCATCTATCCTTCAAAGTTGGAGACAGACACTCAAGGTCAAACAATGTTGGGTTTTCCTTTAAGATTTGATATTGTGTCGAATACTTTATGAAATGAGTGGGGTATCAAAAACCATATCAAGAGTGGCTATTGAGATAGCTTCTCCAGAATTCCTAGGGAGTATTGTCTCGATGCCAATGTTAGGGTTTTCAGAGGTAATTGGTGCTACAAGGAGGGTGGATGAAGGGGTTGATGCGGAGTGGGTGATGTGGGGATCTAAACATTGTGGTCGGGGTTGCCGCCAACGTAGATGCCAATACCTCAAGGCTAGGATCCCTCATCCATCACCTAGATAATTGACCAGAAGTATGTATGTATGAGATTAAGAGTGGCATTCTCTCCCCCTATCCCATGCCTATGATGGAGGCCAAACGTCTGAGAGGGTGGTAAATCTAGGCGGCAACTGAGATTTGAACATGGGTCCCTTTGTTAGGGGACACCATGATTGACCACTTGAGTCACTCATTGTCGACAAGTGTATGTATGTATGGCATTAAAACATGCATTCTCTCCCCCTCTCTCAAGCTTGTGATGGAGGTTGAATGTCTGAGAGGGTGGTAAATCAAGGCGGAAACAAGGATTCAAACTCGGATGCCTTTGTTAGGGGACACCATGTTTGACCACTTGAGATACTCCTTGTCGACATGTATGTATGTATGTATGTATGTATCAGAATCAGGTAAATATATTCTGACTTCCTCCTGAAATTATAGGAGGTCAAAAATTACATGTATTCCCAACACCATACACCACAAAACAGAGCAACAACTCACACATTTAACTAATGTGCAACTTACATTTAACACATTTACAAATATTTACAACAATACTCATTGCATTTGCAGCAACATCTCGATGTCTTCTAGCATTCTATTCCTCCCAAATATGGTAGTATAGAGCAGCAAATAACAACTTATTCCTATCATCATTCCCACACTTTGTTGGCATCCTTCCTAGATCACCCGTTAGCTGGAGTTGTACTTTGAATTCCTTGCACAATGCATCCCACACCTCCCTTGTGAATTTACATTCACCCACAAGGTGGTTGTGGGATTCTTCAACAACTTTTCATAGCAAGCACAAAGTAAATACATCATAGTTCCACCACTTCATCCTGTCAAGAGTAGCAAGAACACTATGAAAAATTGTGTATGCGCACATGCTCCATCTTTCCACATACACACCGGTCTAGATCTGCTCCTCGTTCATGTCTTTTGCTTCCCTTGAGTGTGTCACCATCCATAAGCATGTATTTGGATCTCTAAGTCTCCAAATCCTCATATCATGGTCCACGAATAGGTGTCTAACATGTTGTCATGCTTCTGTCATGCCATTAATAGTGTGTGAGTATCCTTACCTTGTCTTCGGCTTGAAGTCTAATCCTCTTGGATATCTCTTCCTCATTCATTACCCCCAAGTCGAGGATCCTTCTTGATAAATGATTATTCTCCGCATTGTCCCCCGCTTGGCTATGTCTTTCAGAGCTTTTAAGTTCAACGATCCTTCATCTTTTGGCACTGCCAATATTGTATATCTCATAGGATGATGCTCACTTACCCATAGAAAATTTACCATATTCATCTCCATTCTGCCCAGAACAGACCCAGGGATCTCCCCTTGTTGCACCCAGAAAATGAGAAGACCTTCTATAGCATCCTTTTTCAGTGATGCTCTTCTCGCCATGGATGTCTTTTGTGTTGGCCATCTGTTAATAATTTCCTCCATCTTGTCCATGAATTCAGTAAAGTCTTTGACTTGTAGGTTGCCTCCAGCTAAAGGAAAACCAAGGTATATTGTTGAGAAGTTTCCCCTTTCCACGCCCATTGCATCTACCATCATGTCTTCTATCTGGTAGCAATATTTTGATAGAAAAATATGTGTCTTGTTTGAATTCACACAAATCCTCATCTTCTCTTCGAATTTCCCAAGTAGACTTTTAAGATTTTCTAGAGAATGCTGCTTCGCTTCAACAAACACTAACACATCATCTGCAAAAATAAAATGGGTGATCACGTTCATTCCATGAACTGTGTAGGGATTGATCTCCTTTTTAATTTCAACTTGTTGCATCTTCTATATAAAGTAATCCATAACAATCACAAAGATGAGAGGTGAAAGGGGGTCTCCTTGGAGAAAACCATTACCTCCTCTAAACATACCTACAGATGTGCCATTAACCAGAATAGAAGAGCTTGTAGTGCCAACACATTGCTTCATCCAGCAGATCCATTGATCATTGAATTGTGTTTTTTTTCATAATCCACTACAACTTCTCCCATCTGACACTATCACAGGATTTAGAAACATCCAACTTTAAGTAGGCTTTCCTACCTCCTCTCATGACATTGTAGTCCAATAGGAATTCTCCTGCCAGTAGTGCACAGTCACTAATACTTCTGCCTAACACAAAGGCTCCTTGATATGCAAAAATGAGATAGGGAAGTACCATCTTCAATCCAGCAGCCAGAATCTTAGTGATGATTTTATATTGTACTGAGCATCATGTAATAGGTATGAAATTAGTAATAGAGAAAGTAACCTTATTCTTCAGAATGAGTACCAGAAAAGAATGATTAACTTATCTCACCATATTTCCTCTTTATAGGAACTAGCTAACATATGCAACCAAATCCTCCTTGATGATATCCCATGTCTTCTTGTACAAAAAACATTGAAACCATCTGATCCTACAAACTTGTTGTTGCTGATGCTCCATACTGCTTCCTTGACTTCTTGTTCATTGATTCTTCTTGTAAGAATATTATTATGTGTGCTTGTAAGTCTGAATTTCCACTCCCACCCCTCCTCCTCTATGTCATTTTCAAAACTCTCGTTGTATAATGATGTATAGAATTTTATGGTCTACTCCTCTAGGTCCTCTTGTTTGTTGACCACTCTCCCTTCAACATCAACTAGCTTATAAATGATATTATCAGCCTCTCTTATTTTAATAGTGGTATGGTAGAGTTTAGTGTTTTTGTCCCCATCCTCCATCCATTTTTCCCTGCTCCTTTTCTAGTAAAATTTTTCCTCCGCTTTCTTCAGATCCTCAAGCATCTTTTTCAGTTCTCTGTCCTTCTCTATCAGTTCAGTATTAAGAGGGACAACTCCCAATTTTTCCATAACCTAATTAAATTCTTCTTTTGTTTCCTTAATCAAATTTGGAATGTTCACTTCAGCCTTGACCCATCTCTTGAGTGCAGTTTTGGTACTTGCCAACTTTTTTGCAAAAATATACATCGGATTTCCTGTCACTTGTGTGCCCCAACCTTCTTTTATGACATCTTAAAAACCTTTCCATTAAGCCTAGTAATTTAGGAATCCGAAAGATTTCCTCTTTTATTTCTTTTCTGTGATTTGAACTGAGATAGGCGCATGATCAATTACCTCAGATCCACCTATCATCACCTGCACATAAGGAAGGATTCATAACCATTCATCATTCACTAAATCTCTATCCAATTTTTGTGTTATCCTATTTTCTAGGCCCCCTCTCATTGTTCCATGTAAAGATATCACCGCCCACCATTGGTAGTTCAAAAAGTCGGCTTTATCAATAGTTTGGTTAAAAGCATCTATCTCCACATTCAATGCTAATCTTTTTCCCTTCTTTTCAGTCTGCAACTGAATAGTTTTGAAGTCAGCAATCAGCAATCATGGTAGAGTTACCTATTTGGATAGAGAGAACAAATATAGTCTGGCCTTGGCATCATTATGACCATATACAGCTATCACCCAGATGTGTAAGCCTCCATTATTGCTACAATCAACTATAACCTACTGGTCTGACATCTGTATCACTAACACCTATCATGCACTCACCTTCCATGCCACGTAGACTCTGGCTACCTTAGCACAACCTATATTAGATATCTGCTCCCATCCCGGTGGAACTAAATGTTTGATACTATTTTTATTTTACACCTTTATTATTGTTTCAACCAAAGCAACAAATGAGTGCCCACTAGCAACAATCCACTCTCAGATTTCCTTCTTCTTGTTCTTGTCGCACCCACCCTTAATATTCTAAAAGAGCATGGACATATCAAAGCTTTATGTGTGACCTGGTATGCCTGACCAGCTCCTTCTTTCTGTCCCTCCTTTTGACCTCCTTCTCTTTTGTGCAACAACATCTCCCCCCTCCTTATCTCATTCATAGAGAGCTTTGAAACTATTTGTGGTGTCTAGGATGGTACTCATACCTACACTCTTTGGTATGCCTATCGCCTTAGGTATTTTCCTCCTTGTTGAGGACACAAATTCTCCTTCTTCATGTCCAGTGTCTTCAAGAGTCCCTTTGCCTTTTGTTAGTGTTTATCTACCTTCATCACATGCTTGTGAGATTGAAGCCTTCTTGGCATCTTCTTGTTGCATATGGTTCATCATCTCAGTCGATGGCTTCTCCACAACACGAGCCCCTTCATCTACCTTCTTCCATTTCTTCTTCGTGGCAACCTCCTCATCCACTTTCTTTGCTTTCTGCTTCCCACACTACGGTGTGCCATGCCCGAAGGTGCAACACTTACTATAAGAAATAGGAACGTGATCATATTCGATTGTCACCGGGATCATGTCTCTTCCCTTCACTTTGAGCCAGACCACCTTTGGATTAGGTCCATTGACCTCTAGCTCCACCAAGACTCTTGGTTCATCACTCTCCAAGGATCGTTCATTAATGTAGCACTGTCTTAGCTCCGGTCGCAATGGTGTTGACAACTTTCCTAGTCCATGTTCGCCTAAAAGACTTCAACGTTGCCCAAGTTGGGATCATAAGAAAAGCATCCTTGCAAAGCTCGTCACCATGTTGATAGTGTTTGGAAATCACCAACTACTGGTTGAACCACCATGGGCCCATGGCCAGTGCTGCTTCCTTGTCCACCTGCGTATAGAACCAGACAAGAAAGATGTCATGATCTCGTGATATCATCTCAAAATCCCCCTTAGTCTTCCATGTCCTCTTCACCTAGGCCAGCAAGTGAGGGTAGAATGGATGCTTCCCCAAGGTGTACACCATGATGGTGAACTCCCATATGTTCATCGTCCTGTCAAACTTCTCCTTATCTAATTCGACATGGACTTCTCCGTCAGCAACCCTAGGTTTTGGGAATTCCAACTCCTTTTTCTTCTTGTTCACATATTGCTTAATAATTTGATTCCAAGCAACTCCTCATCATCCCAAACTAGATCCCTCCTTCTATGATGCATGAGCTTCACCTTCCATCTTCTGTGTTTCATCTACATCGACGCCCAACTTCAGTGACACGTCGTTGTCGTCACCCCCCTTCGGTGACACATCAGTGTCAATGCACTTCTATGATGCTTTGTCATCGACACCCTACTCTTGGATGCAGTGTCGACTCCCCATTCCTATGTTGCTGTGTCGCTTCCCTTCTTCTGTGATGCATCGACGATGCTCACCTTCTTTTATGCATCATTAGCACTCTTTCTTTGTGATGCGTCAGTGTCATCGTCTCTTCTTTTCACCCCACAGTTAGGGATCCTCTCAAATCTGTTCTTCTCTCCTCTCTTAAGGGTGGATGGGGTAGGGGTAGGGTTGGGCGGGGTTGGGTGGTTATTAGTGGAGGTGGAGGTGGATGTGGGTTGGAAAAATATATTCTGACTCCCCTCCCCCAAATATTGGAGGTCATATAGTTACATATAGCCCGACGCTATATAACAGAGATACAACTCACACTTCTATCTAATGTGTAGCTTACGCTTCACATTTTGACAATCTTCTGCAACAATACAACTCACTCATTTGATTGCACCTCCATGTTTTCTTTCTCTTCTTTCACTCTAAATATGGTAGCAAAGTACAACAAACAACAACCTATTATTGTCCCCTTTCCTACAACAAACAAATGTCTTCGTCACTTCATTCTCTATTGTCAATTATAGGCTGAATTATCTACAAATTATGTCTCAAATTTCTCTGGTAAAATTGCAGCTCCTGAATAGATGGTTTTGGGACTCCACCTCTTTATTGCAAAGCAAGAATATAGTAGAAATACTATTGTTCCATTTGTGTATCTTGTCCAGCGTCGCTAATGCACCATGCAAAATTTTAAAAACACACAAAGTCCATTTTGGCACCTATTTTCCAGGATAGATGTGCTCCATCATCGTATCTTTTTCATCTCTAAATCTTGTTACGTCACAGAGATCCATCTTTGGGTTCTTGATTTTCCAACCACCTATAGCATGGGGTTCAAAGATATGCTTCATTTATGGCCATACATCCCTCATGAAATTAATGATGCGTGAGTACCCTTCTCTCATTCTTGGCTGAAAATCCAGCCCACATGGATATCCTTCTCTCATCCACTTACCCCACACCAAGATTCCTTCTTGGTAGATAATTATTCTCCTCAATGTGCCCCACTTGTCTATGTCTCTTGGTGTTTTTAGATTGAGTCCACCTTCTTCTTTGGGTAACGTCAACCTTCCATACCTCATAGGGTGATATTCACTTGCCCACAAAAAATTTTGATTTTCATCTCCATCCTATCTAGCATGGATCCTGGTATCCCCCATATTACACCTAGAAGATCAGAAGTCCTTCTATATCTGCCTTGGTGAGAGTCTCTCTACCCACCATGGAAGTCTTTTTGGAAGGCCACCTTACAATCATCTCATCAACCCTGTCAATAAAACCAACAAAGTCCTTCACCTATAGATTGCCTCTAGTAAGTGGGAATCCTAGATATTTTGTAGGAAACTTGCCCATTTCCACTCCCATAGACTCCTGCAATTTTGATTCATGTTGGTAACAATTCTTAGACAAAAATAGTTGAGCCTTATTAGCATTAACACACAACTCTATCTGCTCTCTAAATCTCCTAAGAAATTCTTTTAGGTTCTTAAGCATGCTAGGTTTGAATTCAATAACTACCAGGACATCATTGGCAAAAATCAGGTGCCTCATCACCTTCATCCCATGAACAATGTATGCCTTTATGACTTTCCTCTCTTCTGCCTACCTCATCTTCTATGTGAAGTATTCCACAATTATAGTGAATAAAAGAGGAGATAAGGGACCACCTTGTCGCAGCCCATTACTCCCTTTAAACAAACTTATTGAGGTGCCATTCACAAGAATAGAGAAGCTCATAGTACTAACACATTGCTTTATTCACCCTTTCCACTGCTCAGAGAACCTTTTTTGTTGCATAATCCACCAGAGTTTATCCCATCTGACACTGTCATATGCCTTGGATACATCGAACTTCAAGCACGCCTTTCTGCTTCCCCTCATCACATTGTAGTGAAGCTAGAATTTATTAGCCAGAAGAGCACAATCACTAATACTTCTCCCTTCAATAAAGGCACCTTAGTTCCCAAAAATAAGAGAAGGAAGTACTGTCATCAACCTAGAAGCTAGAATTTTGTAATGATTTTGTATTGGACAGAGAGGAAAGTAGTAGGTTTGAAATCAACAAGAGATGCAGTTATCTTTTTCTTTGGAATAAGGACCAAGAAAGCATGGTTGACTTGTCTAACCATATTTCCTCCTTCCAGAAACCATTTCACATACTCTACTAACTCCTTTTTAATATTGTTCCAAGACTTCCTATAGAAGAAAGCATTGAACCCATTTGACCCTAAAGATTTGTTGCAACCAATACTCTATAGAGCATCCCTGACCTTCTATTCATTCACTTATCTTGTGAGAATATTGTTATGTGTGTTGGAAAGCTTGGACTTCCATTCCATTTGTTCTTCCTCCATGGCTCTTATATAAATCACTATAGAATTGTATGGCTTGATCTTCTAGATCTTCTTGCTTATTCATCACTCTACCATTTGCATCAATAAGTTCAAAGATTATGTTACTTTCCTCTCTCCTTTTCAGTACAAGATGGTAAAGCTTTTTGTTTCTATCCCCATCCTCCATCCATCGTTCCCTACTCCTCTACCATTAGAATTTCTCCTCAGTCTTTTTTAGATCATCAATCATCATTTACAACTCCTTATCTCTTTTAATCTGGTCTTCATCAAGTGGGTTTTTAAGCAGTAAACTTCTCACCTCCCTACACTCCTGCTTTCTGTTGGAAATCGGATTTGGGATATTCACTTCCTCCTTAGACCACCTCTTTAGGGAAATCTTTGTGTTCGCTATATTTTTTACAAAAAATGTACATTGGGTTCCCATGCACCTACATACTCCAACTCCTTCTAACTACAACATCAAACCCTTTCCAATCTGCCCAGTAGTTGAGAAATCTAGATGGTTTCCTCTTTTGTATCTTCTCAGTAATCTGCACCAACAAGGGGGCATGGTCTCTCATCTCAGAACCACTTGCCTTCACCTATACATTGGGAAACAACTTTAGCCATTCCTCATTCACCAACACTCTATCAAGCTTTCTTGTTATCTCTTCGTCTCGATTTTGTTCATTATTCCACGTGAATAAGTCACCTCCTATCATGGGCGGTCAAATCTGCTCTATTAATGGCTATATTAAAAGCATCTATCACAACTCTCAAAGTTTGTCTTTTGACTATTTTCTCTTGTTGTAATCTGACATTGTTGAAATCACCCATCACCATCCAGGGAACCTTCAGCTATATAGAAAGTAGAGCCAAGCCCTACCATATCTCTTGTCTTCTTCTGGCATGATTATGTGCATACACTGTTGTCACACACATATGCAAGCCCGATGTGTTATTGCAGTCCATTGGGATATGTTGGTCAGACATCATTATAATTTTCATCTGCCAAGCATTGGGTTTCCATGCCAAGCACACTCTTGCTAACGCAGAATTCAACATTAGACAATGTATTCCCATCCTTGTGGAAATAAGTATCCTATACTATGTTTATTGTACTCCCTCATTTTGGTTTCCACTAGTTCCACAAGTGAGGGTCCACTTGTAGTGATCCAATTTTGAACCTCCTTCTTCATGTACATATCACACCCCCTTTAATATTCCACATATGGACATATTAATGGGTCTTTTGGGATCTTGTACGCCTTATTGGCTCCTTCTTGCAACTCTTCCCCCTACTTCTTTCGCCTTTTGATTGAGTATTTCTTGACCCTCTCTACCAGAGTCACTTATTGCATTTAAGCTATTGTTGGTACCAAGAATGGAGCCCACTCCTTGATTCCTTGGAATTGTAACCTTCATGTGACTCTTCTTTTTCTTGGATGATATAAACTCTCCCTCCTCTCTTTCAGGTACAGTCTTTTTTGGTGTCCCCTCTGTCTTGCTATTGTCCTCATGTTCCTCCACCATTGTAGTATTAGTTTCCTTCATTGCTTTGCCTGTTCCTACCATTGATGTATCTGATTCCTTCATTGTGTTGCCTACACCAACTGTAGTTGTTGTCGTTGCAGGATTCTCTTTATATTCTTTTTTTACCTTCCTCTCATGCTCCTTGCTATTCTATGTTTGTGGTTTGAACTCATAGCTTGCATTCGTGTGGAAAAGGTGCAACAGACACACATCTCGCCGGTCGATAGTCATAGCTGACTTCAACTGGGATCGACTTATGACCTTGAACGTTGAGGCAAACTATCTCTGTCATGTTTGTGTATGCCTTCAATTTTATGAGGAACATGGCCTTGTCCTCCTGTAGTGACCAATCGTCGACATGTAGTACTTTACCCACTCTAACAACGACGATGTCGGCCCCGCGCGTCATCCATGAGTGACTGAATGACTTAATCGTGATCCAGGTCAGGATGGTGGAGAGTACATCTCATTTCAATTCATCCCCGTGCCGGTACTTCTTAGCCACAACAAGCTGAGCATCAAACCATCATGGCCCAAGCTCAACCACCGTCTTCTTGTGAATGTTGCTGGAGAACCTGACGAGGAAGATCCCCTTGTCCCTAGACAATAGTTTGAAGGATCCCTTGGGTTTCCAAGTGTGCTTGCTTGCAGATGAGGATAATACAACCTCTTTCCCAGAAAATAGAGCATCACCATTTATTCCCATATATTCCTCATCTATTTGAACTCTCTTCATCCAGTTCGACATGGATCTGGTCTCCATTGTGCTTGGGTTTTAGGAATTTCTCCTCTTTCTCTCCTCACGACGTTGGTTGCTTCAAAACTTGATTCCATTGTCTTGCTGCCACACTTGTTGTTCTGCTTCCCATCTCATCTCAACTAGGGTTCCCAAAAGTTGTTGTTGTTGCATCTCCTTCGATATGATTTGTAGTGGTGGGGGTAGGGTTTTTTGGACTGGTGGGGGTGGTAGGGTGGACGATGGGGTGGAAGTCCCCGATGTTGCCATCGTCACTTGGCAATCATCTCGCTGATCGCCAGAGCACACCACAATTAGATGGCTAGTTTTTTTATATGTATGTATGTATGTATGTATGTATCATAATTTGGTAAATTTTATTCCAAACTCTCCCTTACTATGTTGAGAGAACAAACTACATGCAGCCAAAGCTACACCCTTACACTTCTTTACTCACCCTCTATCTATCTATTTGATTCTATACTTAACACATTTACAAATTTTCTTTGGTATGCTATCAACTCCCAGGTGTTTACCACCATATCTTCTAATATTCCTTTCTTGCCAAACATAGATGCATAGTGCTAAATATGGTAATCTCTCCTTGTCATCTTTGCATCTCAACAGTGTACCATCCACACTTTCAATCAACTGCAGCTTTACTCTGCATTCTCCACATAGGGTGTTACAACCCATATCAGGGTTAGTCAATAAATACCTCGATTGGCGTGAAACACCTTGATTAATGTTAAGTATCTTGTTAAACGTCATGGTTAATCAAGATAAGCTAAGATGAGAATCAATAGTTGAAATTGATTCATCTGAGCTAATTAATGATATTTTCAGTGTTAATCATTAAGTTAAATACCTAAAATGATTAACCCAGATAAGATGGTTTAGTTGTTGTGTTTTTATGCCTTGAGAAGGTAGAGAATCCTGTGCTTGAAAAGTTGTAAGAGGAATCACTCGAATCGGACATTCGAGTCAAACGTGATGACAGTTTTAAGATTTTTGGACCTGGTTGCAATTTTTCTAGTATTGGATCTTTTATTTTCTTTTATTGCTTTGGGGGTCGGTTACCCCTTTCCTTTATCTCTGTCTTCCCGAGCGCAAGCAGAGCAGCCGCAAAAGCGGCGCCCAACCTGCCCACTCGACCAGCAGCTAGGGGGGAAAACGGTAGCCGATCCAAGCATCTTCAATTCCGATCAACGACGCCCAACCTCTGCCAACTCTTCTCCTTCCTTCGTTTTCCTCCAACCTTGCTCTATCCGCAGCCCTAGCCAGGGCGCCGGCCGGCCTGCAGATTGCAGCAGAAGCGTTGGCCGACCAACTGAGGATGGGGCGCGACAGTTTTGTGGTAACTTGGGCTCCGATCCAGCGGTGCCAACCTTCCTCCTTACCTCTATTGTGGCCACCCACCTCTCAAGCAGCAGGGGCGACGCCCCCTCTTGCCGCTGCGCCAGCAGCCAAGCAGCAGCTGCAGTTATAAAGCTATTTTGCCAATGCACTTCAGAATGCAAAAAAAAAGGTCCGTAATACTTAGCTGCCAATTTCTTATATTCACGGAAAACCACAGAGTTCTGGCGGTAAGGTTGAAGCTTGAGGTAGATGAAGTCACCCACTTTGTATTCAACAACCCTACGGTGTTTATTAGCCTGCTGTTGCATTCTGTTTTGAGCATGGTGAAGGAAACGTTTCAGCTGTGCCAGAGTAGTATCTCTAGCTGAAAGGAGAGCATCCACTACCTGCAATTTTGCCGTACCCTTGACATATTGAACAATTGATGGTGGGGCTCGTCCATTTTCTATCTCAAAAGGTGTGGTGTTGGTAGCCGAATTCTAGGAAGTATTGTACCAATACTCAGCCCAGGGCAAAACCTGAGGCCATTCCTTAGGGGCTGTTGAGCAGTAACATTGAAGATAAATTTCTAAACATTGATTCACCACCTCGGATTGACCATCAAACTAAGGATGTGACCAGGAGCAGCTGGCGTGGGCAGCACCTCCAAAACGACGCCTACAGCTTGGCCTGGATCCAGAGCGAGAAATTCACAGCCAAAATCTTTGATTTAGCATCCAGATCGATTCCTCTTCAACCTGTGCGTGAAGCAGGTCTAAATCCGGGACTGTTCGAAGGTTGAAGATGATCCAGGAATTTCTCAGAACCGGGACTCTAGACGCAATTCCGGACGAACCCGGACAGTTCGAAACACTGTGAGTAGGAGTTCATTTAGTTATCATCATTTAACTCATTAGTTGGAATTTTTTTGGTAAACTGTGCATTTTTCGCTGATACTTGGCTTTTGGACAGTATTTGGCGTTACTCGAATTTTATTTCATAAACTGCTTCCTTATGCCGTTATATGATTTAGTTTAGCATCTGATCAGTGTGGATTGAATTAATGAATTTATATGGTTCATTGGAACTTGAAATACGTAATATGATTGATGAAAATGATAGAATTTCCTGTATTACAACTACAAAGTATACATTGAGCATAAAATGGATGTTTAGCATCGAAACTGGATAAGTTGATATTAAGTCATGTTTATAGATGACAAATAATGTTTATGTGTATATGTGGGTAATAGAGATTACCCGGATGTCGAGCATAGTTAGCATCCTTAGACTTTTAATTTGCATAGTTCAAACGAAATGAAATGATTAGTAATATAAATGTGCATGTCTTACGTGTAATTTCAGTAAGATGCGAATAAATGTGATAAAGTATTTCAGATTGAGTATTCCTTTCAATATAGTATATTTGAATGTTCAGAAATATGAAGTCAGTATAGAGACGTGGAATAGATATGAAATCTATTTACAGTGAACGAATCTGTTTGCATGAAAGCATAGCTGAGTTATGAGTTATTGCGATATAAGAAAATAGTTGTTGCACTATATATAGAAATGTTATGAAAGTTGAACTTCTGGTTTCAACTAGTAAATTGCAGAATTACAATATATTCCAGTAGTTGAATATGTGCGAGAGAGACACAATGTTATAAGAGTTTTCTTGTTATAATAAAATGTGTTAGACTTAGATGCCCTGACACCGTAGAACCCCTTTTGGAGGTCTGTGCCTTAGGGGTGAAACGACCTACCTAGCGTGTGTCTAGATGGTCGGTGGCTCGTGTTCAACAATAATCCGTGCGTGTGTCACGGTGGCACGAGGACAGAGAGGCAGTGTTCAACAATAATCCGTGCGTGTGTCACGGTGGCACTGGAGTAAATAGGGGTTATTCAACAATAATCCGTGCGTGTGTCACGGTGGTAACCCAGACTCTCCGCCTGTGTGCTCAGGTTAGAGGAGGAGTCTAGAGTACACTCTTTGAGAGTGCAGTGAGGCCCTTGAGCGCCTGAGAGTCCTGACGCAGACCAGGACAGCAGTCAGACTTAGCATTTCCCGGGTGTGTCGCTAAGTCTTGTACGGTGGGTTCGTAGTTCGCTACGAGACTTTATATGCAGAGTACACTGCATATGATCAGGGCATAAGTTAAAAGATGATTAATTAGAATTAAGTTAGATTAATATGAAACTTGTGTATGTTCAGATTTAGAATTTATAATACTTGTTCTTAAAATGTTCAGTATACTTTTTCTATGATAATTACACTGTTTTAATTAGAACTGCTCAGTTTGTTATTATATTTGCATATTCTTGTTAAATGTAAAATATGGAGTTATCCGATGATGGCTAAGTGAAATGCTATTCACTGAGCGAGTAGGCTCATTCCTCTACTCAAACATTTTCAGGTCAGCGACAATTCCAGGAATCAGAAGGATCCTTTCATCCTAACACTTAATCTGTAGAAGGTATATGTAGTTAGTTTAGTTAGATAGTGGTCTCTTAGTCCTTTCCCCTCAGTCCTTGGGACATGGTGTGGGTGAGAGAGGGTGTGTATGTGGTATGTGTATAAAGATGTAAATTAATTGTTATGTTTACTTTCTGTTAAACAATGTTACATGTTGTAAACTCTGTTTACGTACTCTAGCCAGTTAGTTGAAATGCTTCCGCAATAGTTTATTATGTTTTAATTTACAACAATAATCCGGATATCATTACGAGGTTTTAAAAAGAAAAAGTTTTCAGTGATTTGTTTATGTGATAATCCCTCCGTCGCGCCCTAATCTCGTGATTAGTGGTTAGTGTGAGATCGGGGTGTGACATCTTGGTATCAGAGCATAGGTTGAGTATATGAATACTCTAAGTCAAGGTCAGGGGACGATAAGAGACCAATAGGATTAGGACTTAGGTGTCTTCCTTCTAACTGTAATTTTATAACAGGAAGTGTTCTGTTATAGTATTGCAGATGGTAGGAAGAGGACGTGGTCACGAGAATCAAGTTGAGAATTTAAGCTGAGTTATCAGGGATCATTAAGATCAAAAGATAGAATTATAATTAAGATGGATAAGAAATGATGTGTCTTTAGCTCTGGGAGATCTGAGTGTTTGGATACCCTGGCCAGGTGTCTGAATACTTAGATTGACCAGTATCAAGCTACTCTGTCTATTCTTCTCTGGATGCCCTGGCCAGGTATGCAGAGGAAGGATAGGCTAGAGAGAAACCCTAGAAATCTTAGGGTTAAGAAACTGGAAATTTATGCAGGAGTAAGAGATTAAACATAGGATGTGATGCAACTCTTGCTTTATATTGCTTAATTGATTGGAAATCACTAGAAATCCTTTTATATGCATAAATTTAGATTTTCAGTTTGTAAAGTAAACATGATTCTTTTATGTTGTTGTATGACATGAAGTGATTTATATATTGTTTATATTCTTTGTATCAAGTAGACCAAAAGTTATGCTTAAATGAGTTTGCCCTGAGTGGATATTCGTTCCACATGCTTGAGATCAATAGGGGCTGGTTAATCCCAAGTTGCTCTTGACTTCAGGACTACAGGTTCGGCCTGGTCCGGCTGGCAGGATGCGTTACTGGGATCTAATGACTCCTATTAACAGTATAATTAGAATAGACTCTGGATGATTTAGACTTGAATCATAGTAAGAATGTACATACGATAAGATGTTGAGATATAAGGGAAAGATTAGAACAGCTAAGAAGTAGCTGGAAATGATATCAGAGGCCCAATGTTGGAGTCTCATATGAGCAATCCTTAATTGGAAATAAAGGAACATGATACAAGGTTCAGATTCAATTTAATGATTTGTATTATATGAACTCTAAATATAAGAGTATAGAAAGGATATGAGAAAAGCATGTAAGGGCTAGGACGTAAGAATCAAATTTGGGTTGGATCATGGAATGGAGTAAAATACTTTATGTACTTTAAGGCGAAGGGAAAATAGAAGAAAATAAGTTGAGCATACAATAAGTACATAGAAATAAAGAGTCTTATGAAAATCATAAGATCAAGACAAGAAACCTAGTTGGATTAAAGGAAATGTTAAAAATGATGACTTGATTAAGGAACGAGAATTATAAGACATAATTGAGAGAATGGAATGCATATCTTTATTATCAAGTTAAATACATTCATACATATTACCTTTGGATTCTAAGTCTCTATAAACTAACAAATTAGTTTTTAAAGTAAAGAACAAACACATAACTTAGAAAATGAATGCATGATATAAGAATTTCTCAGTATTTACAATTATACGATCACATTTTCTGAATCATATAGCAGTGTGTAATTGAATTTTATCTTTTTATTGGTATATCCAATTGATCTCAAATTTTAACTGTGCTTGAAAAATACAATTTTAGACACTCTGTTAAATTGGCATAATTTTTTGAATGACTTTTGACCTCTACAGTAAGGGTGTTGGCCGAGTTTGTAACTCAGCCGAACCTGCTGCAGACTGCAATATAGCAGTGCACTGTTTGATTTTTAATTATTTATTGATAACTTGAAATGATCTCAAATTTTTATTGAAAGTCTAAAACTTCATTAGGTACAACATATAAAATTTCCAGAATTTTTGGAGCTTCTGTTAGCTGTTTAATAAACGAATTACAGAAAATATTGTGAAAACTGAATTTTCAGCCATATGATTAAGTTGAGTGTTGGGTTAATATGTTATTGACCCAAGCAACTCAATTTGATCTATATGATCGACCACACTCGCGCACAATAACGCTATGTTATTAATAAGGATCAAACCCTAGAATGATTAAGGTTGTAGTAGGTTAAGGGATCTCATTAGTGATTAAACCTTGAATACTAGTATCTTTGTAAAATAAGATCTTGAGATATGTTCTATGAAAAGTAAACTGGCTTTGATAGCGACCTAGGGTTTTGAAGTAAATAATCTGATCAGTACATGAACAACATGAAATGACTCGGAGAAAAGAGTAAAATATAAATTTGAAATGTAACAATACGTAAGTAGCATAGAATGAGGAGTATTATCCGATACATGATCTGAAGTTAGTTGTTGTAGTTCATGCTCTCAAGACACGACGTCACTATCTTTATGATGTGACAGTAGATTATCACCCTAGAAAGGAGAATGTAGTAGCCGATGCCCTCAGCAGGAAGTCAAGTTCAACAGTTGATGCATTCTTCGTGACATGTTCCAAGAAAGACCTGCTAATAGAGATGCAGAAGTTGAACTTAGACTTAAGGGTGACAGCACGGAGTGGTTTGATTGCACAGATGCAAGTCAAGCCTACTTCATATGATCAGATCAAGGAACTACAATAGGGTGATAGTGAGTTAAACCAGATCATGCATGACATGACAGGGGTAAAGACCAGAGTTTAGGTTTTAGATGATGTTGTGTTGAATCAGCATGACATGTTGTGTGTACCTCGAGACATTGATTTGAAAGAAAAGATTCTTGAAGAAGCACATGCCTCGATGTATGCTATGTATCCAGGTAACACTAAGATGTACATGAATCTCAAGGAGTTGTATTGGTTGCCTGATGTGGAAAGAATGTAGCTGAGTATGTGGTTAGGTGCAATGTGTGTCAGCAGGTTAAGGATGAGCACCAGAAACCTGCAGGTACCTTGCAATCTCTTCATATACCAGAATGGAAGTGGGAACATATCACAATGGATTTTGTGATAGAGTTGCCCAGGACACCTAGAGGTTATGACTTGAGATGAATGATTGTGGATAGACTAATTTAGTCTGCTCATTTTCTTCACACTAAGTCAGCCTTTGATGTTCTGAAGTTGATTAAGATATTCGTGGATGAGATAGTCAGGTTGCACGGTATCCTAAGTTCACATTCAGGTTTTTGGAATCAGTTGCTTCGTGCTTTGGGCACAAAGTTGAGATGCAATACAACTTTTCACGCACAGACAAATAGTCAGTCAGAAAGGACCATTCAGATTCTTGAGGACATGCTGAGAGCAGTTGATAGCTGTACAGGATAGACAGAAGAGCTATGTTGAGAAGAGACGTTGACCTCTTGAGTTTTAAGTTGGTGATGAAATGTATCTGAAGGATTCACCATGGAAAGGAGTGTTGAGGTTGGATAGAATAGGCAAACTGACTTCTAGGTTTATGGGCCATATCCTGTTATTGAGAGGAGTGGACCTATAGTCTATAAATTAGATTTGCCATCCGAGTTGGCTAATCTACATAATGTATTTCATGTATCGATGTTGAAGAAATGTTATCCTGGTATAGAGAGGATAGTGGATCCAGAACCTACACAGCTGAGAACAGATGTGTCCTACGTTGAGGGACCAATACAGATAGTTGATTGGAGAAATCAAGGAGCTCAAGAATCGAGATACCATTAATGAAGGGTTGGGGGAGAAACCACAACCTAGAGGAAGTCACGTGGGAGTTTCGGATCAGATATGCGTAACAAGTTTCCTTTTCTTTTCTAGGAATTTCGGGACGAAATTCTTATAAGGGAGGGAGATTGTTACAACCCATATCAGGGTTAGTCAATAAATACCTCGATTGGCGTGAAACACCTTGATTAATGTTAAGTATCTTGTTAAACGTCATGGTTAATCAAGATAAGCTAAGATGAGAATCAATAGTTGAAATTGATTCATCTGAGCTAATTAATGATATTTTCAGTGTTAATCATTAAGTTAAATACCTAAAATGATTAACCCAGATAAGATGGTTTAGTTGTTGTGTTTTTATGCCTTGAGAAGGTAGAGAATCCTGTGCTTGAAAAGTTGTAAGAGGAATCACTCGAATCGGACATTCGAGTCAAACGTGATGACAGTTTTAAGATTTTTGGACCTGGTTGCAATTTTTCTAGTATTGGATCTTTTATTTTCTTTTATTGCTTTGGGGGTCGGTTACCCCTTTCCTTTATCTCTGTCTTCCCGAGCGCAAGCAGAGCAGCCGCAAAAGCGGCGCCCAACCTGCCCACTCGACCAGCAGCTAGGGGGGAAAACGGTAGCCGATCCAAGCATCTTCAATTCCGATCAACGACGCCCAACCTCTGCCAACTCTTCTCCTTCCTTCGTTTTCCTCCAACCTTGCTCTATCCGCAGCCCTAGCCAGGGCGCCGGCCGGCCTGCAGATTGCAGCAGAAGCGTTGGCCGACCAACTGAGGATGGGGCACGACAGTTTTGTGGTAACTTGGGCTCCGATCCAGCGGTGCCAACCTTCCTCCTTACCTCTATTGTGGCCACCCACCTCTCAAGCAGCAGGGGCGACGCCCCCTCTTGCCGCTGCGCCAGCAGCCAAGCAGCAGCTGCAGTTATAAAGCTATTTTGCCAATGCACTTCAGAATGCAAAAAAAAAGGTCCGTAATACTTAGCTGCCAATTTCTTATATTCACGGAAAACCACAGAGTTCTGGCGGTAAGGTTGAAGCTTGAGGTAGATGAAGTCACCCACTTTGTATTCAACAACCCTACGGTGTTTATTAGCCTGCTGTTGCATTCTGTTTTGAGCATGGTGAAGGAAACGTTTCAGCTGTGCCAGAGTAGTATCTCTAGCTGAAAGGAGAGCATCCACTACCTGCAATTTTGCCGTACCCTTGACATATTGAACAATTGATGGTGGGGCTCGTCCATTTTCTATCTCAAAAGGTGTGGTGTTGGTAGCCGAATTCTAGGAAGTATTGTACCAATACTCAGCCCAGGGCAAAACCTGAGGCCATTCCTTAGGGGCTGTTGAGCAGTAACATTGAAGATAAATTTCTAAACATTGATTCACCACCTCGGATTGACCATCAAACTAAGGATGTGACCAGGAGCAGCTGGCGTGGGCAGCACCTCCAAAACGACGCCTACAGCTTGGCCTGGATCCAGAGCGAGAAATTCACAGCCAAAATCTTTGATTTAGCATCCAGATCGATTCCTCTTCAACCTGTGCGTGAAGCAGGTCTAAATCCGGGACTGTTCGAAGGTTGAAGATGATCCAGGAATTTCTCAGAACCGGGACTCTAGACGCAATTCCGGACGAACCCGGACAGTTCGAAACACTGTGAGTAGGAGTTCATTTAGTTATCATCATTTAACTCATTAGTTGGAATTTTTTTGGTAAACTGTACATTTTTCGCTGATACTTGGCTTTTGGACAGTATTTGGCGTTACTCGAATTTTATTTCATAAACTGCTTCCTTATGCCGTTATATGATTTAGTTTAGCATCTGATCAGTGTGGATTGAATTAATGAATTTATATGGTTCATTGGAACTTGAAATACGTAATATGATTGATGAAAATGATAGAATTTCCTGTATTACAACTACAAAGTATACATTGAGCATAAAATGGATGTTTAGCATCGAAACTGGATAAGTTGATATTAAGTCATGTTTATAGATGACAAATAATGTTTATGTGTATATGTGGGTAATAGAGATTACCCGGATGTCGAGCATAGTTAGCATCCTTAGACTTTTAATTTGCATAGTTCAAACGAAATGAAATGATTAGTAATATAAATGTGCATGTCTTACGTGTAATTTCAGTAAGATGCGAATAAATGTGATAAAGTATTTCAGATTGAGTATTCCTTTCAATATAGTATATTTGAATGTTCAGAAATATGAAGTCAGTATAGAGACGTGGAATAGATATGAAATCTATTTACAGTGAACGAATCTGTTTGCATGAAAGCATAGCTGAGTTATGAGTTATTGCGATATAAGAAAATAGTTGTTGCACTATATATAGAAATGTTATGAAAGTTGAACTTCTGGTTTCAACTAGTAAATTGCAGAATTACAATATATTCCAGTAGTTGAATATGTGCGAGAGAGACACAATGTTATAAGAGTTTTCTTGTTATAATAAAATGTGTTAGACTTAGATGCCCTGACACCGTAGAACCCCTTTTGGAGGTCTGTGCCTTAGGGGTGAAACGACCTACCTAGCGTGTGTCTAGATGGTCGGTGGCTCGTGTTCAACAATAATCCGTGCGTGTGTCACGGTGGCACGACGACAGAGAGGCAGTGTTCAACAATAATCCGTGCGTGTGTCACGGTGGCACTGGAGTAAATAGGGGTTATTCAACAATAATCCGTGCGTGTGTCACGGTGGTAACCCAGACTCTCCGCCTGTGTGCTCAGGTTAGAGGAGGAGTCTAGAGTACACTCTTTGAGAGTGCAGTGAGGCCCTTGAGCGCCTGAGAGTCCTGACGCAGACCAGGACAGCAGTCAGACTTAGCATTTCCCGGGTGTGTCGCTAAGTCTTGTACGGTGGGTTCGTAGTTCGCTACGAGACTTTATATGCAGAGTACACTGCATATGATCAGGGCATAAGTTAAAAGATGATTAATTAGAATTAAGTTAGATTAATATGAAACTTGTGTATGTTCAGATTTAGAATTTATAATACTTGTTCTTAAAATGTTCAGTATACTTTTTCTATGATAATTACACTGTTTTAATTAGAACTGCTCAGTTTGTTATTATATTTGCATATTCCTGTTAAATGTAAAATATGGAGTTATCCGATGATGGCTAAGTGAAATGCTATTCACTGAGCGAGTAGGCTCATTCCTCTACTCAAACATTTTCAGGTCAGCGACAATTCCAGGAATCAGAAGGATCCTTTCATCCTAACACTTAATCTGTAGAAGGTATATGTAGTTAGTTTAGTTAGATAGTGGTCTCTTAGTCCTTTCCCCTCAGTCCTTGGGACATGGTGTGGGTGAGAGAGGGTGTGTATGTGGTATGTGTATAAAGATGTAAATTAATTGTTATGTTTACTTTCTGTTAAACAATGTTACATGTTGTAAACTTTGTTTACGTACTCTAGCCAGTTAGTTGAAATGCTTCCGCAATAGTTTATTATGTTTTAATTTACAACAATAATCCGGATATCATTACGAGGTTTTAAAAAGAAAAAGTTTTCAGTGATTTGTTTATGTGATAATCCCTCCGTCGCGCCCTAATCTCGTGATTAGTGGTTAGTGTGAGATCGGGGTGTGACATAGGGCCAACCATATTTCTCCTATGTGAATAGTAGTACCAAAGAGGTGACCTTGTGTTTTGCAGTTTACTCCATAGAGATTGCATGTGGTAGAAACCTTGGGTTTAATTTTGGAACCTTTTCCAACATCTCCAACACTCTGTGCAAAGCTTTATAAATGCATTAGCTCCACTTTGGCACATATCTATATTTGTATGGGATTAAGAGAGAAATATTTCTGCCTCCCTCTCCCATGCCTGTGTTGGGGGCTGAACACCCGGGAGGGTGGTAAATCAAGGCGGCAACGGGGATTCGAACTTGGGTCCCTTTGTTAGGACACACCGTGCTTGACCACTTGAGATACTCCTTGTCAGTCATATCTATGTATGAATGTATGTATATATGTATGCATGTATGGGATTAAGAGAGAAATATTCCCCTCCTCCCACGCCCATGGTGGAGGCTGAGCGCCCTTGAGGGTGGTAAATCAAGATGACAACTGGGATTCGAACCCAAGTTCCTTTGTTAGGGGACACCGTGCATGACCACTTGAGCCACTCCTTGTCAGTTGTATGTATGCATGCATGCATGCATGTATGTATGTATGTATGTATGTATGTATGTATGTATGTATGTATGGGATTAAGAGAGAAAGATTTCCTCCCCCTCTCCCACGCTCATGGCAGAGGTTGAATGCCTAGGAGGGTGGTAAATTTGGTATGTATGCATGTATGTATGTATTGGAATTTGGTAAATTTTATTCTGAAACCCAACAAAGTGGGGTCGAGTTACAAAGTGGCCCATAGAAAAGCTACTTTACAAGACTAATCAGGCAAGCAACTAAAAAAAATCTAAACATTGAGTCTAAGATTGAAAAATTTACATATTTTCCCCCCGATATTCACTATATTTCCTTTCCGATCAGTATGTTTCCTGGTATTCCTTTTTTTCCAAGTATAAAAGTAAACAACAGATAGGACGATCAGAAGTTTTCTCCTTTACTTTCTAGGACTTTCTCCCAATAAGGTGATCATTTCCTTCATAATTCTCAGTTGGATGATAGAGAAGCAAAGCTTTTCATATTTCCACCTCCAAAGCTCATTGATGAAATGACATTTTGGAAAAAGATGCTAAAGTGATTCAATGGCATCACCACACATTAGGCATGTAGTGTTTTTCCTGGAGTACCATTTTTCCACCTTGTCAAGAGTGGGAAATAGTGCATAGTATGCTCAGAAAAGATAGAGACTTCATTTAGGAATCTCATATTCATTCCATATATATTTGAAGTAGCAATTGTCACCCCTGAGTTTGATGAGATCTCATGGACTATATTAGAATTAGGTAAATATATTCCAACTCCCATCTAAAATTATAGAGGGTCAAGAGTTACATATAGCCCAACACCATATATCAAAAAAGAGTAAAAACTCACACTCCTACCTAATGTGCAACTTGCATTTGACACATTTACAAATTCTTACAGCAATAGTAGTTGGATTTTTGGTTGAGCCTCTGTGTCTTCGTGCATTCCTTTCCTCCCATATGTGGTAGCATAGAGCAAAAAATAAGATCTTATTTCTATCATTTTTCCCATAGCTAGACAACATTCTTCGTGGCTATTCCTCCAACTGCATGTTCAAGCTGAATTTTCCACATATAATCTCCCATACCTCCCTTGTAAACATGCAACAAAAAAACAAGTGCATATGAGATTCATCCTCCTCTTTACAGAGTAAACAAACAACAACAACATATTGATGCCATTCGTATATTTTATCTAGCGTAGCCAAAGCATTGTGCAAAATTTTATATACACACATGCTCCACTTTGGAGCCTGAATACCAACCCATACCTACTCTGTGTGCCTATCCTTTGCTTCTCTAGATCATGTTATTTCCCACATATTTATCTTTGTATCTTTGAGTTTCCATCCTCCTGCCTCATGTGGAGCAAACAAATGTCTAACATGTTGCCACATTTCCGTCATAACATTGATTGTGTGTGAATATCCTTCTCTTGTCTTTGGTATGAAGTCCATTCATCTAGGATATCTTTCTCTCATCCATTTTCCCCAAGTAGATGTTCCCTCTTGATATATAATAATTCTTCTCATTATTCCTCACTTTTCTAAATCTATTGGTGCTTTTAAGTCTAGCCCGCCTTCATCTTTCGGGAGTGCCAAGCATGCATATTTCATTGGATGGTGTGCACTAGCCCAAAGGAAGTTTGCCATCTTCATTTCCATTCTATCCAACACTATCCCAGGAATCTCTCCTTGTTGTACCTAGAAGATCATCAGTCCCTCAACCGCCGCCTTCGAAAGAGTGGCTCTTCCAGCCATTGATGTTTTTTGCACTGGCCATCTATTGGTCATTTCCTCCAATCTGTCCATGTAATTATCAAAGTCTTTAACATGTAGGTTGCCTCCCACCAAAGGAAATCCCAGATATTTAGTAGGAACCACCCCCAACTCTACTCCCATGGCTTCCTTCAGTCGATCTTCTATTAGGTAGCAATTCTTGGATAGAAAAAGATGACTCTTGTGAGCATTAACACGCAGCCCCGTCTATTTCCCGAACCTCCTAAGAAGGTCCTACAAATTCCCTAGATTATTTTTTTTAGCTTCCACAAAGACAAGGACATCATCTGCAAAGATCAGGTGTGTCATCACTTTAGTGCCATGCACTGTATAAGGTCTAATCACCTTACTTCTTTCTTCTTCTTGCATCTTCTGGGTGAAGTACTCCATGCAATCACAAAGAGCAAAGGAGAGAGTGGGTCCCCCTAACGCAGTCCATTGCCTGTTTTGAACATACCTGTAGAAGTGCCATTAACTACTATAGACAATCTAGTGGTCCCCACACACTATTTAATCCAGCCAATCCACTACTCATTGAACCCCATCTGCTTCATGTTCCACCATAATTTATCCCATCTTACACACATCAAGCTTTAAGCATGCCTTCCTACTACCTCTCATAACATTGTAGTCTTATAACAACTCACCTTCCAGAAAAGCACAATCATTATGCTCCTTCTTGTCACAAACACCCCCTGGTTCACAAAAATAAGATAGGGAAGTATTGTCTTCAATCTAGAAGCCAGGATCTTTGCATTGATTTTATATTGTACCGAGCAGCATGAAAAAGGTCTAAAATTAGCAAGGGAAGCAATCACTTTCTTCTTGGGAATGAACATAAGGAAAGAGGGATTAACCTGTCTGACCATATTTCCTCCTACTAAGAACCATCTCACATATGCCATCATGTCCTCCTTTATGATATCCCATGATTTCTTATATAAAAAAGCATTAAAACCATTTGAAACATGGTGACTTGTTGTTGCCAATACTCCAGAGTGCATCTTTGACTTCCTACTCATTTGTTTACCCTGTGAGTGTATTATTATGGGCACTTTCCAGTTCTCATGGACTGTATGTATGTATGTATGTATGTATGTATGTATGTATGTATGTATGTATGTATGTGTGTGTGTGTGTATGTATGTATGTATGTATGTATGTATGTATGTATATATGTATGTTTGTATATATGTATGTATGTATGTATGTATGTATGTATGTATGTATGTATGTATGTATGTATGTATGTATGTATGTATGTATGTATGTATGTATGTATGTAGGTAGGTAGGTAGGCAGGTAGGTAGGTAGGTAAGTAGGTAGGTAGGTATGTATGTATATATGTATGTATGTATGTACATATATATGTATGTGGGGATTAAGAGAAGCATTCTCTCTCCCTCTTTGATTGCAATAATCCCCACAGATTTCCTCATCCATGATTGCCCGATGGATGGGATGTGCACCTATACACCTATAAATGACAACAAATCATGATTCAATTCATCCCTATAATTAAATACTTCTGTGATAACCAACTAATTATCAAACCACTGAGGACTACCATCCTAGATTGTTCTTTTGTCACCAACATTTGAAAATTTAATTAGAAAATCCCCCATCTCCCTGGAAAATATTTTGAAATCTCCCTTCATCTTCCATTTATTCTTGATCTATGCATACAAGTGAGGATAATATGGATTCCCAAAGAAGTAGATGGTGATTGTATGTCTCTACAGATTTTCCATTATTGTAAACTCATCATCATACAAGTTGACAAATACTCGGTCCATCCTTCAAAGTCAGATCAAGAAACTCCAATTTAGGTGACAATGGGTTTTCCTTCAGCATTTGATTTTACATCTTGTGTTTCTACAAGATTGTTGTGTCACAGTCAATGCTAGGGTTTCCAGAGGTAGTTCGTTCTATGTGGAGGGTGGTGAAGGAGTCGTTTCGACATTGGGCAGTGTGGGAATTTTGACATTGACAACTGGGTTTACCACCGGTGTAGGTGTCATGCCTCAAGGCCAGATCCCTAATTTGTTGTTAGAGAAATCAACCAGAGTGTATGTATGTATGTATGTATTAGAATTTGGTAAAGTTTAGTTTTGTTTGGGGCAATTTACAAAGTAGTCTGACACTACAATACTCACCCAATTAAAGAGAAAAGGACAACCTATACATTGAGTCTAAGTTTGTGTGTATGTATGGGATTAAGAGAGAAAGATTTCTCCCCCCTCTCCCATGCCCATGGCAGAGGCTGAACGCCCTGGAGGGTCATAAATCAAGGTGGAAACTGGGATTCGAACTCGGGTCCCTTTGTTAGGGGACACCGTTCTTGACCACTTGAGCCACTCCTTGTCGACAGTTTGCGTGTATGTATGTATGAATGTATGTATTGAAATTTGGTATATTTTATTTTAAAGAACCCTAACAAGAGTTAGGATCAGATACAACATAGTCCAACACTACATTACCCACTTACATCTAAAGTAAACAATCTATAAATTTATTCTACTATTGGTAACTTTGCATGTTTTCTTCACTATACTATCTTTGTTTCTTTTCTTTCATGTATGCTTTCAGTTCTTTCTATCCTACCAGGTATAAAAGTAGATAACTAAGAGGACCATAACAAGCTTTTTTTTCTAGTACACTTGCCTAGATTGATCATCATCTCTCTTGTAGTCATCAATTTGCATTCCTTGCAATTCAAATCTTTGCAGAATCATGTCCACAAGGCTTTAATGAACTTGTATTCCCTGAAAATGTCTGTGTGCAATTCAGTTTCATCTTCAAATAGGTAGCATGAAGAATTTATGCCTTCACTATGAAAAATATGGTCTTAACTACAAAAAAAATTGTAGCAAAAACCCCAAAATTTGTAGCTAAAAGCTTTGGCTACAATTGTCCTTACATTTATAATATATAGCTAATACCCGTGTAGCTAATTGTTTAGGCTACATTTTTCAAAGTTGTATTTAGTTATCCCTCTGGATACAAATTCATATGCAACCCTAATTGTAGGTAAAAATGTCCTTACACATAAACATGTAGTTTCCATTGTAGCCAAATGTATGACTACAATTCAATTTGTACCTATAATATGTAGGGAGAGATGGCATTGGTTACAATTTGTATTTGTAGTTCATGTATTGCAAAAATTAGCACTTGCTACACATGTAATTATAGATAGTGTGTAGTGAAAGGCACCATGTACTATACATACATATGTAGTGAGAGGCATTATGTATCCAGTCAGTCGCTTACCAATATAGAGGGGTTTTCAATAAGAAAACAAATGAATGTTAATCAAGATCAAGTTGTGCTTACAATGTCAGCAATGATACTTTTATTTATATTTGAACAATGAGTACACATGGGGAGGACATTAACCTGGCCCCTGTTTTACAATATGCATGGAAAAAAGACACATGTATACAATATCTTCTTCTGACTACATCTATCCACTACAAACTACAAAGTAACTTCAGAAAATGACCTCGAATTCCAGCATGCCCATGCTAGCCAGCACGACCGTGCTAGCCAGTGTTGAATCAGGTGCTACCTTGATGCACATCATGGAGTCTCTGAAGTGTTGGGATAGTAAGAGAGGCATTCCCCTACTGGTGTCATAAAAAAGTTAGAAGCAGCTCCAATCAATTCTCCTCGGATTTCTACGATTAAATAGAAAACAAAGGAAATTAAGCAAACATGCTTATAAATTATAATCATAGGATGGACTAACGCATGTGACATATAGAATTAGCATGAGGTGCATCATCCTCTTTCTTCTTAGATACCAGCTGCATTCCCTCAAACTCCTTGGAATCGACCTTTCTAGCCTCAGGCTTGACCGTCTCCACAGACTTCCTCTTCTCCAGGAGTATCTTTTCATATTCGACCATAGTCATTTCAAAAGGAAAGAAAGTTGAATAGGTAACTAACAGAACAAGATATAGGTTATAGGAGCAGAGCATATACCTTGATAAATCCGAAAATGGTAATATGTAGTTGGTAGTTATAAATGCACTGCATTTTTAAAGTGCATGCCTCACATTTATTTACAGTGGAAACACACTATAAGCATATTCAAGGTCTTTGATTTATTGTTTCCTCAAACAACAACTTTGTAGGTCATATATACTGGTTGGAAAGAATGATTCTACAAGGTCATGTACTCACACTCATCCTATAAAGTTCATTATATGTCCTGCATGATTTTATATTGGGTACTCATTCAATCCGTTTTGTCCATGGATCTCATCCACTGAGAAAGTAACCAGATTAGTCAATATCTTCCTGATAATACCATAAAACACAGAGAAGTTAAGGAATCATGTAAGGAAACATCCAAAATTCATGTCAGTCTATACACTTGAAATAGGGCAAGTAGAGATCTAGATTTAAAGCCACAAAATCAACCAAAAATGTCCTATCCAGACTCAAGAAAACAACCAACGTTCAACATCATTAACCAGGAAAAATCAAGATCGCTCTATGCTTTGTGGATTAACAGAAATAGAGCATACACCAATGTATAGACTCTAAGCTTATAGTCCATAACCAAAAAAAAGACCGTTCTTACCTACTCCAATGTGACAGGATTAAAAAAGTCATAAAATCATATCATCCTATTCTAGTGTGATAAGTAGCATACACTTGGATATATTTTCACATTATATAGGCACATGTTTTCAAAAACTATGGTTCCAAATATGGGCATACTTACTTGAACACCCACCAGTAATAAAGCTTTAAATGTTGCCTAATCTGTCGACTCAAAAAGAAGCTACATACTAAAACTGATACAACTTGGATATCATAATTCATACTGATGAAAATAATGTAGAATCATGTAAACATGAAAAATTCATTGTGAAAGCCCAGGAAACCTCATGTTACATAATAAATTATGGTAGGTACAGACCTCCTGAGTTATTAACTGGAAAAAACTATTCAAACATGATACACTAAAACAAACCATCTTGTTGGAGTTGATCATCTGGCAGTGGTGTTAGCTATTGTTCATATTGTTGGAGCAGCATAGATAAATTAAGAAAGATGACATTGCAGAATACTTCACTCCCATAATATTCAGAATAAATCACTATAGATCATGTAGGCTTCAGTATGCTGACTTTAACTATAGTTGCACGAATGTATATGGTATATCCACCTATATGCGATGATATAAACATAACCAATAATTTCTATGAAGGTATTGCAGTGAAACCAGTAGCAAGGTTACCATGTAGTGAAACTAGTAGCAAGGTTACCAGTCGTGACAACATTTATACTCATCAAATTGATTAGTGAGTATGTGAAGTTGCACAATTAAACATTTATCTTTTGGCCATTTTCTAGCCCTGGAAATTTTCCATAGAAATAGAACTTTTGAAATAGAGAAGCCTCTTCAAGGGTTAAAATATCCTAACATGACCGTTCAACTAGGAGCACTTCAAGACAAAAGGAAAACTTAGAACTTGTTGGTTGAAATGCAACATCATTGCAGAAGAGGGCTTACATGGGTGATGCTTGCAGTGTTGTCTCCAATCCTTTTCTTGTATCTAGAAATGCACACATATTCTTGATGAGCTAGTGATCTATCAGGAAGAGTAGAGTTCCATCATTGTTTCAGAACTGAAGCAATACAACTTAATAAAGTAGAAGAAAAACAAACATGGCAATTACAACATTAGAACATCTAGATAAGGGCTCTGGAAAAGGAAAACTAAGAGCATGGATTTTCTATGCAGTTGTTGGTTCTATTATTGATTGAATTTATAGTAATTGATTGAATTCCATAACAATCAAGTAGCTACTACTTAAGTTATTCACTAGTAACACCCTTCCACTTCGTAAGTACAATTTGATACACCCACTAGTAAATACATATGACCTAAAGTCCAAATCTTACCTCCATATATATCTTAACTCTTGTATATTCCCGAGGGACTACTAAAAGTCTTTTTATCCATTACATGTTTTTCCATTGTAACTATTGGATATTCCCAAACTCATTTCTTTAAAGGAGGGCCTCAAAGGAAATATTTAGAATTTTCTACATGGGATTGTCGTGACAGTAAATGAATGTGTTCTCATATTTGGTTATTGCTAAACTCTTGTATGATTTTTGAAAGGGCCTTTTTGTGGTATTTTCTCTATTATTGGAACTTGACTCACTTTTGACTTCCCCTGTGATGTGTAAATTATGACCCCATGAATTTAGACCCCTTTTGACTATTGTGAAGGTGTTTGTACATAGGGATGGAAATGGTACCGGGTGTGCACACCCAGATACCAGAACCACTCCCCCATATTGGATGGTCGCTGGTCAGAGTCCATTCCCAATTCAGTCGTTTTTATAGAATATTTAAAATGGAAACCCATGGTTCAAATGGGAACCCGTATTTGAACGATTAACGTGTCAGGACGCGCAACCTTCTTCAATCAAACCAACTACTCAATACTTCCTCGTTGGTTGCAGGTCCCGAAAGAGCACCCCAAGGACCAGGAGCACGTACAGAACCTACATCATGCGACCATGGGTGGTGGAATCGATCTCGGCCGGGCAAAGACAACACTAGTGAAGTAATGGTCGCCGTCCACGCCTCGCTGTAGACAAAAAGCGGGTTGTCACATCTGTCAGAGACGATGATGGCCTCCTTGGTCGCCGTCAATGTTCCTACACACCGGGCACATCATGTCGCCATCTTCCTGACTACATTCCCCGTCCATGGTATATATCTCACATTGCCTCTGTCGACATGCATGTGGAGCTACTCACAGAGACATCCTAGCCCTCCACCTCCACCTCAGCCTCCACCTCCGCCCCTACCTCTGCCACTACCTCCATCTGTCATTGTCGTCCAAATGCATCATTGCAAGACCAATGTCATCATCTATGCTAGAAGCACACCTCTACCTCCGTATGTTGTTGTCATCCAAAAACACCAATGCAAGACCACGGTCTTCATCTACACCGGTGGCAACACCTCCACTACTGTGCATATCTTGTTGAGCCACTACAACATCCTACTGGCATGAGCTCCATGGATGGGAGGACCTCTATGGTGGTCGAACGAGTTGTGGCCTTACTCGAGCCACCTTCGGATGGGCTCTGCATCATACATGACACCACTGTTGAGACTAATGACAGATTTCATTACGTTTAGGAGACGGAGCAATGTGCACCTCCGACTACTATTCTTCCTAGCCACGCCCGTCTTTTTTATTGCTTGGGTGAAGGGCGGTAGACAATAATGGGTCTCGTCATTAATTAGTCATCTGAAAACTTCCTTCTAATCTTATGCTTCAGGTTCCCACTCAACCGAACCATTATGTCAGTTACCCATCGTCGGGGCCCCGCCGACTGCTGGTAGCTAAAATATCCACTTTGAACAGGGTGGTTCGGTTTGGTAGTGGTTCGGGGATTGGGAAATGGTAAACTTTTCCATCCCTATTTGTACATGGGGTCAGGTGTTGAAGTTGCTTTGAAGTTTTGATGATTGATATGATTGCTAACATCTGGCTTGCTACAATTCTGAAAGCTTTGTACATGAGATCCATTTAGATCTTTCTTTTCTAAGTTGACTACTATGATATTGTTTGCAGATGGGTCACTTGTACCCTTCTTTGGATGACATATGGCTTGCTGCAATTCTGGTTGCTGACATCTAGATTGCTATAATTCTCAAAATTTATGCAGATGAGCACTTGTACCCTAATTTTGAGTTGCTCCTTGTGTTTACTATTTACTTAATATAGCATCTTCCCAACCACCAGTGTGTTCTAGTGTAGATGAGCATGTCTAAAAGGGTTATATTAACAAAAGTTCAAGATCAGAATGCACCATAACCAAGTTCGGTCTATCCTAAGAACCTTATGTCTTAGTTATAAGGCATATGGATCCCCCATCTAATTAATCTATACATGATATACTAACCTACATTTAGCACATTATAGCATATTTACTAATGAGTAACTATGATATTACGATGAAGCATTCATATAATAAATATTTTCCAATATAGATGTTGAAATGGTTGAAACTGTTATCCATCTATTGAATGCTACGAGGGGGAAATTGTGAGTAGGGAAAATTCAGATTTTTGCAAAAACTACTATCTATCCACCACTATACGACTAAAAAAGTTATTTTTCTTTTCCACCATTCCATACAATCTCTGAGATATAGCAACTTCAGTTATTGATTTCGTTCTACAGAATTGACAACTGTTGATGAAAATCATGTACCCTTCCATCAAACTCCATAAGACCTCTAGTAAAATGTAAGTAGGGGTACCAACAATTGTCTTTGGCTTAGACTGACAGTCTGAAGTCAATGGGGATAAGAACATGGAATCAATGGCAGTTACAGTGACAAACAACCAAGGTGTCCAAAAATTAAATTGGTTATACCTTCGAGTAACCAAAGTAGTAGATTTTCAATTTTGTTATCGTGTTGCCATCCAAGAGCAGGTTGTCAAACATCAACTCTCTATGAATAATTTACAATAATAGACAACATGGTAGCTGGTAAGACATCAATTTAAGAAGGCTTAATGACATGTATATAGTTTTTGTGGAGTATGCATGCATTATCAGTATACAATTTGCATTATGCATGGGTATGACACCTATTTTGGAATATTAGTTCTTCATGGATCATAGTGCCGCAAACATCCTAAATTCTCCAACTAAAATAGAATATTAGTTCTCCAATATTCCTGTTCAAAAATGATGCATGAAGATACCAACTAAAAAAAATAATTATCATATCTACATTAACAAAAAGATAAATGTCCTAGTAACCAAGGAACTCGTGAATGAGGCAAAATGTATCAAACATAGGTTAGACCAGAAGAGGTACAAGCTATCAAAATGTTAGCAATGTATCAATGCATGACTACTGTATGATTCAAAAAACAAATTGTTACTCAGATTATCAAGCTAGAAGTTATAAGTAGTTAAGAGAATATGTTGAGTATCCAGAAAATGAAATAATAAGAATAAAAGAAGGAGAATTATAGTATAAATACACTCAACCTTACTTAAAATAAAGAATAGCTTGGTCTCCATAATTTGTATATGATGCTTCCAGTAACTATAATAATATTGACATAAAAGTTTCAATTTCATTGCTTGCAAGGCCTTGAATGAGTTGAAGCCTGAAAGATGGTTGCTTGAAGACAAAGGTTAAAATGTTTTAGCTTGAGCCACTACAATGGTTGTCTTCTTGCATATATTTTGAATGATAAGGATTAAGATCTATATCTGTACCAAATTGGATGATATCACATGCATCTCCATTAAAAAAAAATCCTTGAAGTGGATATGAAAGTAAAGGTGGCCAATATCTCATGAGGAATGCATCAATAGAAACACAGAGTTGTACATTAAACTTAACTCAATTCTTTGTGATCATGTAGGAACATTATAATGGTTGGATGTACAACTTTATATGCTGCAGCAGAATTCAGTACGTCACAATGACTTGAAATATATGTACAATCACACAAGGAAAGTAAAGCTACTGGAATAAAAATTAAGCTGGTTAAATATTATTAGGTAAATATTATGTACCTAATTCGGAAATTGAGCAAAGGCGGTAAGTCTCCACCTAGAGTCCCCATATTTTTGCAGAATCCAAACCTCACTTTCTGGAAAACAAATAGAACTTCAGTTATAAATCAAAAATCTCCTGGAGATGGCTCGACTGGCGTCGGGGAGGCGAAGATGTGAAGAAGCCGTTGTTGTCACGGACACGCTCGCGGACCCAGCTGATGGACGACACTCTACTGTCTGGTTGTTGTGGCGCTCGCAGACCAGGCCGATCGGAAGAAGATCTTCTCGCACATGATTGGGGGTCGAGTGTCGCGTCGTGGAGGGATTGATCAGGGTCTCAGGTGGGGGGGTAGTTAACAGTCCAGAGCTCTACTGCTGTTGTGCACTCGCTGGCCTCACGGACATGTGTTCTCACTGATATGCCCTCACAGACGACCTCCTCGTATGTACAGACTGGTCATCTCACGGTCTCCTCACGCATGACCAGCCAGGGAGCCTGATTAGGGTCGGCGAGAGTAGTGGGAGGCGATTAGGTCTCACGGACGGCGGCGGGAGCCTAAATCAAGGAGGGCGATCACGTTTGATCGAGCTGGGGGGTAGCTGACTGCAGTATGTCGATAGTTTTCTTATTCGTGGACTCTGGTTACTTATCAGGAAGGACTATTGCTTACAATTATTTTGAATAAAATGTGTAACTACATCTTATTTACAGAGGTGGCTACAATCATTTTAGCTATAAAAAAGTTTAAGTAAAAATGGCTCACGCTACATATAAATTAATTGTAACCAAAGCAATCGTAGCCAAATCATTGTTTTTTTGTAGTGCTTCATACCATCTTTGTACAATGTCCATGGTTGGGAGAACCTTATTTGCATCTCAATACATACATAGACTCCATTTAGAAACCTCAAATTCAGTCTATAGGTGTCTTGTGCAGCTATTTGGGTTCCCTTTGACTCTATTTAGTTACCATAAATCTAGAGCATTATAGCTACTCATACTCCATCTGTCGGAGCTGAGCAAAATAATAATGTTTGATGTTCTTCCATATAGTATTCATCCTATTGATGACTCTAGAATATCATTCCCTAGGATCTGGTTTGAAATCAAGGCTCTTAGGGTATCTTCTTCTCATCCATCATTCCCATACCGAATATTCTTGTTGGTAGCTGATAATTATCTTGATTGTTCCCCGGTTTGCTATTTATCGTAGGTGATTTCAGTCCCACCCCACCTTCCTCCTTTAGAAGAGAAAGTCGGGAGTAGTTCATTGAACGGGTGCCTCCTGTCCAAATGAAGTTTTTCCAATGTCATTTCAATTATTTCTAAAATTATTGCGGGTATTCCCCCCTATTGGACCCAATATTTGTGGAGTCCCTCCACAATAGACTTAACTAGAATGATCCTTCCAACCATTGAGGTTTTGGTGATAGGCCATTGGGCGATCATCTCCTCCAATTTATCTGTACATTCAGCAAAGTCTCTCACTTTGAGGTTTCCTCCTGCCAAAGGAAAGCCTAGATATATTGTAGGAAGTGTGTTGAACTCTATCCCTAGGGAATCATTGATCGTGCCTCTTATACTTTCACAGTTGAATGAAGTAAATTGTTGGGACTTCATTTCATTAATGTGAAATACCTTCTGCTAATCGAATTTTGTCATAAGATTATTTAGGTTCATCAAATACTTGGTTTTGCCTTCAACAAATCCAAGAACATCATCAAAAAAATATGAGATGACTTAGTGCCTTCATCCCTTTGTCTTTATAACATGTAATCATTTTCCTATCATTTTCTTGCCTCATTAGTTGAGAGGAGTATTCCATGATTATCGTGAATAGAAGTGGATAGAGTGGATCTCCCTATCTCAGACCATTCGATCCCTAAAAAATGACATTGGGTGTGCCATTGAAAAGCATAGAGAAGTTGGTCATGCATACACATTGCTTAATAATAGATTTCCAACTTTCTTGTAACCCCATCTATTCCATTATGCACCATATATAACTTTTCCCAACAAATAGTATCAAAATCTATACATACATCTAGTTTCATGCATATCTTCTTATGACCCCGCATGACATTAAAGTCCAACATGAATTGACCTGCCAGGAGAGAGTAGTCAGATATGCTCCTCCCTGAGATGAAGGCACCTTGGCTCTCTGAGATGAGCATTGGTAGGACCATCTACAGTCGTTCATCCAAAATCTTTTTTATTATCTTGTATTGGACATTACAATAGACAATTGGCATGAAATTAGTCAAACATGTGGTTGTTTTCTTCTTAGGGATGAGGACCAAGAATGTGTGGTTCATTTGTCAGATCATGTCACCTCCCTTCATGACCCATTTCACTCCCTTGCAGAGATCTTATTTGATGATGTCGCGGGCATCTCTATAGAAGTGGGAGTTGAATCTGTCTGGACCAGGGGACTTGTCCACCTCAATGGTCCATAAGGCTTGTTTTATTTCATCCTCATTAATATTTGGGAGTCAATTTGCCACTCCAAAGTTCTTTTCTTTCTTGCCCCTCTACATGTTGTGCAACAACTCCTCTGATTGGCTACACATCTCTTTGTTTGGGTCATGTTGCAAAGAATAGTATTGTGAGTATTTGTAATCTTGTACCTCCACATTAGTTCATCATCTTGAATTAACTTTGTTGAAGGTTCTTTGTTATACAGGTCTTTGTAAAACTCCATAGCTTGTTTTTATGACTCATCTTGACTGTTCATGATTACTCCTCCAGTCACCAATTCTAAGATAGAGTTTTGTTCTTATCACTTTCTAATGGCATTGTGGTAGAGTTGAGTGTTTCTATCTCCATCTACAATCCATTTTTGTTTGCTTCATTTCCAAGTAAAGTGCTCCTCAACTATTTTCATATTCTCCAAAATGATTTTCAATTTTAGTTCTTCTTTAATCACATCATAAGTGAGTTGGTGGCGTAAAAGAAGTCTTCTAATTTCTATCATCTCCTTCTTTGTGGCCTTCAATACCTCTGGAATGTTTACATGATCTTTGGACCAGGTTTTTAGTTTTTGTTTCAGACTCATTAGCTTCCCTATGAAAATATAAAGTGGGTTTCCTTGATCCTGCCATGTTTCCTCCACAATAGATTTATAACCTTTCCATCCCGTCCAAATTGTTTTGAATTTGAATTGTCTAGGCTTTTTCTTCTTCTCCTGCAATTTCATGACTAGCGGCTCGTGGTCACTGATGTCAGCTCCTCCTAGTTTTATTGTTGCATTTGACATGAGTTATATCCATGCACTATTGACTAATACTCTGTCTAATTTACTTTTATTCTCTTTCCCAGTTTTCCCTCATTGTTCCAAGTGTAGATACCATCTCTCGACATTGGCAGTTTATAGAGATCAACCACATTAATCGTGTGGTTAAAATATTTGATTATTGCTTCAAGCACCAATTGTCCACTTTGCTTCTCCTCTTGTAGTCTCACATTATAGAAATTCCTCAAAAATATCTAGGGATCCTTTATTATCTCAAATAGTTTCATTAGGTCACTCCGGAGAGCTTGCCGTTGTGAGTGGAGATTATATGCATATGTGGACGAAAAAATTCAGACCACCTCAATTCGAGCATATTGCATTGATTGCACGTCCTATTTTATTGTGGATTTGTATCTCCCAAATGTTTGGATTCCATCCAAGGAATATCATACCCAATTTCACTTCTTCATGATTGGTGGAGTGAAGCCATATGTTAGGGATAAGTGAATTTACACTCTGGTGACCACATCTTTTTATTTTGTTTTTGATAATACCTGCTAAAGAAACTCCACTGGATCTGATCAGGTCCCTCACTTCCTATCTTTTTGTAGGATTGCATATTCCTTTAATATTCTAGATCATTAAGGACATGGGGAATTATTTTTTGTTTCTTGTGCACCTGGAAGGCTCCTTATCTTTCTCCTTATACCTATCCTTGTCCTTCTCCTTGTGTTGTTTCTCTTTTTTCATAGACTTCTCGATCTCTAGGATCTCTTATTCTTATTTATCTGATTCTCTTAGCGGTCCATAAGGGTTTGAATCTTTTAGACTTCCATTTGGGATCTCTCCCACCTCCTCTTCCTTGTTGTCCTGGTTGTTATTTTCTTTCTCCTGTGCATTTTATTTTTTCTTTTCACGCCATCCCTTTTTTAGAATCTAGAATTCCTCCTGCTACTTATCTATTTCTTCTTCTGTGGGTACCTTCCTTGAACAGTCATGAATGCTATGCCCAAAGACACAACATGTCCCACATTTCTTCAGAACATGCTCATGCTTTATTTTAAAAGAGATTTCTTGTTTACCTGGTATGCTCATCCATATTGTGTCTGGGGTATCTTCTTCCTCTTCAAGTTCCACAAGAACCCTAGCCTCAGTATCATCAGTTCCAGAGTTGTCCATGGGTCTGGTCTCCACATGAAGAACCTTCCCTACTCCTGTAGCTATTGTTCCCACTGCTTCCCTTGTCCAACTCTTCCCATTAGAGGGGATTCTCATCTTGATTGGTAGTGCGATTAGATCATTCTTCACCAAGCTATCTCCATAGGTGTAGCTTTTTGCAACAACCATATGGTTGTCAAACCATCATGGGACATTGTTGAGGTAGTGCTTCTTGTCCATGTCATTGGAAAAATGAATGATGAAAAATCCATCCTCCTTTGACACAAGATCAAACTCACCCTTCAAATTCCATACTCTTCTAGTCCAGTCCAAAAGGTGTAGATAGAAGGGTCTTTTTCCCATGACCTGGATTGATACTGAGAATTCCCATACGTCTTTCATCCTATTGTATTCATCGACATCCAAATTCACTATCACTCTTCCATCCTATTTTTTGGTTTTGGGAAAACCATCTCTGACCTTTCTTTCTCTTGTGCAGAAGTCCACTTCACGACTTGAGTCCATGCTTTCTTTGTTGTGGACTCATCACTTCTCCTATCCTTCTCAGTGTTGTTTGCAATGGATGTTTGTGGTGGTGGGGTAGTATTGTTGGTGGGGGTGGGGATAGATGTATGGGTGGTGGAGTTGGCTTGGCTGGTGGTGGTCGCCGTGGCTGCCAGTTCCTCTCGGGATTTCCTAGAAGTCACTAGCAAACCCTAGGAGACGGAGGGGCAAGGTATATATTAGAATTAAGTAATTACATTCTGACTCCCTCTAAAATTGTAGGAGGACAACAATTACATATAGCCTGTTGATACACAACAATAAACATAGAACAACTCACACTCATGTCTAGCGTGTAGCTTACGTTTGACACGTTTACAAACTTTTACAGCAATACATCTTACATGAGTGTATGTACCACCATGTTTCCTAGCATTTCACTCACTCCATATGTGGTAGCATAGAGCATCAATGAGCATTTTTTTCTTGTCTTCATTTTTGTAGCTTGATATCAACTTTCTCGGTTCATCTTCTAGCTTTTTTTGCATCCAGAATTCTTTGCAAATCAGCTCTCATAGTTCGTTTGTAAATTTGTAGATCCCTACCAAATGAGTATGAGACTCCACCTCCTCATTACATAGTAATTAAACCATAGGGACATCATGTTCCCTTCTATGTATCTTGTCAAGAGTAGCAAGTGCACCATGTAGAAATTTATAGACACACATAATCCATTTTTTCACCTAAACGCTAGCCCAAACCTACTCTATATGTTTGTCTTTTGCAGCCCTTGTTCTTGTCACCTCCCATAGATCAATCTTTGGGTTTTTGAGCCTCCATCCTCCAGCTTCATAGGAATCAAAAATATGTTATGCTTGTTGTCACATTTTGGTCATGACATTGATTGTGCGTGTGTATCTTTCTCTAGTCTTTGGTATATAGTCAAGACCTCTTGGATATCTCTCCCTCATTCATCTCCCTCATGTGGAGGTACCTTCTTGACAAGTTATTGTTCTTGCCAATGTACCCCACTTTGCAATGTCCCCCAGACCTTTTAAATTCATACCTCCTTCCTCTTTTTGGTATATCTCATTGGGTGGTACTCACTTGCTCATAGAAAATTGGCCACATTCATATCCATCCTGTCAAGAACATACTCGAGAATTTTACATTGCTGCACCAAGAAGATAAGAAGTCTCTCCACAACTGCCTTTATTAGGACTGCTCTACCTGCCATTGATATTTCCTATTTTGTCCATCTATTGACCATTTCTACCATCCTGTCAATGCACTCAACAAATTCTTTCACCTACAAGTTACATCTAGCCAGTTAAAATCTCAGATATTTATTCGAAATTACCCATCTCCATTCCCCTGGACTCCTTGAGACCATCTTCAATTTGGTACCAATTCTTGGATAGAAAAGTTATGTCTTGTTTATGTTCACTCACAGCCTCGTTTGTTCTCCAAACTTTGTAATAAGTTCTTGTAGAATTCCTAGTGTTTTGATTTTGTCTTCTACAAAGACAAGTACATCATCTGCAAAAATCAAATGACTCATCACCTAAGTACCATGCACTGTATAAGGCATGATCTCCTTCCTCTTTTCTACTTCTTGCATCATCTATGTAAAGTACTCGATGACGACCACAAAGAGTAGAGGGGAAAGAGGCCCTCCTTGTCTCATCTCATTACCTCCACTAAACATCCCTACAGAAGTACCATTGACTAATATAGAAAAATGTGTGGTTTTAACACATTGCTTCATCAAGCAAATCCAGTGCTCATTAACCACATTTGGTACAAGATCCACCATAATTTGTCCCATCTGAAACTATTATATGCCTTGGAGACAACCATCTTCAAGAAATCTTTTCTGATTCCTCTCATAACATTGTAATCAAGCAAGAACTCTCCAGCGAGTAGAGCACAGTCATTGATACTCCTCCCTACCACAAATACTCCTTGATTATATGAAATAAGGTAAGTGAGAACTATCTTAAGTCATGGTGATAATATTTCTACAATGATATTATATTGCTTCGAGCAACATGCAATAGCTATGAAATTAGCAAGGGAGACCATCACTTACTTCTTAGGAATGAACACCAGAAAAGAACAATTTACCTATCTAACCATGTTACCATTGTCCAGGAACCATTCCACATATGCAATTATATCATCCTTGATGGTGTCCCATGTTTTCTTGTATAAAAAGGCATTTAAACCATCTGACCTCAACGATTTATTGCTCCCAATACTCCACACTTCTTCCTTGACTTCTTGTTCATTGATCTTCCTTATAAGGATATTTTATGTGTGTTCTCCAGTTTGAACTTCCAATCAACCTCTTCTACCTCCGGCTCCTCCTTAAAGTTTTGGTTGTATCGAGAAGTATAAAACTCTATAGCTTGTTCCTACATGTCCTCCTGTTTACTGACCACCTCCCCTCTGCATCAATTAAATCATATATGATATTATCTTCTTCTCATCTTTTAATGACTGGATGATATATTTTAGTGTTTTTGTCCCCGTATTCCATCCACTTCTCCATACTTCTCTTCCAATATAACTTCTCTTCAGCTCTCTTTAGGTCACCAAGCATCTTCTTTAGTTCTTCATCTCTCTTTAGCAACTCGTCATTGAGTGGGTCAGATAGTAATTTTTCTCTAACCTCTTTGCATTCTTTCTTTGTTTCCATAATCAAATTATGAATATTTACTTTAGCTTTGGCCTACCTCTCTAATGCTTACTTTGTGTTGGCGAACTTCTTTGTAAAAATAAACATCATATTGTCTTGTATTTAGAAACTCTATCTCTCTCTAATGGCATCATCAAAATCTTTCCAGTCTGCCTAGTAATTCAAAAATATGAAAGGTTTCCTTTTCTATTTCTTTTTTAAAATTTGCCATGTGATGGGATCACGATCACTCAATTCAGATCCCCCTACCTCACATGCACACTAGGAAACATTTGTAGCCATTCCTCATTGACCAATGCCCTATCCAACTTGCTTTTAATTCTATCCTCCAGTTTTCTTTTGTGTTCCATGTGAAAATGTCACCACCTATCACTAGAAACTCAAATAACTCAGTCTTATCAATAGCATGTTTGAAAGCTTCAATTACAGACTTTAGCACATGTCTTCCTCCCTTTTTCTTAGCCCACATCATAACAATATTAAAGTCACCTATTACCAGCCAAGGGACAACCGTCTGTCTAGATATAGTAATCAAGTCCTTCCATAGATTTTGTTTTATTTTTGCATCATTATGTGCGTACACTATTGTCATGCACATGTGTAGCCCAGTTGTATTTCTATAGTACATTGTTATGTGTTGATCTGACATTCCCTATATTGCAAGCTATCACACATTGGGTTTCCATGCCACACATACTCTGGCTAGGTCCAAGTACTCCAGATTCAAAATGTGTGTCCATCCTTGAGGAAACAAGTATCTAATACTTTGTTTATTGGGCTTTTATATCTTTGTTTCAACTATAGCTACAAGAAATGAACCATTGGCTACAATCCAATTATGAATCTCCCTCTTCTTCTCCTTGTCACACCCAATTGATATTCCATAGGAAAATGGATATGTCAACAAGTTTTTTGTGCTCAGTGTGCCTCACCAACTCCTCCTTGTTTTCTTTCTTTTGTTTCCCAATTTTCTCTTTTACTGTCTGCTCTTCTTCTTCCTTGACTAACTCACTCAAGGCTACAAAACTATTTACTATTTCTAGAATCAAACACACTCCCCAGTTGTTAGGGATCCCTATCTTTTTCATACTTTGCCTCTTTATGGATGTGAAAAACTCCCCTTCTTCTTGCTCCTCGACTCTCTTGCTTTTGGTCCTTGAAATATTGCTTCCTATCGCAACTGTGGCTCCTACTTGTGTCTACATTGCACTAGCTCCTTCCTTTTCATTCTGTTCAGTTCGGATCTCTTGCAACTTCTCTCCACTTGGTATGGTTGGCATGTTTGTATTCTTTTACCTCCAGATTTTCTCTGGTTCACTGATACGTGAACGTAATCAAACTTCACCGATATCGGTTCATGCCCCTTCACGTTCAGCCAGACAGTCTTTGCCGATGTTGTTGGTATGTATGCCCATAGAGCAAGTCATGTGATGATTGTACTGGGATACTTTGTAAATAATTTGAATAATAATTAAGGCAATTTCTGATCTATATGTTTTAACTATTTCTGAGATGATAGTGTAACATGATAGATGTCTAAAGAATTGTTTTACTCGATGACGTATGCTTTTAGGTTGAGGACCTAAATGATAAGATCATACGGATGTTAAGAGTATACATTCTTGTTCAGTCCCTAGTCGGTTGTTATTGTGGAAATAACCATAGACATCAATAACACTAAAGACTAGATTGTGTGTTGGTTGATGACAAAATCTCATTAGTCATGATATAGTGATATCAAACCAAGCACATAGGTACTTGTTAGAGAACAAGTGCACCGGACAGACCCACCGTGAGAGTGACACATGGAACCATGATTTGGTAGTCACAGTCAACTCTCATAGTGATGGCGGTGAGTGTGATTCTTCGACCTAAAATCACTACACTCAACACATGTTGTTGGGTACACTTTGACATCATCAAACGCAGTCCTGAAACATGGGTTGTTATAAAGGTGATGATTGGGTGACTTTGACACATGGGGATTTTGAGGGGTGAGTGATAGATATGGGATTTGTCCCTCCTAAGGGAGTTTGATGTCCATGGCCACTTGATGAGTAGGATTTAGAAAGGCATGCACATGCCTGTGTGAATCAATATGTGATATTGATGTCACACACATCTGACCAAGTCTTCTCTGAGATCAAGGAAATGGATGAACGTTGAAAGGATGACTGTACCATGCCTTGAGTTCATTGATGACATTAGTGACAAAGGAATTATACATTCATTGTAACACCATTCATGGATTGTAGGATTAAAAGTTGTTTTCCAATTTTCTATTTCACTTGGGTAGCACTGATGTGTGACTAGGCACCGCTCTTTGCTTGTGAAGTCATAAGTGTTATGGACTTTCACTGCCAACATGAAATGGACCTACAGGGTCACGCACACTAGGACATGTTCCTGGAAGAGGAGTTTCTTCATAAATCTTGTTTGGATTGATTACTAAAGGAGTTTAGTAGTTCAATTAAACACCCAATCGATTGATAGCTCAAAATCATAGTGTTCAAGGTGTTGGATCAGATGATTAGAGTTTCAAATGATTGAAACTGTAATTGATTGATCTGCTACCCCAACTGATCGACTCATAGAGATCAACCGATCGGCTCAGGCTGGTGAGCCAACCGGCTGAGGTCAATGAGCCAATCGGTTCACATTGTTGAACTGGTCGAGTGACCAAGCAAGTTTGTTTCACTTGTTCAAATTTGATTTGGACAAGGACTAATAGTTGATTAGTTGGAAACAAACATGAAACTCAATTTGAGTTGGACCAGGACCACGAACCGATCGACTCATGCTTGAACCGATTGGCTCAAGGGCCCAGACGATCGGTTCAGGTCTGAACCAATCGGTTCAACTGGCGCAGTTTGTCAGATTTTGTAAAAATCTTGAACCCTTCTACTCCTGCTTTAATGCCGCATTGCTCGGGGTAGAGATCCCTATCCCATGACTCTCCTATATATATAGGGGTATTGGGGGCTTCTGAGACAGTACAACTCAGAACACCAGTTGCTCTGCAAAGTTGTCGTTCTCTTTGTTTGTGGTAACTAGGAGAGCCCGAGCAAGTGCTACCCAATTAGGGAGGCACAACAAAGGAAGCACAATTGCAAAAAAGTGATTGGTTGTAGGAGAGTGTGTTGGTGACTGGTACGCCGACAAGAGGGTACGAATCCTTCTGGTGCCTTGTGCAACAAGGCTATTGGAGTTCCAGGTGGTCAGTGTGGACTACTATAGAGGCGGGAGACTTCTGCTGCTCGGAGGATAGCTGTCAATAATGACAGTCCCGGTGAGACCATGAGCTGCACAGACACTGTCCAACACTGAAGGTAAAAACTGCACAAGCCGCAAGGTAATGTTGTCGAGCAAGGCTCGGGACAAGGTATGTCTCTACAAACCATCCTTCCTATTGTATAGACGTTGACGCGATTCCTTTATACTGAGTTCGGGGAGAAGAAATTTTTTGTTTCCACTGCCTTCTTTGCCTCCCCTCAAACCCAACAGTGGTATCAGAGCCACGTCAACTTCTCTATACTTTAGGATTATCGATGTGATCGATTTTGGTTTGTCGCCTTTATTTATTGCATACGATACGAATAAAATTGGCTTTATGCATGTCCAATCCTAAATCCACAAATCCCAATATACATATATGATATGTAATATGAATGCACTCGATATGTGTTGCCCTTAAAATGATTTTTTTGGTAGATGTATAGCATGGTTATGGACAATAAAACCTATGTATGTGTGCTTGGTTGAATGTGGTTGCTTGCATCTCGGTCTACGCACCGATTTCCTACCTCCTTTTCTTGATGTAATTCAAGATAACTTGATATTTCTTTCCTACCCTTGCTCCCCCTGAATGTAACTAGGGGTTTCTCAAATTAAATGTAAATAGGATAGAACTTTTATTTCATGTTATGTCAAAGAATGGTGGACAACCTGATGACAACTGAGACAATCGGTTCAAGGCGTGAACCAATCGGTTGGCATTCTAGAAGACCGGTTCAAGGAGTGAGATGAGCGGGTGGAGACCTGAGGAGATGCATGATGACCAGTGAACCGATCAACTGGAGGTGCCAATCGATCGACTAGTGGTGCCCAACCGACCAGCCTAATGGTGAGCTGATCAATCATGGAGATGAGTTGATCAAACCCAGAACGGTGAAGCACAGAGTTCATCTTGTATAGGTTGCATGTGATGTGGACCTAGATGATCGTGATTCATCTTAGCTCGATGAATCACATTAGGATGGTCCTAATCATCGCTTTTATCGTTTCACATGTTTTCTGTGAGATATAGTATATATATGATACATACTATATATTGTGGTGATTGGATATGTATATATACCTATAAAAACCAAATCCCTCATTAAATATTAAGTCTTATACGCCTTCCATTAGTGACACACATGAAAAACTTGATCAACCAAGCGTAGGTTACACCAAAGCATGGTGCGATGTCCATCTTGCGGAAGTGTGAAGGGTAGACATGTAGGATCTGCCAAAGCAGGATGCATGTTTACCGTGTCGGCTTTTGGGTTAGACTTAACTGGTGATTCTTAGAGCGTCTAAGCCCAGAGGCACAGGATGAATGGCAAGGAGTTGCACATTTCATCCATCCAAGAGTTTCATAGGATGCAATTGGCAAGTGTTACATACCTAAATAATCTATATTATGGGCGATCAACCAAAGCTGACTCATGATTGGATGAAATATGGATCCTGGACCCACTAGAAGATTGTACGCTGTAATCTTCCGAATTGATAGTGAGGGCTATCAATTTGAATCAAAATAGTGGGAGCGGTAATTAATTAAAGGCCTAATTAACTATCGTCAAATTTTATTCAAATCAAATCAAATCAAAAGGAGTTTTGACAAATGTAATTTTCTCTTGTAGAATGGAAAAAGAATCATCTTTAAAAATGGGCAAATTAATTGAGAATAAATTCCATAACTGGTTAAGGATTGTGAGAAGTGTTCTGCACGATCCAAATATACCGGTAGCCTTTGAGTCCACTCTATGTATGCTTAAGGCATTATTTGAGACAAATGAGAAGAAGGATAGTTCATTGATAGAGATCAATGGAATGAAGTCTAAGGACAAAGGTGATGGAGAGAAGGGTTCTCTCACCAAACCAAATTCTTCTTCTCTTAAAATATGGAGAGGATGGAAGGAACGATGGAAGAAGACGAGAGAGATAGAGATCTCTACTTCTGGTTCATACGTGATAGAGATTAACTTTACTACTTCTTTGTCATGGGTACTTGATACCAGATGCGGATCTCACATTTGTTCAAATGTGTAGGATCTTAAAAGGAGTAGGCCTTTAGGGAAAGGCAAGGTTGAACTACGAGTTTCCAATGGGGCAAGGGTTGCCTCCAGTGTCCTAGGAACCTATGAGTTAACTCTTCCTAGTGGGTTAATAATAGAGTTGAAGAACTGCTATTATGTACCTGCCATAAATAGGAATATCATTTCCATTTCTTGTTTAGACAAGGATGGTTTTGAATTTCTCATTAAGAATGGAAAATGTTCCATTTCAAAAGATGTGATCCTTTATGGAAGTGACCCGATGTCTTATGGTCTATACTTGATAGATCTAGACACAAGTGTATACAACGTAAACACCAAAAGGAAAAAACTCAACAACTCAAACAAAACATATCTTTGACATTGTCGTCTAGGGAATATAAATGAGAAGCGCATCTCTAGACTCCATAAAGATGGTTATCTAGACTCTTTTGATTATGAATCAATAGAGACATGTGAATCTTATTTGTTGGGAAAGATGGCAAAGACTCCCTTTTCAGGTAAAGGTGAGAGAGCTAGTGATCTATTAGGACTCATACATACTGATGTTTGTGGGCCTTTTAGAACTAATGCTAGAGGTAGGTATCAGTACTTCATTACCTTCACTGATGACTTCAGTAGATATGGATATGTTTACCTGATGAAACATAAGTCAGAAACCCTTGCAAGGTTCAAGGATTTCATGAATGAAGTACAGAACCAACTTGGTAAAAGTATTAAAGCACTTCAATCCGATCAAGGTGGAGAATACTTAATCCAAGAGTTTGAGGACCTTCTATGAGCCTGTGGTATCGTATCACAATGGACTCTGCCTGGAACACCACAAAATAATGGTGTGTCTGATAGAAGGAATTGCACGTTACTTGATATGGTGCGATCAATGATGAGTTTTTTTTTATCTTCCGATTTCCTTCTAGGGTTGTGTTCTTGAAACTGCCGTGTTTACAATTACTGAGTACCATCTAAATCAGTTCAAAAGACACCATATGAGATATGGACTGGGAAGCATCCCAATATGTCTTTTATGAGGATTTGGGGATGTGAGGAATATGTCAAGAAAATGTTTACTAACATGTTGGGCCCTAGATCTGATAAATGTTATTTTGTTGGATATCCTAAGGAGACCAAGGGATATTACTTATTCCACCCAACTGACAACAAAGTGTTTGTTGCCAGGGATGTTGTATTCCTAGAAAAGGAATTTATTTCCAAAGGAAACATTGGGAGGAAAATAGAGCTTGAAGAGGTTCAAGCCCAACAAGAAAAAATTGAACCAGTGGATGTACAAGAGGAACATAGAGGTTCACAAAGTGTTGTGGAATCTATGTCTCCTCAAGTAACACGAGGACCTCGTAGATCTAGTAGGACATGCCTTGAACCTAAGAGGTATGGATACCTTGTGACTCAGGAAGGTGGTGAGTTGATCATAGATGATGATCCAACTACCTATCTAGAGGCTATGGAGGGACCAGATTCTGAGAAATGGCTTGAAGCCATGAAATCTGAGATGGAATCCATGTACTCCAACAAAGTATGGACTTTGGTGGAACCACCTGAAGGGGTAAAACCTATAGGGTGCAAGTGGGTCGTTAAGAAGAAGACCGACATGGATGGCAATGTACAAACTTATAAAGGCAGATTGGTTGCAAAGGGTTTCCGACAAGTTCAAGGTGTTGACTATGATGAAACTTTTTCTCCAGTTGTCATGATTAAGTCCATCAGGATCATGCTTGCTATTGTGACTTACTATGACTGTGAGATTTGGCAAATGGATGTTAAAACCGAATTCCTTAATGGGAATATAAATGAGGATGTGTACATGACACAACCTGAAGGTTTTGTAGATCCAAAGAATGCCAATAAAGTATGTAAGCTACAAAGGTCAATCTATGGATTGAAGCAAGCATCTCGGAGTTGTAATCTTTGATTTGATGATGAAGTCAAAGTGTTTGGCTTTATTCAAAATGAAGATGAATCTTGTGTGTACAAGAAGGTTAGTGGGAGCATGACCACATTCCTCATATTGAATGTGGATGACATACTATTGATGGGGAATGATGTCACGGCCTTAGAGAAGGTAAAGACATGGCTTGGGAATACTTTCTCAATGCAGGACTTAGGAGAAGCATCCTACATTCTAGGTATTAAGATCTATAGAGATAGATCTAAAAGGATTCTCGGACTAAGTCAAAGCACGTACATTGAAAAAGTGCTGAAGCGGTTCAGCATGGAGAACTCAAAGAGAGGCAACATCCCCATGCTACATGGAGTCACCATCTCTAGAGCTCAATGTCCCCAATCTTGTGAAGAGAGGGAGCATATGAATGGGATCACATATGCATCAGCCATAAGATCCATCATGTACGCTATGTTATGCACATGGCCAGATGTCTCGTATGCTCTCAGCATGACGAGCATGTACCAGTCAGAACCCGGGGATGCTCATTGGGCAACCATAAAGAACATCCTCAAGTACTTGCGTAGGATTAAGGATAAGTTCCTTATATATGGCAGCAAGGAAGAATTGGTAGTAAGGGGTTACACCGAATGCAAGCTTCCAAACTGACAAAGATGATTATAGATCGCAATTAGGATTTGTATTATTCCCAAACAATAGAGTTGTAAGCTGGAAGAGTTCCAAGCAAGAAATAGTTGCTGATTCTACTATAGAGGCCGAGTATATTGCTACTTCACATGTAGCAAAGGAGGTTGTGTGGATCAGGAAGTTCATCACTGAACTTGGTGTAGTTCCCAGTAGTTGTGATGCCATTGAGCTTTATTGTGACAATAATGGAGCTATTTCTCAAGCTAAGGAGCCTAGATCATATCATCGGTCCAAGCACATACTGTGGCGCTTCCAACTCATATGAGAGATCGAACAGTGAGGAGATGTGAAGATTTGCAAAGTACCAACTGAAGACAACATAGTTCATCCACTGACTAAGGCCCTTTCTCAGCAGAAGCATGATGGTCATGCTAGGTCACAAGGATTGAGGTTCCTAGGTGACTGGATCTAAGTGCAGGTGGGAGTCTGTTGGTATGTATGCCCATAGAGAAAGTAATGTGATGATTGTATTGGGATACTTTGTAAATGATTTGAATAATAATAAAGGCAATTACCGATCTATATGTTTTAACTATTTATGAGATGATAGTGTAACATGATAGATGTCTAAAGAATTGTTTTACTCGATGACGTATGCTTTTGGGTTGAGGACCGAAACGATAAGATCATACGGATGTTAAGAGTATACTTTCTTGTTCAGTCCCTAGTTGGTTGTTATTGTGGAAATAACCATAGACATCAATAACACTAAAGACTAGATTGTGTGTTGGTTGATGACAGAATCTCATTAGTCATGATATAGTGATATCAAACCAAGCACATAGGTACTTATTAGAGAACAAGTGCACCGGATAGACCCATCGTGAGAGTGACACATGGAACCATGATTTGGTAGTCACATTCAGCTCCCACAGTGATGGTGGTGAGTGTGATTCTTCGACCTGAAATCACTACACTCAACACATGTCGTTGGGTACACAGTCTTGAAACATGGGTTGTTATAAAGGTTATGATTGGGTGACTTTGACACATGGGGCTTTTGAGGGGTGAGTGATAGATATGGGATTTGTCCCTCCTAAGGGAGTTTGATGTCCATGGCCACTTGATGAGTAGGATTGAGAAAGGCATGTGCATGCATGTGTGAATCAATATGTGATATTAATGTCACACACATCTCACAGAGCCTGCTCTGAGATCAAGGAAATGGATGAAGGTTGAAAGGATGACAGTACCATGCCTTGAGTTCATTCATGACATTAGTGACAAAGGAATTATACATTCACTATAACACCATTCACGAATTGTAGGATTGAAAGTTGTTCTCCCAACATTCTATTTCACTTGGGTAACACTGATGTGTGACTAGGCACCGCTCTTTGCTTGTGAAGTCATAAGTGTTATGGACTTTCATTGCCAACGTGAAATGGACCTGCAGGGTCACACACACTAGGACATGTTCCTAAAAGAGGATTTTCTCCATAAATCTTGTTTGGATTGATTACTAAAGGATATTCGTAGTTCAATTAAACACCCAATCGATTGATAGCTCAAAATCATAGTGTTCAAGGTGTTGGATCAGATGATTAGAGTATCGGATTGATTGAAACTACAATTGACTGATCTGCTGCCCCAACCGATCAGCTCATAGAGATGAACTGATTGTCTTATGCTGGTGATCCAACTGGCTCAGGTCAATGAACTGATCGGTTCACATTGTTGAACTGGTCGGGTGACCAAGCGAGTTTGTTTCACTTGTTCGAATTCGATTTGGACAAGGACTAATAGTTGATTAGTTGGAAACAAACATGAAAGTCAATTTCAGTTAGACCAGGACCATGAACCGATCAGCTCATGCTTGAACCGATCGGCTCAAGGGCCCATACGATCGGTTCAGGACTGAACCGATCAGTTCAACTAGCACAGTTTGTCTGATTTTGTGAAAATCTTGAACCCTTCTACTCCTTCTTTATCTCGCATTGCCTGAGGTAGAGAACCCTATCCCATGACTCTCCTATATATATAGGGGCATTGGGTGCTTCTTAGGCAGTACAACTCAGAACACCAGTTGCTCTGCAAAGTTGTCATTCTCTCTGGTTGTGGTAACCAGGAGAGCCTAAGCAAGTGCTACTCGATTAGGGAGCCACAATAAGGGAAAGACAACTATAGAAAGGTGACTGGTTGCAGGAGAGTGTGTTGGTGACTGGTACGCCGATAGGAGGGTACAAATCCTTTCGGTGCCTTATACGACAAGGCGATCGGAGTTCCACGTGGTCCGTGTGGACTACTACAGAGGCGGGAGACTTTTTCTCCTTGAAGGACAGTTGTCAATACTGACAGTCCTGGTGAGACCAAGAGCTGCACAAACATCGTCCAAGACTGAAGGTAAAGACCGTGCAAGTCGCGAGGTAACATCGTCGAGCAATCCTCGAGACAAGGTATATCTCTACAAACCATCCTTCCTATTGTATAGACATTGACGCGATTCCTTTATACTGAGTTCGGGGAGAAGAAATTTTTTGTTTCTGCTGCCTTCTCTGCCTCCCCTCAATCCCAATAGATGTTCCCTCAGCTTCAAGCTCCATGAGTACCCCCACTACATATCCTTCCAAAAAATGTTCATCAATGTGAGAGACTTTTAGAACTGCGACTGTGATCATCCTAGTGACTCACTTCTTCTAATATCTACCAAACAAATTGAGAGTGATCTAGGTTAGAACCATGGAAAAGACATCCTTTCTTAGTCTTTTGCTATACCAATAATTCTTCATCACCACTAGTTGAAGATTGAACCATCACGGACCAAGTTTGAGCACCGCTTCTTTATTTTCCGCATTCATGAACCTAATAAGAAATATGTCGTTCTCCCATGAAAACAACTCCATGGACCCCTTCAGTCTCCATGTTCACTGCATCCCTGTGCGTAAGTGTGGGTAGAAGGGTCGTTTTACCAAAATGTATTTCAAGAAGGTATACTCCCACATGTTCTACATTCGATCAAACTCCTCCTCATCAAGTTCAACATAAATCTATCCTTCCTTCACTAGTGGTTTTGTATATGTCAACTCATCCTCCTTGATCTTTGCTGGTTGCTAAAGGATTTGGCTCCATCCCTTCGTAGTTATCTTCTTCCCCAGATTGTCATATCCAATGACCTTAGTTGCCTGGTTAGTGTCTAGAACTCAGGCGGTGTGCCTCCTCTCTCATTTCCAGTGATGTCTTGTGGGTTGTTCTTAGTGGGAGGGGGGTCAGGGTGGTGATGGGGTGGATGCCGCCATCCCAGGTTGTCAGGGGTGTGGCTTCCATGCCTTGGGTTCAGAATCACCTAGTCGGTCGCCAGACAGAACCCTATGGGGAGAGCATGTTTTGATCATTTGTGGGATAGGGTATCTATGTATGTGTGTATGTATGTATTTATGTATGTGTGTGTATGTATGTATGTATGGGATTAAGAGAGAAAGATTCCCCCCTCTCCCATGCTCGTGGCGGAGGCTGAATGCCCTAGAGGGTGGTAAATCAAGACGGGTGGGGTATCTATGTATGTGTGTATGTATGTATGTATGTATGTATGTATGTACGTATGTATGCATGTATGTATTTGAGGGATGAGAAAGGCATTCTCTCAACATCTCTAGATGTAATAGTCCCCACAGATTTCCTCATCCATGAGTTTTTGATGGATTGGACGATGCTCATACCGGTATAGATGATAGCAAATCAAAATTCAATTCATCCATGTAATAAAAAAAATCCAGTGACCAAATGGTTATAAAACCAGCAAGGACCACCATCCAAGGCCATTCTATAGTCATCAACATTTGAGAATGCAGTTAGGAAATTCCCCATCTTTATGGAAAATAGCTAGAAATCTCACATAAGCTTCCAAATCATGTTAATCTATGCCTGTAAGTGCAGGTAATAAGTACACCCAAGTAAGTATACAATGTTGGTATGTTCATTTATATTTTTCATTAGTTCAAACTCATCATCATCCAAGTTGAAGACTACTCGTCCATCCTTCAAAATCGGAGTCAGAAACTCCAAGTCAAGAAATGTTGGTTTTTCCCTCAAGATTTGGCTCCACATCTTGTGTGTCCTTGGGACTGCTATTTGACTGTCACTTTTAGGGTTTCCAAAGGTAGTTGGTGCTATATGGTGGGTGGGTGGGTGAAGGGGTTGCTGATATAGTGCGTGGTGTGGGAATATGAACATTGATGACTGGATTTTCTACTGATGTAGATGCCATGCCTCAAGGCCAGGACCCCTCAGTCATTGCTAGGGCAATCGACCAAAGTATTTATGTATGTATGTGTGAGAGGGATTAAGAGAAGCATTCTCTCTACCTCTCTGACTACAATAGTCCCCACTTATTTCCTCATGCATGAGTTCTTGATGGGTTGGATGTGCACCCATACAGGTACATATGAAAAAAAATCATGAATAATTCATCCATGTGATTATAATCTTTTGTGATGACCAATTGGTTATTAAATTAGTTAGCCTCACCATCCAAGGTTGTTCTTTTATCATCAACATTTGAGAATTTAATTAGAAATTCACCATATCCATTGATAATAGTTTGAAATCTCCCTTTGGCTTCCAATTCCTCCTTATCAATGCTAGCAAGTGAGGGTAATATAGATAGTCGAGGATGTATATTGCATTCTATGTTCCTAAACATTTTCACTAGTGTGAACTCATCATCATCCAAGACAATGACTACCCGTCCATCCTTCAAAGTTAGTGCCGAAAATTCCAAGTCATGCAACTCTAGGTTTTCCTTTAGTATTTAGATCATGTCTTGCTTGTCCATGGGTTCGTTGTCTTGTTGTCGATGCTAGAGTTTCCATATGTATTTTATTCTACATGGAAAGTGGGTGAGGGGTTGATTCTATGGGGGGTGGTGTGAGAATCTAGACTTTGATGGTTGGGGTTGCCACCAGCGTCTAGGATCCCTCATATGTCACAAAGCCGATCAATTTGATTGTATATATGTATGTATGTGTGTGTGGGGGGGATTAAGAGAGGCATTCTATCTCCCTCTTCAGATGCAATAGTCCCCATATATTACCTCATCCATGAGTGCATGATGGACTGGACATGCCCCCATACTGATAAAGATGACAAAAAATCACAATTCATTTCATCCCTAAAATTATAATACTTTGTGATGACCAATTGTTATTGAACCAGTGAGGAACAACGTCCAAGGCTATTCTTTTATCACTAGTGTTTGAGAATTTAAATAGGAAATTTCCCATCTCCCATGATAGTATCTTGAAATCTCCATTCGTCCTTCAATTCCCTTGATCTATGCATGCAAGTGTAGTAACACAGACGCCCGATGTCTTAGATGGAGAATTCGCCAAACAATATTTGGCAACACCTCATAGAAATATCAGTTGGATAGGGGTCCTAGGAAGATGGATATGATTGAAGACATGCTTAGTAAACTTGTGAGTCAGAATGAGGCCTTACGGGACCAAATCAAATGGGAGCATCAGAATTAAGGGGCACAAATCGGTAGCATAGGAAATCAAATTTAACAATGTAATGACCCTGCCTCTCGGTAACCCCCAATTAAGGGAGACCAAGAGGTCAGAGTCATTATCCCAATTTCCCAGATCAAAGGTTTGACAATTAATCAGTAATAATTATTAAATTCTACCATGACTATACTGATCTAAGATGTCTCTTTTACACTAAAACTACCATCTTTATCCTTTTAAGTCATGTCAAGATCATTAATCCCAATTATCATATTCGGTTTCTTTCAAATTGAAAACTCATATATCATTATGGTCTAATTCACATATAAACTATTTTTATCACTAATTCCACATTTATCCACTAGAAAACCCTAATTATCAAATTAAGGGTATAAAATAGCTTAGAATCATCAAATCTCAGTTTTATTCATGGATTTGAACAATTAAAGCCATTAAGAATCATAATTACTAACATTAGGGTTTCAAGGCCCATTAAAGCTTATTTATGTACATGGAACCCTAAATTAATCAAACTAAACATAAAGATCATCCTTTTAGATCTAATGTCCTTTTGTAATCAACATGTTAATATCAACTTTAAACATTCAAATAACTCTTCCTAATTCATTAATCATTATTGATTAGGATTTCTCATGAATTTAACCATTAAAGCTAGCATCTTTACATACTTTTTGAATTGCAAGAAAAATTAGGATCTATATCTATTTTTAATGGATTACTCGCATATTTCTGAACAAAATTCATATATTATATGCATCCATCTGAGCTACCATTAATGAGATATGATTTTACAAAAACTACTTACTTGGACTAATGGCATGCTTCCACATCAGCCTTACCCATGCAAAATGTAGCTTCGACCGAACATAACCAAAAGACTGGATTACCCCCATGTAAGCTATCAGTTACACACACCCCAGAGGGGTAAAAGCGTCCAACAACACCCATCCGTCTTCAACCTTGCGCAGTCCTAATGCTGCCGCCCTAGCCACTCTTGGCGCGTCTCCTCCTCCCTTTTCTGGATCTGATGGCCACCACGGTTTATTCCTCTTCCTCCGTCATTCCTCCGCGCACCTCTGGATGCCCTCAACCCACGACCAAGGTGGCTAGTCCAAACTGGCTGGGCCTGCAACCCGCGGTCGGCCTGGCAGTCATGCTGCCATTGCTGAGCGTGGACTAAGGTGTGGGGACGACGACCGAGCACCCCTCTGGCAACGTAGGGCGTTGTGCTTCAAATGTGATGACCTCCCGACTCCTTACTGCCTCAGGGAAAGCACTACCCACTCATGGCTAGGGTTTGAACAAAAAAGAAGAAGGGGAAGAGAGAGGGATACATGGAACTCTCTTGGGCTCAAGCCAAGGGTTCTACCCTTATATAGGGGAGGGTAGCAAAGCCCTAGGATGCCTATCCATGAGATAACAAGTCCTTCTCCCCATAGGACACCTACTTTCCTTCATTAAGAAGTAATCTTCTCTCTCTTAAATATCTCCTTTATAATCTATATCCTTTAGATATTAGGAATTCGAAAGTTATCTCTTTCATCATCTTTGTGCTTGGCTTTTAATCCATTGGCCACGAAATCTTATTTTCCTAAAACAAATAACATTTCTTTTGATAATATCAAAAGGTTATTAATTATGTAGCACATTATTCTCATATTTTGTATTATTTGCATTTTCTATTTCTTCTTCTTTATTGGGACTCCTTGGACCCCAAGAAATTCTAATATTTCGAAATTCCTTTTTAAGGATACTTATTTTCCATCTAGATGCATCTACATCCATTATTTCTCATTATCTTACTTATTTCTTTATTAAGATATCTCTTTTTAAGGATTTCTCTTTATCTTTCATTTCCTTTTCGTCTTTTCCTATTTCTTTCATTAGAAATCACATATAAACGAAAGTTACTGCATTGTGGCCATTAATGCCACTTTCTAGATATTTATATGTATTTCTCATAAATACCTTGATTAATATTCATTATCTTGTATCTTTTTTTATTATTTGGACTTTATTCTTTTCTTCTCTTTTATATCCATTATGGGATTAATATAATAATAGGAATCACGAAATTCCTATCCAAGGGGATATTTGCAAAGAAATCCATCCTTTGAAGCAAAGCATACAACCTTTTCAATTAAGTCCAAATTCATAAAATCAATGCATTTCAATTATGAAAACATATGCAAAATTGATGTTGTAACAAACAACTAGCAGCAGAGATGGATTCATAAAGAAGCTCAATCAGTAAGGATTCCCAGAAAACATTGATATTCCATCTAATAACCAATAGGTAAATGTAGTTCTCCTTCGTAGTGGCATGGTGTTGATGAATGAGCAACAAGCGATTCAAAAGCAAAGACAACACCATATGCCACTAGGACAGAGATAAAGGAAGCACTTCATGAGTAGCAAATAAACCATATACCTCAAGAGGAAGTCACAAACGAGGAAGATGTTGGGCAAAAGGAAACTAAAAAGGACTCTCAGATTCCACCTCAGCAACAAAAAAATGTGACTCATGTGCTTTTTCCTAATATCTTGAGTGGCAAAAAGGTTGATCAGCAGTTCAAGAAATTTTTGGACACTTTAAGGTACTTTCACATCAACCTACAACTAATAGATGCCATTGATCAGTTTCCCTCCTATGGAAATTTCTTGAAAAAATCATTAGCAAGAATAGGAGGGTAGCAGATTTTGATGTCGTAATGTAAAGGGAAAAAGTGTTTTAAACCAAAGGAAGTTGCCACATAAGAGATAGGATCTGGGCTGCTTCAGTATACAATGTTACATTGGTAGCAAATTTGTAGAGGCACTGTGTGATTCAGGAGCAATCATTGATCTCATGCCACTTATCATATTCAAGAAATTGTTTTACATCTTAGAATTTTAGGAATTTAAAGTCTAGTTCAAGTATGATGTGAAGATACAAAGGGAATAAGGAAGTGAATAATAAGACCTTAGTTGATGAAATTGAACCCTATACTTATAATAGGTCTTTATTTAAAGTAATATTGAGCATATTGGTGAATATGAGGCTTAATTGAGACTTTATGATGATCAAAGCCTTAATTTCGTGATTTATATTATATCTAAGTTCATGGACCCTTTGGATCACTAGGATGTGATTCATGGGCCTTAAGACCTGATACAATCCCAATTGGGGAAGTTGGGGTTTATGAATAGGTACATGGATATGAAATTGGGAATCCAATATATCGTGGTCCTACTAAATGGCTATGATATTTTTCATTTATAAATAACTAGAATAATAGATAATAGAAAAAAAATAGAATGTTCTAAGTTGTCCCATCATTTGGATCATTATTTGAATAAATATTTAAACAATGCATAAAGACCAAGTTTCAAATAATACATAAATGATTCGATGGATTATCTTCCTTACAATAAGAGATAATATGAATAAGAGCCTAATCCTAAATTGTGGAATAAATTGGATCTTAAATGTGGCTAATATAATTCTTAGTTGAATGAGAGGCTTTATTGGAATAAAAGGTTTTAACCTGAAGAGATTTACCCTTTCCCTGGACTCGGACCCGGAACTCGGGTTCACAGGTAGAGCCATGGGAAGGGGACTTATCCCCCCATCCTGGTCTATCCCGAGATAACCCTTGAGATCGCATACTCCTTCATTCTCAGTCCCAACATCCCTCTCTTCACCCTTCCTTTCACCAATAACCCACCACAATATCCTCTCAAACGGCCCCCCTTAGTCTAATGAGCTCAGGGCGAGAGGAAGGGTTGACCTCATTGTGAAGTTTTCTAGGGATAACTATATTATCTCCACAACTACCTATGGACTTGTTGAGGAGACACAAACTCTACATCCTTGCTTATAAAATGCCTTACCCACTCCATGTATCTACATAAGAACCTCTCCCAAATATGAGCAACCTACCTAGTGCAAAGCACCCTTATCTCTCCATGAGTACCTCACTAATAGAAATTCAAGAAGAACGATTGATCTCAAGCCATGAAAGGATCACTTGATTCACTAGAGGTAGCACAAACTCCCTAGGACTATCACATCATTAGTCCTCTCCTCTATATGATACCAGCCAATGATCCTAGGTTGGTTTTCATACTTATACCCATGAAAATATTAGCACGAACAAAGCTTCATCTTCCCCAATCTCCAACCACCTCTGACCATCACAGACCCTTGTAGATCTCTATACATGTCCTCTAGGCATGGTGTAGGGTAACCAAGCTATTACCCAAGCCTCTTGAGCCTTAGAGGAAGGAGTCAACCTGTGGGTTGACCTAGTCATGGTGGAAATAGGGTTCCTTGCGAGGAGGAAGATGGGAAGCGTTGGATAGACCCATATGCCATTCAACTGTGTGAGTATCCAACTCACAGAATGAGGGCGTCTGGGTCCTTACAGCTTGCTCAAATCCATATTTTGAATGAAAACACTTAGGCTTTAGTTTGCCTATGTGGCAGGCTGTGATTGGTTAATTTTGGTTGAATTGCTTTAATACTAGTTAATTATTAATATGACATTGTATATAATTTTCATTCGAAAAATGAGTAGAACATGAATTAAATGAGTTCAAATCCTAAATATGATCATGGTTCCCAAAATAAAGGGGATAAATGAGTCTAATCTGATTAGTTCACTAAAACCCTAAATTTCATTAATGCATTGCTCAAGTCAATAAATACGTCTATTTTGTGATATAAACTGATGTTTCTGAATATAATGAGAACCTGGAAATGATGATGATAATGATGATGAATAATTAGGGTTTCTAGGTCAATAATCATATACATGGATAATTAAGGTCTTGAAACCAATTTGCATATCTTGATATGGTCCTATTCTGAATAATTTGACATAGATATTCATTATGCACTAATATGTTATATCTAATAATTAGGCTTCACAACCCTAATGAAACATGATATGATGGGGTCGTGGTAATATCAAATGTCTAATTAGGGTTTATATACTAATGAATGGTTATGTGACGGAACTAGGGTTTGGTACCCTTATTCTTGTTCAAAACCCTAAGATGTCTCTCAACTCGAGATATGAATGTAAGATAGGTTTAATATGAGTGATGACTTGAATGTATGGTGACACTTTGGGGTTGCATGCAATTAAAGATGATGTTGATTATCCAGGGCATGGAAGCGGAGCGGGGGGCTACGGCGGCGGGCGATCCTAGAGAACCGGAAGGAACAATCCCCACGGGAGCCAAGGGATAATCGGAAAACAGGAACAAGGAGGATCGTAATCTATAGCATGAGCAGATCCATGGACGACACTCAATAAGTCCAGGACGAGAGAGTCCTGGCCACGCAGAAGCATAACAAAGCATTAATGCCACAAGCTCAAGGAAAATTTGTATCTCAAATACGGGAATAGAGTTCCATTATGGAGGCATGATATGATCGTCTCAATTAAAGAACCAAAGCGCAGAAACACAGAAGGAAATATGTGCAACCGGCGACACTTATACCCCAGAGGTCATAGGAGTTACACCCCCACCGGGGCTATTCCCACCGCTCTCGGGCAGCAACCAGGACGAGCAGGACCCCCTGATACCTAACACAGAAAATGCATGGGGGCATAACAGATCCAGATCCAGCACTAGATCGGCGATGAACGGATCAAATGATCTTTTCCTCAACAAGTTCCTTTAAGAGCATCTCAATCCGGAGGCGGTGAATCTTTACTTCTCTGACGGACAGCCATAAATAACCATCGACCCGATGTACGAAGAGTTTCTTGTCAGACCATGGAAATACGTCATCTTCGTGAAAGCTATGGGGACCCAACTCGGGTACATGACCCTGAGAGACTGCCTACGAGCAATGTGGAGTTTAGTAGGAAAATACAACATCTATGAAAAAGATCTGAATCATTTTGTCATTCAATTATCATGCCGGTGTGATTACGAGATGGCCATGACAGGAGGACCTTGGAAAATTTTTGGATGCAACCTGATCATCTGGGACTGGCATCCCTCATTCATTCCCTCACTCGATCTTCTGAGGAAGATTGTCTATTGGGTTAGAATTCTTAATCTACCACTACACCTTTACGTCCAAACTATCTTTGATTGTATCAGCAAGGCACTAAGTAGGCTGGTCAAGGTTGATGATCACACTATACAATGAACAAGAAGCAAATTTTCTCACCTTGTCATCGAACTGGACACCATGTCCGACCTGGCATCCAACATTGTCATTAATGGGATAGAGTTTGAAGCAGAGTACGAAGGCCTTCCATTTCAATGTGAAACTTGCGACGAAGAAGGCCACACGTCAATGCAATGCTCCGCAAGGACTGAGCAATCGAAAGCCAACAAGAATGCACCGCCCCCAACCACGGATGAAACCATTACAGAACCTGACAACCTGTGGAGATCGCAGCGACAAAGACGGGGCCGCCAAGGGAAACAGTAGGCTACTGGAACACCTATGAACAACACCACTAATATGAGGAACCGGTTTAATGATCTCATCGTAGAAGAAGAATCAACTGAAGCAACAGCAAACACAAGCCAACAAGGAAAGCAGACGACAGAAAACTCAATGGGACATAAGAACCCTAAGGTCTAGAGGAAGAAGAAGACTACAAACACTATAGAGAATGTTGAACAGAAGATAAAAGCTCTCGGGGATATTACAAATCAACTCAATCAATCAACAGAAGGCCAGAGAAAAGATGTGTAAGCCAAACAAACCTCGGACCACACTACGGTGAACCTGGAGATCGATGAGGTGATCAAATCATCACAGACATTGAAGAACCTATGACTACCACTGCCACAATGCAAACCATCCGTAGCAGAAAGAAGAAATGAGACACTGACCCATCGGCGGAAAATAACTCTACCCCTAGAAACTCCATGAGTGGCAAGATGTTTAAGAGGAGCGGAACAAAGATGAAGCATTCTGAGACTGTGAAGACAACAATCGAAGGCATCAGAAGAAGCCCAAGGCTAAGAGGTAGTCTGGAAGCAGAGGTCATTCTGGATGCTTTGAGTGGTGTAGACAATAAGGAGAATAGTGAGGCCTAAGCTTAACACCCCTTTCACCAGCTTCACCACTCAAAGGGCTATGAATGATCTTGAGAAAACATAAGTTTGAGCATAGGCTTCACCCATGTGGAGGTATGCTTGTAAGCTTAATCCTTCATGGAGATAGGACCTCTAGTAGTAAGGTTGGATGTGGAGTTATCTCTAGAGAGAAAAAGCAGGACTCAAGCAAGAAGGTTGGAAGCTTAGATTCTGAGACATAAGGAACAATGGGTAGTCAAGGATGATGTGACTTAAGTGGATGATAGTGGTTTCCTTATGTTTGATCCCTAAAGGCTGATGATGTCTTGGTTGCCTTTAGAGGAACCAAACCTAAGAGGGGAAGGATGTTACAACCGCAGTTTTGTGTTCATGTGGTGAGAAATGTAATTTCTCATATTAAATATATTGGAACAAATAATGATATAATTTGTTTTGAATAAACGGATTTTGTTTACAATAGCCTTGATGATTGCTTTGTGGGCTCTATTGGCTATTGGGCCTAATAATAAGGAAATTCAATTAATAAATGAATGTTTGAGATTTGAGCAAAAGAAAGGAGGTAGAAACCTCTAGAAGGCAAGGAGATGTAATCCAAGGATGGATTTCGTGCCTCTTGGGTTCCTTGGGCTCTAAGGAGTCCAAAGTTATAAAAAGAAAGCAATAAGAAAAGAAAAGATTAATTAAGTATTTCTTTATTAAGAAAGAAATTGAAAACAATGGTAAAATGTGGAAAACAAGTGAAAAGAGGTGTAATTGAGTTATCCTTGGTGAATTTTCGTATCCATAAGGTTCCTAATGTTAAAAGGGTTTCCAATGAGGAAAATATAAGAGAGATAAAGAGAAATTCTCAAAAAGGGATTTTTTTAATAAGAAAAGTAAGATAATAAGAAAAAGGATGGGATTTCGAGCCATTAAAGTTCCTTGAGGTTCAAGAAACTCAAAATAATAATTTAATGGCAAAGGAAAGAGAAAATAGGTGAAACTATATATAATTAACTGATATCTTGCACCTAAAAAAAGGCAAGTTTTCTTAGAGATAATAATACCAATTTTGGCAGATAGGAATATTAAGTCATTATTAAGTTTCCCTCAAAATTTGGGATTATTTGGACCCTCAGTTTGGGAGATATGGATTTTACAAAAATTCATAAAGTGTAGAGGAAAGTATTTTGTCACGATTTTAATTTCCTTTTGATCTATAATGTGTAACATCACAACTATTGGATTCGGATCCAACAGAGGATGTATCGTCACCTTCCTCAGTCGGATAAGGAAACAATAGGTTGAGAAGGTAGTTTTTCCTAAACGAATATCTTGCAAAATAATGGGCAATTCATTATGGCGATTTGTCTAGTGGATTCAGGAGAAGAATCTGAAACTAGGAAACCCATGTCTTGATAGGTTTCGTGGATGCCAAGTAAAATGCCCAAATTTGATTGGGATCTCTTCATCGACCTGCCTATATAAATAGGGGGGGCATTGGACCCCAATGAAACAGAAAAAAGCCCCCATTGAGTTCGGCCAAACTCCGCGAGGGGTTTGCTCTTTCAATTGCTTCTGGAGGTGCGACCCTTTGCGCCCACCGTCTCCATGAACCTGTTGAAGGGGCGGGAGCTAGATGCCCATGTCCGCATGACCTCAGGGCGATTGAGGCCCCATCTACCTTCAGCAGAGCCGGACGGAGGAGGGCAACAATTTCTGGCCATCCGTGGTGGGCGGGCCGAGAAGGAAGAACGGTCGCATCGTTCCTCTATTTTACAGAGCAAATAGGGGAGATAGGCTCCTCGTCCAGACGAAGAAGACGATGCGGGGAGCGGGTTATCAGGCTGCCAATCAATCGGATCCAAGGAAGGATCCGTGTGAGAAGGGAAAATGATCGTTTTAGCAAGTGAAGGCGCTGGCGTGGCAGGACACGATTGGCCCAAAGGTATTACTTTTTGCAAAATTCATAGAATTTGCTAGAAAACTCGGATGAAAATAAGTATTGCATGAAAGTTAATCAGAAAAACGTGAAGAAGCCAATAAAAATATAATTGGAACCTGATATTGTTTTCAATTTAAAAATTACCCAAAGTTATCACCTTTGTTGTATTAAATTATGGTGAAACCCTAATTTGATATGAAACTCGGAATTAATAAATCTTTTGGGTTAATTTGGTTTGGAACCCTAATTCTAAGAAATACTATCCTATTAAGAATAAAAGGGAGAGTTAATTTTGAAAAAGGTAGTTTAATGCTTGATTTATGGTTTATGCACATAATTATGTTTAGAAACCCTAATTTGAGAGAATATAGGTTTTAATGGGTTAAATCTGAAAATATAATTATAGAACTGTGTTTTCATGATATAATACCCTCAAGTTGGTGATTAGGGTTTTCTAATGGATAAATGAGGAATTAATAGTAAATGGAATACAATTATGAATTAAATCATGATGAAGTAGGAATTATCAATTCAAAGGAAACTAGTGGTAATTGAGTCTAATGATCTTGCAGTAACATAAAAGAGATAAAAATGGTAGTTTTAGTATGAAAGAGAAATAATGGACTTTAATTGTGCCTATGATGTTGAAATTAGGGTTTGTGAAATAAGAGGGCATTAAATGTGATAAAATTATTATGGAGGCTAAAACCCTAATAAAACTCTAAAGTGGCCTAGAAAGCTTAAGATGGAATCCAAGTCTAGTTTTCGAATGTTCTGGATAAACTATAACACTTGGATGCATGCATTAATTTCAGGGTATGGTTGATTGATTGTTGCTTGTTCTTTATCCTTATTTCTCGGACAATCAAGTTGCTCTGGATCAGGTATGTGGTTACGCTTATGACTACCCGAATTAGTTTTCCGGGATTTTATTGATGTTTCCATCGTGGCTTGAATTAAACTGTTGGATGTATTTAATTCATGCAAAGTATAATGTGAATATGACTATCACATAAGAGATATGCCTACTAGCTCAGATCCTAGTCCCCTGTGTAGCTTAATGGGTTGACCTAGTAAATGGCTACCAATGGGGTAGGCCCATCAGGTCATTGGATGACTTAGTAAATGGCTACCAATGGGGTAGGTCCATCAAGTCACATTGAGTTAGAGATTGGACTACCTATGGGTAGTGCCATGTGACTCAACCCTAGATATTGATCTACCTGTTAGGTAGGATCATGCGGGGTTTAATAAGGAACTACCTAGAGAGAGGTAGTATCTCAGTCCGCTGCAGGGATAGCACAGAGATAGGGGATAGGAAAGGATTGAGTAGTATGGTTTAAAATGTAATCTTGGCTGTTAAATGATAATTGGATGATTAATTTGTTATTTTAATTGCATGATTATTGTTTCCCCCACATACCAGCTCCTTGCTGACCGACGTTTTGTTTGTCGGAGTTTTAGGTACAAATGAAAAGAACAAACAGTAAAGTGACATATGTGGAATTAACTGAGAAATAATGTGCATAGGAGGATAAGTTAGTTTAGCATCTTCATGGATAGAAGTTTAGAAATCCCAGTTTTTCCAAGGTAAGAAAAGTTTTATTTTATACCAGTTTTCAATTTAGTTGGTAAAGTTTATTAATTCTTATTGATTATTTGTCGAACCTTTGATCCTGTTAATCGAATAACGGCTCTGACCTTCGGGTCTCCCTTAATTGGGGGTTACCGGGAGGCGGGGTCGTTACAATTGGTATCAGAGCCATAACCCCTCTAGTAGGTGGGGCCCACATGGGAAAGTGGCATGCCAGTCTTGAGTCGTGCGGTCCAGGCAAGTTGGAAAGGGCTATCTGTAGAGACGAGATGGAGCCGCCCTTGTGCTGGTAGCCGTGGACGGGAGTTGGATGTCCATGGGTCATTGTGGGTCTGCACTGAAATGGGGTCAGATTATGAGACCATATAGTTGAGCCTTGACGAGGACGTCAAGAGTCTAAGTGGGGGAGATTGTAACATCCCAGGATTTGAGGCCTCTGATAAAACACTCTTAAAAGGAATTATTGGACTACCCATATCACCAAGGTGCACGTCCTTTTCAGGGAGCCCATCTCTAAAGAACTCCACAGTTAAGCATGCTCGGCTTGGAGTAGTACTAGGATGGGTGACCAGTCGGGAAGTTGATTCTGGCTTGCGCGTGAGTGTGGACAAAGTGTGCAGTTAAGGCTAGTGGTGGTCTGTGGGGCCAGTCGTCATTCCTAAAACTCTACTAGAGCATTGGGCAGTGGGCCCGGGCATTACAAATGGTATCAGAGCATAGGTTCCTCACTTAATCTTTAATAATTATTAAATTTTACAAATTCTGTAGAACCCAAGGGAGTTATTAGAGGATTATCCAAAAGATAGAGGTGTCTAGAAAAGGATCACGACCGGGGGCTGGAAATATTTTCCTCCGCACCACTAGTCAGAATACGAGGACTCCCAGATCTGTGTGACTGCCTGGCCAAAGTCTTAGGGTATGATTTGAAATAAGATACCTTTAGGACTCTCTCATCTTGTTCATCCCTTCTCAACTAAAATTCTGTTAAGGACCTTAAGGATTTGGGTTTCCTCTCTTCTCCTCACCCTCTTGAGGTACGGTAAGGTTGATAAGAATTAAGGAATCCTCCACCAAATTAATAAAATGCATGTAAATAAGATGTGATAGACATAAGCTTAATAGAGTAAGCGTAAAGGAATAGATACATGCTTCGGTTGTATGACACGAGTTGTCATTGCCCTCAGGAGGACCTGAGGATAGACCTCCTTGACAGGAGGATGAGTAGAGAGAGTTAGTCTTGGAGGTAGAAACCTCCATTAAAAGTAGAGACCTAGCACATCCTCTGAGGATGATGTTAACCCTAACCCTAAGTGGAGGTTAGAGAGAGAGATGACATGATGAGTTGGATGTCATGGTTGACCGAGTTGGACATGCCTTTGGGATGCCATAAGAGGGTAGATGACCTAGAACCTTTAGCAACCAAACCCTGGAGAGGGTTGTTCATGCTAGAGCGAAGGATATCTCCTTCATGGATGAGGTTAGAGGAGAACCTATAGTTACCCTATGGGCTTAGGCAAGAAGGGTATAGCTTGATGAAACCCTGGTTAAGAAATCGTGATGGGTGGGTTATGAAATAAGCATAAAGGGCTATGAATGATCTTGAGAAAACATAAGTTTGAGCATAGGCTTCACCCATGTGGAGGTATGCTTGTAAGCTTAATCCTTCATGGAGATAGGACCTCTAGTAGTAAGGTTGGATGTGGAGTTAGCTCTAGAGAGAAAAAGCAGGACTCAAGCCAGAAGGTTGGAAGCTTAGATTCTGAGACATAAGGAACAATGGGTAGTCAAGGATGATGTGACTTAAGTGGATGATAGTGGTTGCCTTATGTTTGATCCCTGAAGGCTGATGATGTCTTGGTTGCCTTTAGAGGAACCAAACCTAAGAGGGGAAGGATGTTACAACTACAGTTTTGGGTTCATGTGGTGAGAAATGTAATTTCTCATATTAAAGATATTGGAACAAATAATTATATAATTTGTTTTGAATAAATGGATTTTGTTTACAATAGCCTTGATGATTGCTTTGTGGGATCAATTGGCTATTGGGCCTAATAACAAGGAAATTCAATTAATAAATGAATATTTGATCTTTCAGAAAAACAAAGGAGGTAGAAACCTCTAGAAGGCAAAGAGATGTAATCCAAGGATGGATTTCGTGCCTCTTGGGTTCCTTGGGCTCCAAGGAGTCCAAAGTTATGAAAAGAAAGAAATAAGAAAAGAAAAGATTAATTAAGTATTTCTTTATTAAGAAAGAAATTGAAAATAATGGTAAAATGTGGAAAACGAGTGAAAAGAGGTGTAATTGAGTTATCCTTGGTGAATTTTCGTATCCATAAGGTTCCTAATGTTAAAAGGGTTTCCAATGAGGAAACTATAAGAGAGATAAAGAGAAATTCTCAAAAAGGGATTTTTTTAATAAGAAAAGTAAGATAATAAGAAAAAGGATGAAAGATAAGTAAAGAGGCTAAAGAAATATTCCCAAGATGGGATTTCGAGCCATTAAGGTTCCTTGAGGTTCAAGAAACTCAAAATAATAATTTAATAGCAAAGGAAATAGAAAATAGGTGAAAATATATATAATTAAGTGATATCTTGCACCTTAATAAAAGGCAAGTTTTCTTCGAGATAATAAGACCAATTTTGGCAGATAGGAATATTAAGTCATTATTAAGTTTCCCTCAAAATTTGGGATTATTTGGACCCTCTGTTTGGGAGATATGGATTTTACAAAACTTTATAAAGTGTAGAGGAAAGTATTTTGTCACGATTTTAATTTCCTTTTGATCTATAATGCGTAACATCACAACCATTGGATTCAGATCCAACAGAGGTTGTATCGTCACCTTCCTCAGTCGGATAAGGAAACAATAGGTCGAGAAGGTAGTTTTTCCTAAACGGATATCTTGCAAAATAATGGGCAATTCATTATGGCGATTTGTCCAGTGGATTCAGGAGAAGAATCCGAAACTAGGAAACCCAGGTCTTGATAGGTTTTGTGGACGCCAAGTAAAACGCCCAAATCTGATTGGGATCTCTTCATTGACCTGCCTATATAAATAGGGGGGGGGGCATTGGACCCCAACGAAACAGAAAAAAGCCCCCATTGAGTTCGGCCAAACTCCGCGAGGGGTTTGCTCTTTCAATTACTTCTGTAGGTGTGACCCTTTGCGCCCACCGTCTCCATGAACCTATTGAAGGAGTGGGAGCTAGGTGCCCAGGTCCGTATGACCTCGGGGTGATTGAGGCCCCATCTACCTTCAGCAAAGCCGGGCGGAGGAGGGTGATGATTTCTGGCCATCCGTGGTGGGCTGGCCGAGAAGGAAGAACGGCCGCACCGTTCCTCTATTTTACAGAGCAAACAGGGGAGATAGGCTCCTCGTCCACGCGAAGAAGATGACGTGGGGAGTGGGTTATCAGGATGCCAATCAATCGGATCCAAGGAAGGATCCACGTGAGAAGGGAAAATGATCGTTTTAGCAAGTGAAGGCACTGACGTGGCAGGCCACGATTGGCCCAAAGGTATTACTTTTTGCAAAATTCATAGAATTTGCTAGAAAACTCAGATGAAAATAAGTTATACATGAAAGTTAATCAAAAAAATGTGAAGAAGCCAATAAAAATATAATTGGAACCTGATATTGTTTTCAATTTAAAAATTACCCAAAGTTATCACCTTTGTTGTATTAAATTATGGTGAAACCCTAATTTGATATGAAACTCGGAATTAATAAATATTTTGGGTTAATTTGGTTTGGAACCCTAATTCTAAGAAATACTATCCTATTAAGAATAAAATGGAGAGTTAATTTTGAAAAAGGTAGTTTTATGCTTGCTTTAGGGTTTATGCACATAATTATGTTTAGAAACCCTAATTTGAGAGAATATAGGTTTTAATGGGTTAAATCTGAAAATATAATTATAGAACTGTGTTTTCATGATATAATACCCTGAAGTTGGTGATTAGGGTTTTCTAATGGATAAATGAGGAATTAATAGTATATGGAATACAATTATGAATTAAATCATGATGAAGTAGGAATTATCAATTCAAACGAAACTAAAGGTGGTAATTGAGTCTAATGATCTTGAAGTAACTTAAAAGAGATAAAGATGGTAGTTTTAGTATAAAAAAGAAATAATGGACTTTAATTGTGTCTATGATGTTGAAATTAGGGTTTGTGAAATAAGAGGGCATTAAATGTGATAAAAGTATTATGGAGGCTTAAACCCTAATAAAACCATAAAGTGGCCTAGAAAGCTTAAGATGGAATCCAAGTCTAGTTTTAGAATGTTCTGGATAAACTATAACACTTGGATGCATGAATTAATTTTAGGGTATGGTTGATTGATTGTTGCTTGTTCTTTATCCTTATTGCTCGGACAATCAAGTTGCTCTGGATCAGGTATGTGGTTACGCTTATACCCGAATTAGTTTTCTAGGATTTTATCGATGTTTCCATCGTGGCTTGAATTAAACTGTTGGATGTATTTAATTCATGCAAAGTATAATGTGAATATGACTATCACATAAGAGATATGCCTACTAGCTCAGATCCTAGTCCCCTCTATAGCTTAATGGGTTGACCTAGTAAATGGCTACCAATGGGGTAGGCCCATCAGGTCATTGGATGACTTAGTAAATGGCTACCAATGGGGTAGGTCCATCAAGTCACATTGAGTTAGAGATTGGACTACCTATGGGTAGTGCCATGTGACTCAACCCTAGATATTGATCTACCTGTTAGGTAGGATCATGCGGGGTTTAATAAGGATCTACCTAGAGAGAGGTAGTATCTCAGTCCGCTGCAGGGACAGCACAGAGATAGGGGATAGGAAAGGATTGAGTAGTATGGTTTAAAATGTAATATTGGCTGTTAAATGATAATTGGCTGATTAATTTGTTATTGTAATTGCATGATTATTGTTTCCCCCACATACCAGCTCCTTGCTGACTGACGTTTTGTTTGTCGGCGTTTTAGGTACAAATGAAAAGAACAAACAATAAAGTGACAGATGTGGAATTAACTGAGAAATAACGTGCATATGAGGATAAGTTAGTTTAGCATCTTCATGGATAGAAGTTTAGAAATCCCAATTTTTCCAAGGTAAGAAAAGTTTTATTTTATACCAGTTTTCAGTTTAGTTGGTAAAGTTTATTAATTGTTATTGATTATTTGTCAAACCTTTGATCCTGTTAATCGAATAACGGCTCTAACCTTCGGGTCTCCCTTAATTGGGGGTTACCGGGAGGCGGGGTCATTACACATGCCTTGCTTGATGTCTAAACTATTATCTAGAATATACGAGGCATTGGAAACGAAGACACATACAGAATCTTAAAAGAACTGGTCTTTGTACATAAACATGCCATCATAGTTGTGTTTGAACCTAGAATAAGTGCGGATAAAGCTACCCAGACCATCAAGAAGCCAGGCTTCTTGAATTCTCATCGATCTAAAGCACGGGGCTTCTTGGGAGGGATTTGGATTTTCTGGGATTCAGCCTTGTGCGATGTGAAAATCCTCAAAATGCATCGCCAATTCATTACCTAGAGAGTGAAAAAATCTTACCTTGCTAAGTTTGTTTATGCCAATCCACACTTTCAGTTCTGTAACCTCCTCTGGAAACACATCTGTGATATGGGAAAAAGCTTCGCTGAACCTTGGATCGTCGTGGGCGACTTCAACACAACCATTTCCCCGACCGAGACGGTAGGCTACCAGACGTATAATCATCGCGAAGCCCAGCTATTCTCCGCCACTATGCTCGAAGTAGGTCTTACCGATCTTGGCTTCTCTGGGCAAAAGTTCACCTTCAGGCATGGCCTTAAACAAAGCAGGCTAGATTGAGGCTTGGCTAACAATGACTTTCTTAACTCATTCCCGGAGGTTTTCGTGACCCACCTACCAAAGATAGAATCTGATCACTGCCCCCTGCTGATCCAGTCTAAGAAATTCTTGAGTAACAAGAAGAGGTTCGTCACCAAGGCTTCATGGGCACAAGACCCCTCCTTCACTCACTGTCTTGATCGACACTGGTGCAAAAATCTACAATTTTATGAGGCCCTTATGCTAGCCAAGCCCCATATCTGCGATTGGGATACTGATAGGCATAAACATAAAGGGCCACAAAGGAACGTCTTCTACGAAACATTGACATCCTTCAAACGAATTTAGCTATCAGGTACGATGAAATTATAGACAACTTATGTTCTCAAATGTAGGGAGAGCTTAACCTAATCCTCAAACAAGAGGAGGAGGACCGGAAGTAGAAGAGACATATCAATTGGCTCAGGGAAGGGGACTCCAATACTCACTTCTACCAAGCGTTCGTGAACCAAAGGAGAAGGTCCAACAAGTGCAATACTATTAAAGGCCCAACAGGCGACTGGATCACTGATGAAGATGAAATCTTCATGGTCACAAACTACTTCATCGACCTCTTCACCACCCCTAGCAACACCAGCCAGCGAGACATAAATAAGATCCCTGCTCGCTTCACCCCCTTATCTGATGATGAGTCCCACAGTTTATCCAAGCAAATTCAACTGATAGAGATCTTTGAAATTCTGAAAACCATGGACCCCTACAAAGCAGCTGGTATGGACGGTACAACAACACATTTCCTGATATCAAACTGGTCGACTATTAAAGAAAATGTCTGCAAAACGGTCCAGGAAACCCTAAGCTCTGGAAATCTCGATGAACAACTTTGTGATGCCACTGTAGGTCTCATTCCTAAAGTTCCCAGACCTGAACTCAAAAGCTAGTTCCGCCCTATTTCACTCTACAACACCATTCTTAAGCTTTGCTCGAAGGTTGTGGTTGAAAGACTGAAGAAGTGGTTATCGGATTGGATCAACCCTGCGCAAAGCGCCTTCGTCCCGGGGAGGAAGATCTCTGACAATATCTCTACAGCCCAGGAAATTATACACAATATGAAAAGGAAGAACTCCAAGAAGACCATGGCCATAAAAATCAACCTCACGAAAGCTTATGATAGATTGGCATGGAACTTTTTTGAAGATACCTTAAAAAGAGTGAACCTCCCCACCTGCATGATTGAGTACATCATGAACTCCATCACTCAGGGAAACTCAGCCATAGCATGGAATGGTAGGAGCTCGACTAGCTTTAGACCCGGGAGGGGCCTCAGACAAGGCGATCCTATGAGCCCATATATCTTTGTGCTTTGTATTGAACGCCTAAGCCAAATGATCGAAGAGTGTGTTAATACAAGGAGATGGCAACCCATACAGTTGGGTAGAAAGGGACCATTGATTGCTCATCTTTGTTTTGGTGATGATATCCTCCTATTTCCCAAAGCAAACATTACTAATATGGGTACCATTCTGCATTGTTTCAAGGAGTTTGAGCTCGCCTCTGGTCAAGCCATCTTAGTTGACAAGACAAGGATCTTCTTTTCCAAAACTGTCTCAATTCAGGAGGCCACCCAGATTTGCACTCAAAGCGGGATGCAAAGAACTTAGGACTTGGGGAAATACCTAGGGGTCCCAATCTTCCACACACGGGTGAACAAGAAGACCTACAGTGAAGTCCTCGATAAAGTGACTAATAAAGTTAGCTCCTGGGCTACACAGAACATGTCAATGGCTGGGCGCATATGCCTTGCTAAGAGTACCCTTGCCGCCATTCCAACTTATATCATGCAAACAACAAAGCTCCCTCTCCAACTATGTGACAAAATCGATGGAGAGATCAGGCGATTCATATGGAGTGGCGGGCGAAGCATAAGAGGGACACATCTTGTGTCCTGGGAACGACTCACCCGTAAGAAGATTCATGGGGGCCTGGGCCTCAAAGCCATGAGAGACTGGAACCAAGCTTTACTCCTAAGGCACAGCTGGGATATTTGGAGCGGAAGGAAAACTTTATGGAGCATGGCCATGCGAGATAAAATTTTGAATAGAAATCCAAGGACACCATCTAATCTGTCTCGGCTAGCAAGAGGTGTTCTACAATCGAACTCCTTTATGCAGGAAAACACCCTCCTAAGCCCTATAAGCGGGAATGGTATCAACGCGTGGACTGACTGCTGGCTACCGAGCGGCAACCGACTAGAGGCTCATGTTGTGTGAACCATCCCAGATGAACTTCGTGACCTGAAAGTGAGCAGTCTTATGAACTTGGATAGCCAGTGGGATCATGACTTCCTCGAACACTAACTCTCTACAGACGCCATCCAAGAAATCTACAAAGTTCACCCACTCATCAACTCTGAGGATGAAGACATGTGTGTCTGGAAACTTAATAATGGAGGAAGCTATACGGCCAAGTCGGCCTACACGTCTTTGCGGGAAAGCTCTGAAGTTAAATGCCCCGAACCATGGAGACTCATCTGGAGTGCCCAGGTTGCTGCGAAGGTCAAGACTTTCATGTGGATTGCTACCAATGGAGCCCTCCTTACAAACTGGAAATGCAGAAGAAGGCAGATGACTACCAACTCTATCTGTGGTCGGTGCAATACAGGTGAAGAAACTAGCCTCCATGCTTTGAGGGACTGTGTGAAGGCGAAGTCAGTTTGGCAACAGTTATTAGTTGTTTCCATGCATGCTTCCTTCTGGACTACAAACAATTTCGAGCAATGGATCAGTCAGAACCTACATTCCAAGGAGGAAACCAGAAACAAATTCCTCATAGCCTGTTGGGCAATTTGGAAACAACACAACCTAGAGGTCTTTGAAACACAAGAGACGCCAGTCCCACAAAAAGTCACCAGAATATTATTGGAAACCAGAAGATCACAAGATTGGGTACTAGGGACAGCTACGGAGCTCTCACAAAGGCAGGCTCAACAAGTACCCCATACTATGAGCCACTTATCTATGCAGACTGACGCTGCTTGGAAGAAGGGCAGAGGTGCTATAATAGTCGTTATAAAGAACCAGGATAACAGTGGAAGGGAGGATTAGGACAATTGATTATAGAAGACAATCCCCTCAAGGCAGAGTTGATGGCCATCACCCTAGAAGCAAAAATTATCAAATCCAATGATTTGCAAGGAATCACATTGGAAACGGATTGCATGTTGGCCATGAAAATGTTAAAAGATGATTATAGAATCCACCCAAAATACGCCAATAATATTAGGGGGATCCAAATGTTACTGAAGAACACTGCACATATTACTTACATGGAGAGAAAGCATAATGGTCCAGTTGATGCATTGGCAAAACTTAATTTCCAAAACAACCTTGGTATCTGGTACTATGATACACCCCCCAAAGTAGCACGTAATACTGGGTAGGTACATAGTTGTAATGGTAGTAGTACTACCATATTCAACTCATCGCAAATAACCAAAATATCTAAATTGCGATTGAATATGCTTGCACGAGGTGAGCAAGATGAATAAAACTATCGCCTGACTTCTTTAAAAAAAAGATGATGTTGATTGATTTGATGTATGCTTTCTTGTTGATTACGCTTGATGATTGGATTACAAATGTATAATTGATATATTATTCATGAATTCTACATGGAAAAGGTAAATGGTTATGCTTATGAATACTCAGATTATTGAATTTGAAGTTTTCCATGGTTTCTCAATGTTTGATGAAAATAACTTGTTGGGTGCTTATTTATTACATGCAAACTATAAGGCCCTTGTGAGTATCACGTAAGGAAACTATGATAGTTTGGACCCAGGTTTAGAACTACCAAGGGGTAGTTCACTTAAGTCCAATGATGGATAGTGAAAGGTAATTACACCCAAGGTGGTTTAAAAACATGTGTTATATTATCTTAATGAAAATACCACTTTATTTGTGTATCTATTTGATGGTTGAGAATATAAGTTGTTACAATATGCATATTTTTGTATGCACCCCACGTACATAGTATAGAAATATATTGATACGTTCTGTCAGCGTTTTAGGTTAATCTGCATCTATTAGTTGAGGACATTAAGAATCAAGGAATCTTGAAGATATTAAAGACAAGTCAAGTAGGATTAGCTAGATAGTATTTCCTCACATATGTATATGTTAGTTTCTTTTAATAAATTTGTGTAATTCCTTAGAGGAGTATTATGCAAATAAATGTATTAATTCAAGTTTAAATTAATGGAAATTATTTGATTTTATTTATTATTTGATAAATATAAACCTAGAAATTTAGGTAATGATCCTCGACTTTAAGGTCTTCTCTTAATAAAGGGACACTCAAAAGTGGGCTTCATTACAATAGGTATCAGAGACCATATTTTGCAAAAAATATTTAATTGTTGATGATTTCAAATAATATATAGATATATGTAAGGAAAAATTTTAGGATATAACCTAATGGTAATGGTTTTTAGAAAGGATCACAGTTTTAAGGACTGGCAATATTTTCTTCCACACCATTAAGTTGGTTTACGGTGACTTCCATCACCAATGTGACACCTCAATGGCCAAAACCTAGGACTTTGTATGAAATGATATTTCCTCTAGGTATTCTCATTTTTAATTTCATCCGCCTCTAATCTCTTTGCTTAATTTAACCTAAACTGCACTTCCCTACTCATCTCAAGTTTGGGTTTTGAGAAGAAGTAGGATTAAGGCATCCTCTTCCAATTAAAATACATGTAATTGTAATAAGGGAATTAGATGTGAAAAAAGTGGCACATAGTTTATGTCCCACTAGTAAGGGTAAAATATGGAAAGAGATAGGTATGGGTAAACCCATTTGTCTATGAAGGACTTGTGTTTAGATAACCCATAGTATAGGGAAACCCTAGTGGGTTGACGGATATCTAAAATCCTATGAAGTAGGGTATATTCCTTAGTTCTAACACTAATCCCTAGTTGTGTGTAATGCGAATAGTGTGGGTGAGTAGTAACCCTACCCACATAAACCCTAAGTAAAGGTAAAGGAAAGAAAAACCCAAATGTTCTTGGGTAATTCGGTTTTGGTATGCTTGTTAAGATACCCACATTTTCCCATGCATGCAAGTATGTAGAGTAGAACACCCATGTATGCATGGTGTGCATGATGGGTTTAACACATACCAATGAAACATATTAAATCGATAATAACATAATGAAACTTTTGGACCCTCGGTTCACCTTAAGGAGTGGTATCCTGGCCTAGGGGTGGGTCAACCCAATATTGGGAAAGGAAATATGTTGAAGACACAACCCTAAACCTATGGGTTCAGGTCATGGCTAGAAATCCTAATCTTTTCTTAGAGGTCAAGAAGACACCTTAGGTTAGGACCTTCCCTAGAAGGTGACTTGACTAATAGCATGTTAAGAATTAAGGAAACTTTGGATGTCTTCTATGGAACTAACTGTAAAGGTATGGAATGTAATGGGATGGAATGGGTACAAGGCATGGAATCCTCTACCCCTACCTAACCAAAATAAGTTGTCAAATGGGAAATATAATTCCAATGTATGTAAATATGAAACCTTGGTTTGAGAAATACCAGGGTAAATATGTAATGGCAAGTAATCTACGTTGAAGGAAATCATGCATCTAAGGCATATAATCCCTATAGCCACCAAGCTTGGCAAAGAAAGTGTGTCTTTAGATTAATGCCCTAGATGCATATATATATCAGAATGAGAACTTTGGTTCGACAAATATTAAGAAAAGTGTGTGATATGAAATGTTAACATGTTGAGATAAAATCCAATGAAGCACATGTAAGTCATAGACTCTCCTGGATAAGGATGAGTCACGAGACACAGATGCATAATGATATTGGAGACCCTTGTTTGTCCTAAATCAAGGTGTAAGTAATGAAGGAACAAAATACAATGATAACATCTCAATAAAACCTAAGTAGGGTAGAGCCTTAAGTCAATCTTAAGGTCAAGTAGGGATGCTTATAGGTACATAACACCCAGGGGTTCAGGAGGTGACCATGTCCTGAGTACAATAGGTTTGTGGGTTCAGGAGAAAGCCATCTAGGTGTACACAAGGCCCATGGCGTTAGGAGATTGGCCACCTCCATGAGTACACAAGGCCCAAGGGGTCAAGGTAAAGGGCACTCCATAAGTACATGAGGCTCTTGGGGGCATGAGGAGATCACTCCAAAGGTATTTGTACCGCTAGAGACCTTAAGGAAATGACTAAGTATAAAGAGATGTGAACATAAGGAATACAAGAACAAATACATTGGTGGTTGAAATAGAATCTAAAGGGGGGTTGTACATAACTCGAGGGTGAGAAAGGAACTGTCCTTGAGTTCAAGTTATTTAACCAAAATTGTGGAATAAAAATTTATACCTAGTTTGAAGTCATTGCTAAGGATGATTTGATCAAATTTTGAAATTATGAGACAAGGTGTGGATACACCATCTCTTTGTGTAGAATGGGGTGAACTATGTATTTGGACTATAACCAAATGATTGTTTCATATTGGTCTAAGTGTGAGAGATGGGGTACCCACATGTGATGTATAAAAAGTTGACATATGAGAATGAACATCCTAAGTTAAGATTTATGACATGATTTAGGGTTTTGAGGTGTTAACTCACCCTTAAATTATTATAGATGAATAATTCTTGGTAGGTTTGAAACCTAGAAAGCATAATCACCAAGTGTAAATGAATCACAAAGTGAAAACGTTATCATTAAGTGAGAATATCAGGCAATAAATGAGGATGTGGAAATATCTAGATCGAATTGGATTCTATCCTCAGTAATATGAGAAATTGTTTCATAGAAGTTATCTATATAAAACCTATCCAAGAAAGTTTTCTAGCACTGATATTTGAGGCTAATGTGAGTGATCATTTGCCTTACCTTAGTAAGTTTTAATTTTGGAGAAAAAAATATTTTTAAGGTGAGGTGAAAGTTACATCCTAGAAATTTGGGAATTTCAAGTCTAATTCAAGTATGATGTGAAGATACAAAGGGAATCATGAAGTGAACAATAGGACATTGGGTGGTGAATTTGAACCCTAGACTTGTAATAAGTCTTCAATTCAAGTAATATTGAGCATATGGGTGAATGTGATGTTTAATTGAGACTCCATGATGACCAAAGCATTATTTTCGTGATTTAGATTATATTTAAGGTCATGGACCCTTTAGATAGTGCATGATTTGATTCGTGGGCCTTAGGACCTGATATAGGCCCAATTGGGGTAGTTGGTTTACAAATAGGTCTCTAGATATGAAATTGGGAATCCAATATTTCATGTTCCTAATAAATGGGTATGATATTTTTGTTGATAAATAATTGGAACAATAGATAATAGAAGAAACTCTAGAATATTCTAAGCTATACCATGATCTGGATCCTATTTTTGAACAATGATCTAAATGATTTGATGGATTATCTTCCTTCAAATAATAGATGATAGGAATAGGAGCATAATCCAAGATAGTGAGATAAATAGGATCTTAAACACAACTGATATAACCATTACTTGAATGAGGGGGTTTATCTAAATCAAAAAGGTTTTATATTGGAGGATTTACCCTTTCCCTAGACCCAGAGCTGGATCTCGGGTTCATAGACAGATTTGTGGGAATGACACTTATCCCCTAACCTAGGTTGTCCCGGGATAGCCCTTGAGATCACGAAATCCTTCATTTTCAGTCCCAATCTCCCTCTCTTTGTCATTCCTTTCACCAACAACCCTCCACATTATCATCTCAAATGTCACCCCTTGGTCTAGCAGACTCTGGGCAAGAGGAAGGGTTTGCCTCATCGTGAAGTTTTCTAGGGATAATTGTGTTATCCACATAGCATCCTATAGACTTTTTGAAGAGCCAAGAGCTTTGCACCCTTGCCTATAAAAGGCCTCATCCACCCCGAGTATCCACATAAGAATCTATCCCAGATCTAAGCAACTTGCCCAGTTTAGAACACCCTTGCCTCTCCATGAGTGCCTCACCCCGACAGTGATTCAAGAAGAATGACTGATTCAGACCACAACAGGATCACTCGAGTACTAGAGGGTGCAAAAACTCCCTTTCTTTTCATACTCATCCATAAATATACCATCTCTCTTCTGCTCCTCTCCAAAATACCAGGCAGTGATCCTAGCTTGCTTTTCATACTCATATCCATGAAAATAGTAGCACAAAACTAAGCTTCGTTCTCCCCAATATTTGACCACATCCGGCCACCACAGACCCTTGTAGACCTCGGTCTAGGCCTGGTGGGGGGCACTAAAGGGTAAAGAGGCTATCACCCAAACTTCCTGAGCCTTAGAGGAAGGAGTCAACCAATGGGTTGACGCTATCATGGAAGAAGTAGGGTTCCTCACGATGAGGAAGATGGACAAGGTCGCATAGATTGATATGCCCCTCAACTACTTGAGTATCCAACTCAAAGCATGTGGGTGTTTGCGTCCTTACAGCTTGCTCAAATCGGTCTTTGGAATAAAAACAAGAAGTTTTAGTTTGCCTATATGGCAACCTATGATTGATTAGTTTTTGTTTAATTACTTTGATTTAAGTGAATAATTGGTAGGTCAGAATATACTGATATTGTATATCAATTTCATCAGAAAAAATGAGTAGCACATGAATAAAATGATTTCAAAGCCTGAACATGATCGTGGTTCCAAAAGTATAGTGGATATATGAGTCCATTTTGATTAGTACAGTAAAACTCCATATTTGATTAATATATTTCTCAAATCATTAAATGAGTTTATTTTGTGTTTTTGAATATAATGAGAACCCAAGAATAATGATGATAATGATGATGAATAATTAGGGTTTCTAGGTAAATAATCATATACATGGATAATTAAGGTCTTCAAACCAATGTGTATATCTTGCTATGATCCTAATGCAGATAACCTGACCTAGACATTCATAATGCACTAATAAGTTATATTTGATAATTAGACTTCATAACTCTAATGAAACATGATATGAGGGAATTAGAGTTAAACCTAATGTCTAATTAGGGTTTATAACATAATGAATCTTTATGGAATTGATTTAGGGTTTGGTAAGATGACCCTAAACCCTAGATATGAACCTAAGATAGGTTTAATATGAGTAATAACTTGAATGTATGGTAACACTTCATAGTTTTATGTGTTTACAGATCATGTTGATTGATTAGATGTATGCTTGCTTGTTCAATATGATTTATGATTGGATTGCATAAGGTAAACTTTAAATATTATGCATGAATTTTGCATGGAAAAGGTTTGTGTTTAAGCTTATGAATACTCAGACTTGAAATATTATGGTTATGAATATCGTAAGCATCTCCTTCCATTTTTTTTTAAGAATTAGCTAAGATAGTATTAAGACTTTTGTTTCCTTGCATTAATCTAGAAATTTGTTTTTGTTTCTCAACATTTTCAGCAACATTTTTGGTTATATCTAAGTTTACTTGAGCAAGATCCGAAAGAAAAGTATCTCTTTCTTTTACTAAAATATCATTATCTCAATGTTAGAAAATCTAGCATACATGCAATAGATTTGTTAGTCTACATATAGAATAGCTCAAATTTGTGTTATAGCATGTAAATCTTTGTATTCATTACTTGGGTAATACCCTCATGAGTTATAGAAAATTTATCTGAAATTTCATAAGTTGTTTCACAACAGTATATGTGGTAAATGTACTGCAAGATAAAGAACAATACTTACAGCCTTTGCATTTTGTATAGTTCTCTTTATCATTTCAGAGCCCCATTGTTCTAACTCCATTCTAGGAAGTGCATAAGGACAAGCAATCATCTACCATAGCTCAAAGCTACTGCCTTGAAAGTAAAACTGAATCCTTCTCTTCCAATACGTGTAGTTGGATCCGTTACACACTAGTAGCCGACTCACATGTAATCCCTCAAGTATGAGGTGGCTAAGCGCATTGTCACCCATCCATCAAGACTCATTACGGCTTCTTGAAGACCTACTCTGTACCAATTGAAAGACATCACCTCCTAGTCCTAGGAATAATACCTAGATCTGATACCAATTAAATACTCTAGAGGGGGGTGTATAGAGTCTAAAGAAACTTTTTGCAAGTTTAAATAAAAACATTGTTAATTACACCTTGCTTAAACAATGTGGAAATATGAAGCAAGTTAGTCAACAAAAGTAGAAGCCACAAGAACACTAAGATTTAGAGTGGTTCTGTTAAATGACGCCAGTCCACTACCTAGTTGTTTCCAACTAGGATTTATAAACCATGTATTTTATTACGATACATAAAATTTTCTTGTGCCTTTTGAGAAGTAAGACAAACCCTCCTTTTTATCTCAAGGAGAACTATCACCTTCTTTGATGGGACATCAGAAGGTCACCCACTTCACCTCTTCTTAAACAAACACAAATGAGCACAATACATACTCTTCCTTAACGACCATGGGAGATCATGAATTGAGAAGACTCCTTCTTGTCTCACAGGTTCCTGGACAACTTTTACTCCAAGAATAATATTGTTTGTGTTTTATAAAACACAATGAACACAAAAGAATCTCAAATGTGATCATTGTTTCGACAATGAAGTATAATTTTTATACAAATCATCTAGTATACTATCTTTATTACCTATCTTAGAATACATTGTTGTAACTTATATTCCTCTTTTTCCACTATGGTATCTCTAATTCATAATCACTAATTGAGACGCCTCTTTCTCATGACATGATCATGCATTGGTATTTTTTATTCATTTCCCATGTAATTATGTTTCCAAGATTTGTTCATTCTCAGTTTGTGTTCTACTTCATCATAGAAGATTTTATATTCTTCTTTGGACACATGGTTATTCATAAAAAATGGTTATATAAGAATGTGTAAAGTGTTCATCTTGAGCAAATAATAAATTTTTTGTAAAGGTCTCTAGAATAAATCTTGTTTTAGTTGTTGGATATGTCTCCAAAAGGTATGCCACACCCTTCATAGTTGACATCAAAGTATTCACATCCTATATAAATAGTGTTCATTAGACTTGTAACTTTGGTTTGAACCTCATTGTATTGGTCCTTCCTTGACTCATGCCTTGATCACTTAATCTTAGTTTTTTTTGTTTGTTTAGTCTAAGGAACTTTGTATGGTGTTAGTGGACTTTTTAGTATCAAAGTGAAGTGCTTTTATCCTAGATAGAAATGCTTTGAATAATGTTAGAAAAGTATATTCAAAAGAAAGGTTACATTTTAATACTATTTTATCTGAGGAAATTACCCAGCAAATAGATTGTTTCTAGATTTTATATTTGAGGGATTCTATGTTTTCTTTTACCTAACCTAAGTTTCCCCATGGTCTTGAGGCCAAAAGATATACTTTTGTTCAACATATTCCCCTTAGAATGATGATCTTGATATAATGGATCAAGATAAGTATGTTCTAGGAATGAAGTGGTAGTGGATCAGTTGTTAGTTGTTACAATAAAATTGTTATATTATTTGGAAATTCAAAATACTAATTGAACTTTTCCTTCTTCTTTATTATACAAACTAAAAAAGACCACAGCTACAAGTATTCTTTTAATACTTGGTAAGAATCCGAATTTAAGGCCAGACATGTTATTTTATAACTGACCTCATGGTGAATCCCTTACTTGTTATATGTCACTCACATTATCAGCTAATTCTACAAGACAAATACATGTGATTTATATTGATAATTGTTATGTAGATATAGAACGTACAATCAATCTTATGTTTATTATTTATTCAAGCCAAAATCTCCCTTATTTTTAGTCTAAGTCATTATGTGGTTCCTCCTTGTATTTCCATTAATCATTCACTAGTGTAATTTAGGGGCATGCCATCAAATAGATGTTAATATCCCCAAGCCCATTCAAAGGTAATTATGGTCCATGCAACTAAGATATGTATGAAATACATATATGAGATGTTCCATTCGACCAAAGGCATGCATGTGAAAATGAATACTTTAACATAGTAGTATCTTATAGATAGCATAACATCCTGCATTGAATACAACAGAAACACACCAGTAGTAAATAAACATTGTTTAGCCACCCAAGAAACTAAACATAACAAGACCAACAATTGTCGCCACCATTCTGATTTCCTTGTTCTCATGATGTTATATTCTCAAAACATTTGAACCTATGCAGATCACCTTTCCCTTAGTTTCCACATAGTCGTTGATCTACTTCTTCTAGACAAACTATCCTTAGTTTCTGATCCACATTATCTTGACAATCTATGCATATGATTTGAGACAATTTATATGGTCAACTATAGGATGCATACAATTTCTCTTTAATGTCAAATCATTTAATGTTAAGCTCCACGTATTAGGATATTGTTTTGTTACTATTTTTAGTGCATAATTCTTTATATAGATATTATTCTCATTCCCAACTCAGATGTACCCCTCTGACCACTCTCAAAGTTTCAAAAAACTCAACGGTCTGTCATATCATGGAAAACATTAAATATTTAGTTAGGACATAGACAACCATATACCATTGTTTATAGTTTTGCTTGCATATCCCATTCATTTCAACAATATTTAGGTGTAGGCCAAATGGGTATGGTAAGTTAATGTGTAGATGTTTATGTAGTTATTGTAATTTACTACATTGATTTACCTTTACTAATGACATGCAAAGTGGAGTCCACATGCCTATTTCAAAATGAGTTGCACATATCTATAAGCATAGAAACAATATGCTAAAATACCACACATATCAAGAATATAAAGTAGAGTACATGAAGCTAGACAGTGAACAAATGAGCACCTAGCCTTTTGCAAGTTTTTCAACGAGTGAGTTTGTGAGAGCATCGGGGATTATTGCAAGCTCTCATCCATGTGTCAACTTTTCATGGATTTACATATTCAGCTCTCATATGATGCAACTAATATATTGTGTTTTTGTAATGTTAGATTCATTTTGGATTAGATGGGACTTTTAATAGAGTCACATATTGAGTAGAACCATAAAAGGACAAGTAGCTAGCAGCTTGTGCATTGCATCAACCAATACCTGGTTAAGACCAGCATGCTAATGTAATGTTTCTAAATGTTTCTCACAATAATTATTTTTTATTATATAAATGTGTAAATGGTGCATAGAAGTGGAAGACTATTGAATAAGTTTAGGGCCTTCCAATAGACAAGATCGACCTTTTTTAGTTTTATATGTGGGTTGCAAATACATGTGAGTTTGTCATGTTTAAAGTTGTGGGCCTCACTAAGGGAACTGGATGTTTTTATGGACAACCTCGTGCTCAATCTTTTCTTGACTTTCCTAAACCAAATACTTATTTATTCTTCCTTTATGAGAAAAAAATAAAGTATTGAGTGATTCTTTATGGATATAGTAAGATGGGTATGAATGTGAATATCTTGTGACTCATTTGCCTCTCTTTTAGATGGGTTTTTCTGATGAAAATGCTTTTAAGATGTTAATGAATAATTATGCTCCCCAGCCCCCATAGAACCTCGACAATGCCTTTGTTCTCATGTTGATCTGCTCAAGTCCACAATTTCCTTATAATTGAGTACATTTGTTGCATTGCTAACGTTGTAGTTTTCTTTATGCCACTTGAGTGATGGATTAATTGTAGTTTTGTTCTCTACTACATATACAATTTTCACCCTCTTCTATAACCAATTATAATTTTTATCCAAGAAAACCATATGTGTGTGCTTGTCATTTTTCATTTACCTTGTCCAATGCATCCACATAACACTCCAGATGTATTATTTTCTTGAAGAATGTGTTCCTTCTCTAAAAGGTTCAAGTCATGCATTTCTTAACCTTATCCTCTCATGCTACTTTCTATAGAAATAAATGATTCTTGAAGTACTTGTGCTCTAGATAGTCGATTTTGATATTTATGATATAGGAACTAGGCAAATGTATCCACCCAGACTATGTACATGTTCTATTTTCTTTTTCAATTTACAAGTCTTTAGATTACTCTGTATGATCTCAATGATTTCATATTTATGAGAAAGAGTACATATGGTTGTTGTTTATATTTGCTGGAAAAATGTTTATAGATATTATGATTGTCCAATGTAGCCAATTTGCACTTATGTAACCTCTTGAGAAGGGTTAGTTTCTTTATGGAATCATACCTTTCATGTTGGCTGGCCTTTCTTTCCACATTCAAAACACCTAGAAGAATGAAAATCTTTTATATTTCTTACCATTTATAACTAAGGCACTTTCATCATCATCACTACTTGTGTCATTGCTTTCTTGAGTGATGTTCTTTGATGACACTTTGGTGGTAGATTTGAGAGATAGATCCTTCCTTCTTCCCTTTTTTTGTTCGTCTTCCACTTTTTCTTCTTCCTCAAGAGTGACTTCATGCGTTTCCAAGTTCCCTATAGGTTGTTCGATCTTCATAGTTGTAAGATCATTTGCCTCCACTAATGCACTGACCTTTGATTTGACATTGGGTGGCAATGACTTGAGTATTTTGAAAGCTTGGTCTTCTTTGATTATGTGTTTTCTCAAGGCACTCAAGCTATTGATAATGTTAGAAAATCTAACACACATCTCTACAATAGATTTGTTAGTCTTCATATAGAATAACTCAAATTAGCATGTAAATATTTGTATTCTTTACTTGGGTAGTACCCTCATGGGTTACAGACAATTTATGTGAATTTTGATCAGTTGTTTCATAAGAGGATATGAGGTTAAATTCACAACAAGATAAAGAACAATAAAGAATACTTATAGCTTTTGAATTTCGTGTAACTCTCTTTACCATTTTGATGTCCCATTGTTCTAACTCTATTGTAGGAAGTGCATAAGGACAAACAATCATCTATCATAGCTCAAAGCTAATGCCTTGAAAGCAAAACTACATCCTCCTCTTCCAATATGTGTAGTTGGATCCGTCAAACACTAGTGGTCAGCTCACATGTCATCCCTCAAGGTTGAGGTGGCTAAGCACATTTCCCCCTATCCTTCAAGACATGTTATGGATCCTTGAAGATCTTATCTAATATGACTTAATAGACATAAAGTTGAACCCCCAACTCCTAGGATTAAAACCTAGCTCTAATACCAATTGAAAGACTCTAGAGGGGGGTGAATAGAGTCTAAAGAAACTTTTTACAAGTTTAAAACACAAAAACAGTCAATTACACCTTGCTTAAACAATTGGGAAATATGAAGCAAGTTAGTGGACATAAGTAGAAACTACAAGAACACAATGATTTAGAGTGGTTTCATCAAATGATGTCAGCCTACAACTTAGATGTTTCCAACTAGGATTTCTAAACAATGTATTTTATTCCTTTTCTATATCGATACACGATACATAAAACTTTTTGGTGCCTTTTTATGATCAAGACAAACCCTCATTTTTAGCTCAAGGGGAACTATCACCTTCTTTAATGGGACGTCAGAAGGTCATCCACTTCACGTCTTCTTTTATGGATGCAAAAGAGCACCATACCTCACTTTTCTTTAACACCCACGGAAGAGCATCAATTGAGAAGACTCCTTCTTCTCTCATAGGTTCCTAGATAGCTTTCACTCCAAGAAGTAGTCCAAGAGCAATACAACAATGGAGAAAGAGATTGGAGAAAGAAACAACCAATGAAGATCACAAGTATCCTATATCAAGCATATGGACCAAAACCACAGTAAATAGGGAAAGGTTGTGTGGTGGTCTTGGGATGCTTTAAGTCGGACACAAAATTTTAGTTGTTAGAAGATTGCAAGTAGAGTGCTTTTCTCAATTCTCTCAAGGATAGAATACTGAAGTGTTCAAGTTGTGCTCTAGGTGTCCCAAGACCACTCCTATATAGGAATTTCTTATAAGTGGTTTGGGTGACTGTGTGGAGTGTTTAGGGTGTACTTAGTAGTAAAATATTTGTTAGGATTATGTATGTTGAGTTGCAACGGTTAATTTGATCATTAACATACTTAATTTCTAGAACTTTCTTGGTCAAGAAAAAATTGACCAGAAATTGTCTCGGTCAAACAATTAGTTTATTGAGAAGTGTTTAGTGAGCGCAACTGGGTCTAACAACTAAGTGACAATTTAACTTCTTGGTCCATATAGGTACAACAACTCTTTCTCAGTCAAACTTTTCTTTGACCAAAAATCTCAGTTGAGAAAGATTTCAATCGAGAATGACCCTAGGATCAAGTGATGTAAAGGCTCTTTTCCAGTCGTCTAAGTCTTTGACCAAGTGGACTTCGGTCGAAATAGACTTCAACCGAGAAGGATGTTGTAGGAGCATATGCAAAATGTAGGAAAACCTATCTAATGACTATTCCAACAAAACCTAATAACCCTAAAGGCTTCATATGAGTGTGTAATAGGGTTTCAGGTAGGTGGGGTTGATCCATAGATTAATTTTACATGACTTTTAAGTACTTGTACATTATACTTTTATACAAGTGTATTAATAATGATTAAATATGAAAAACTCAAGCATTTGATACAACTTTCTTGATCAACCTTTGCCAAGATAACTCTTTTCACCTAAAACATTTAGATAGCACGTTATATCCATAATTAGGAAAAAAATCATCATCAAAAGATAAGATAAGATAATGTCTAGTTTAGCTGACATTGTATGCCATGGTGAAACCATAAGTCCTGAGCAATCCTTTCATTTTTGATAACATCCATCTTAATTATATTTAATTCTTTCGCTTTGTTAATAAACACTCGACCAGCCCATTTTAGCTCTATCTAATTTGCCTTTAGTAGGTAGTAGTTTTTAGTGATTGATTCTGAGATTGACACTCCGTCTTCATAGGCCTATATTATGAAACATGTGCATTTACATTTTGTAGGCATAGTTTAAGTGTGTCACATTTTTGGTGCCTTTATCAAGGAATCAGAAACATGAGCACTATGAGTGTTGGGACCAACCACTCTAGGACATTTTTTCTTTTCTTTTTTCATTTTACTTTCAATCTTCTCTTTTGAACAAGAGCTTTATTGAAAATGTTTCTTTTGTCAATTCACTAGTATACTATGTCTCATATTGCCACTTGAAAATTTAGGTACTACAGCATGGTTCTCACTCAAACTAGAAACTACAAAGATTCCACACTCTACCTGAGTATATATCAAGAAGAAATCTTACATAATATGTGTGAGGCGCATGAGTTTAAATCTTTATCTGATAAGCTCATTCGAACCTCCATACCACATGCGATAAAGGCATCATCTATTGCATCTCATCTAGAGCTAATCAAATGGCAAGTAGTTAATGTTGTTAGTTAAGGGATGGATCTAGGAGTGGTAGCGTTGATAAAGCCACAATCATTTCATGATCGCATCATGGTGGACCCAGTGGTGCATATAAACAACTTTGTAGAGAGTTAGGACATGTTCAGGCTTGATAGGGTTCCATCCATAGTGATTTACTTGAAGATCTTGTCATATTTGTTGTCATATAAAGTCAAGGCTTGGTTCCTTATCTTGTTTCCAGAGTAAATCAAAACATAGGATGAAATGATTGATGTCTTTTTTCAAGAGATATTTCCCACACCAGAAGACAAAAGAATTGGTGGCAAAAATCTACAACTTCAAGCAACACGATGAAGAGTCATATTTTGAAGCATGTGAATGGTTTCAGAACATGCTCAGGAAGGTCCCTCTTCATAGGATAGATTTCTTTAGTCTAGCAAAGACATGTTTTATGACTTGTATAAAGGAGATATGACTACTCTTGATAGGGTAGGGGCATGATTCTCCTTAGAAAACAAGGCTACAAGATGTCACAAGATCCTAAAGAACAAGGCCAAGAATAAATATTGGGGCAAGAGAAAGAATCACTAGAAACAGTCAAAAGTGATATGGAATCAAGAAAGGTCACAAAATTTAAAAGCTCAGATTGATAGACTCACAAAGAAATTTGATCAAAAATATGGCACCTAATCTGAAGGTGAAGAGGAGTGCATGTACTTGCTGCAATAGAACAATAGGGGCAGTAATGAGTATTCCTGGGGAAGGGATAATAAATTCTCTTGTAAGGATCATAATAATTTTTAGTAAGAATCGTCAAAAGAACAATAGGACAAACAATATTATGGAAACACCTCATAGCAATATAAATTGGATAGAAGTCCTAGCAAGATGGACAAGCGAAGACACGCTCGGTAAACTTGTGAGTCACAATGAGGCCTTACTGGACCAAATAAAATGGGAGGAATAGAATCAAGCGGCTTAAATCGACAGCATAAGAAATCAGATTTCACAATTAGCAGTGGATATGGCAGTCATGAAGAAGCTCAATCAGCAAGGATTCCCAGGAAACACTAATATTCCATATAATAACCAATACGTAAAAGTAGTTCTCCTTTGTAGTGGCACAGTGTTGATGAATCAAAAACAAGATACTCAAAAGAAAAGCACAACACCATATGACACTAAGGTAGAGACAAAAGGAACATTTCCAAAGAAGTAAATAGACCATACACCTCAAGAGGAAGTCACAGACAAGGAAGATGTTGGGAAGAAAGAAACTAAAAACACATTCCACCTCAGCAATGCAAAAATGTGACTCCAGTGCCTTTTCCTAATCGATTGAAGGCCAAAAAGGTTGAACAACAGTTCACAAAATTTTTGGACACTTTTAGGAACTTTCACATCAACCCACTGCTAATAGATTCCATTGAACAGTTTGCTCCTATGGAAAGTTCTTGAAAGAAATCATCAATAAGAATACAAGTATAGCATATTTTGATGTTATAATGTTACGTGAAAAAATCAATCTTTTAAACCAAAGAAAGTTTCCACATAAGACACAAGATCTGGTATGCTTCAATATACCATGTTACACTGGTAAGGTCAACTTTGGAGAGGCACTATGTGATTCAGGAGCAAGCATTAATCTCATGCCACTTGTCACGTTCAAGAAATTGTTTTACATCTTAGAAATTTGGGAATTTCAAGTCTAGTTCAAGTATATTGTGAAGATACAAAGGGAATAATGAAGTGAATAATAAGACCTTAGTTGATGAATTTGAACCTTAGACTTATAATAGGTCTTTATTAAAGTAATGTTGAGCATATTGGTGAATATGAGTCTTAATTTAGAATCTATGATGATCAAAGCCTTAATTTCGTGATTTAGATTATATTTAAGTTCATGGATCCTTTGGATCATCCAAGATGTGATTCATGGGTCTTTGGACCTGATACAAGCCCAATTGGGGTAGTTGGGGTTTACGAATAGGTCCCTAGATATGAAATTGAGAATCAAATATTTCTTGTTCCTAATAAATGGCTATGATGTTTTTTGTTTATAGATGACTGGAATAATAGATCATGGAATAACTCTAGAAAATTATAATCTATCCCATTATCGGGGTCATTATTTGAACAATTACCTAAACAATGCTTGAAGAATAAGTTTTAGAGAAAACATAATTGATTGGATGGACTATCTTCCTTACAAAAAGAGATACTCTGAATAGGAGCATAATCCTAAATTATGGGATAAATAGTATCTTAAATGTGGCTAATGTAATTATTAGTTGAACGATAGGCTTTATTAGACTAAAAGGTTTTATCCTGAAGGGATTTATCCTTTCCTGGGACCTGAACCTAGATCTCGAGTTCATGAGAAAATCCATGGGAAGGGGACTTATCCCCCCTTCCTAGGCTATCTTGTGATGGCCCTTGAGATCGCGGACTCCTTCTTTCTTAGTCCCAACCTCCCTCTCTTCACCCTTTCTTTCACCAACAACCCTCCACAATATCCTCTCAAAGGGCTCCCTAGTATAATGAACTCGGGGCTAGAGGAAGGGTTGGCCTCATCGTGAAGTTTTCTGGGGATAACTACAACTACCTACAGACTTGTTGAGGAGCCACAAACTCTGCATCCTTACTTATAAAAGGTCTTATCTACCCCAACTATCTACATAAGAACCTCTCCAGATATGAGCAACCTGCCAAGTGTAGATAACCTTTGCCTCTCCATGAGTGCCACACCACTAGAAATTCAAGAAGAAAATTGATCCTAGGACTCTATAGGAGCACCTGATTCAGTTGAGGGTTCACAAACCCCCTAGGACTATCACATAAATCATCCTCTCCTCTCCACTATGCCAGGTAATGATCCTAGCTTGGATCATACGCATATCGATGAAAATATTAGCACAAACAAAGCTTCATCTTCCTCAATCTCCGACCACCTCCAACCATCACAAACCCTTATAGACCTCTATACATGTCCTCTAGGAATAGCACGGGGTAACCAGGCTATGTCCCGAGCCTCTTGAGCCTTGGAGGAAGGAGTCAACATGTGGGTTGACCTTGTCATGGAAGAAATAGGGTTCCTTGTGAGGAGGAAGATGGGAAGGGTAGGATAGACCGATATGCCCTTCAACTCTATGAGTATCCAACTCATAGCATGATGACATCTAAGTCCTCACAACTTTTTAAAACCTAGATTTGGAATGAAAACAATTAGTCTTTAGTTTGCTTATGTGGAAGCCTATGATTGGTTAATTTTGGTTAAATTACTTTAATTCTAGTTTATTATTGGTAGGTCAGAACATGATATCCTATAACATTTTCTTATGAAAAATGGGTAGAACTTGAATAGAATGAGTTTCAAACTCGAATATGATCATGGTTCCCAAAGTAAAGGGGATATATGAGTCTAATGTGATTAGTAGACTAAAGCCCTAGATTTGATTAATGTATTTCTCAAATCAATAAATAAATTTATTTTGTGATAAAAATTAATGTTTCTGAATATAATGAGATGATGGTGATAATGATGATGAATAATTAGGGTTTCTAGGTCAATGATCATATAGATGGATAATTAAGGTCTTGAAACCCGCCTACACTAATGGAGCTCTAGCAATGGAACACAGTCGTAGCCACCCAAAGAACCTGATCGTCAGATGTGGATGAAGATCAACCCAGTGATCTCAAGAAATATCGATGATCCTAAAGATCAGTGTGAGATCTTCAATGTGGAGAATTCTCAGAAATAGACTCCTCTAAGCAAAACTCAGATTTGTATTAAGAATGGGAAGATCATCTACCCAAAGAACAAAGAAGATGAGAATGCGACCAAGTGGAAGTATAGTTTGGTAGGCTATGTTGTTAACTTTTCACCAGATCTACTACTTCTACATCAACACCTATTGAAGCTCTGGAAATTGTAGGAAGACTTCAATCTGATAGGAAGAGAGAATGATACATTTATTATCAGTTTCTTTAAAAATGATGATATGGTTTATGATATGAACAATGAGTAGTGGTTCATCAGAAGAATACCTTTGATACTTATGAAATGGAGACCAGAGTTTCCGATGAAGAAGATTGGACTCAAGTCTATACCTATCTGGGTGAGAGTGCACGACCTTCCTACTAAACTATGAGACACTCAGATGTTGGATAGGATTGGTTCTTTCCTAGCCTTTCCCCTTCAAACAGATAGAGTCACCAGTAAATGTTCTCAGTTCAGCTATGCCAGACTTCAAATCATTATGGATGCCAACTCTCCATTTCCAGATCCTGTAGAGATTCAAAGTGATGAAGGGAATTCCCAAAATTTATTTCTTGAGTATGAATTTCTTCCAAGAGGAATTTTTAAGGGTGGGGGATATTATCATCTTGATAAAGAAAAGATTAAGAAAAAGATATTAGATAATTTCATGATGAGTCACTTTTTGGGATATGATTATATCGTGAATCATTACAGTTACCCTTTGGGTCTTATTATCATTCTATGGAGAAATGAAGACTGCAACATTCAAATTCTTGGGGAGTTTGATCAGATTCTTCATGTTAAATTTTCTACAGAAGACAGAGTTTTGTATATTTTCCATTTATGAAGATAATAATGATAGTGATAGATCATCTTTATGGAGTAGTATTAAATCCTTCTCTGGTTCTACTGACCTTCCATGGTTGTTATTTGGTGATTTAATGTTGTTAGACTTAATTTTGAAAAAGAAGGTAAACTCCTGCCAACTAGAAGGTCTATGGAGGAATTCAACGAATGTATATCTTCTTGTCGCCTTTTTGAACTTATCCGTAAAGGGAATTTCTGTACTTTAGATAATCATCAGTATGGTGATGCTTTTATAACATCGAATATTGATAGGGACTTTGTTAATTCTACCTTTATGGACCATATCTCTGACTTTCATGGCCAGATCATCTCAAATACAGTGAGTGACCATAGGATCCTCTCTATAAATCTTAGTGAACGAAGGAAAGTTAGAGATCCTTTTCACTTCATTAATGTATGTACTATGCATGATGATTTACTGAATGTTGTTAGATTTGCTTGGGAAATCTATGTTAAAAGTTATGTAGTGTTTAAGGTTTATAGAAAATTGTCTAATGTGAAGGTGAAGCTGAAAGGTTGGAATAGTGTTGTTTTTGACAATGCCTTTGATGGAACAAAAGTGGTTAAGATAAAGGCTCTTCATGCTCAGGAATAGGTTGATTATGACTCCTCAAACTTGGACCTTCATACTGAAGCAAATATGTTGAGGAACAAACTAAAACAAGATGAGTTATGTTTGTTGACTATGACCCCTCAAACTTGGACCTTCACTAACATGTTGATATTTCAAAGGCCTACGACTCAGTCAAATGGGACTTGTTGTTGTTTGTTCTCTTTAGGATGGGATTCCCTATTCTCTAGATTCAATGGATCATTGAGATCTTCAATTCTATATCATATCAAGTTTTGGTGAATGGTGAGCCAACCCTTTTAAGGCTTCAAATGGTATTAGACAAGGAGACCCAATTTCTCCTTGCCTTTTCATCATTGTTATGCAAGGGTTATCTATTCTCATGGTGGATGCTATTGATAAATAAGAAATCAATCCATTGCAGGTCTCAAAAAATTTGAAGTTTTCTCACCTCATTTTTGTTGAAGACCATATGGTCTTTGCTAAGGTAAACATTAAGAATGCTAATAATATTTCTTATTTTGTAAAACCTTTGGTAAGATGTATGGTTTGAATGTTAATGACAATAAAAGGGAGGTCTATTTTAGCAAGTTAGCTCCTAAAAATGATCTTATTAGCATTCTTGTCTTTGGAGAGGGTGTTCTTCGTTCTAAGTATCTGGGTTTGCCCCTCTTTGTGGGTGAATTGTCAAAGTCTACATGTGATCCTTTGTTAGATAAAGTTAGAGACAAATTTGAATGTCAGAAATCAAAACTATTATCCTTTGCACGTAGTGCAGAGTTGATTAGATCCACCCAATTTGTGCTATACTTATATTGGATGAGTTCTTTTCATCTCCCGGTCTTTGTTCAAAAGGATATTGATAAATCCTGTAGAGCTTTTCTTTAGGGAGATGATGATAAATGTAATCATATTCATCTTATTCAATGGGAAACATTTACTCTTCCTACTTCTCAAGGTGGATGCAACAACAAGAAAATCAAGGATACTTATTCGACATGCCTCTTACTCAATACTTGGGATGTCATGAGAAAAGAAGACTCCTTGAGGGTCAAATGGATCCACAATAAGTACATATGCAATTGATCCTTTTGGTTAGTTAAAGAATATTCAAATATGTCATGGGTTTTTACGAGGATTCTAAGATGTAGAGAGTTACTTGTAAAGGTTATCAGTTATAAAGAGGGAAATGGTGAATCAGTTTTTCTTTGGGAGGACCCATGGCTAAATCAAACCTTTCTTATTGGCTTAATTGGAGAAGATAGTTTTTGAAGCTTGGCGTGAATGTTGACTGTAATCTGATTTGTATTATTTGTAATGGGGAGTGGTGTGTACCGACAAATCATCTTAACATGAAGCTTCTAAAAATTCTTGACTCTGTTCCTATTGAGAATGGCAAGAAATACATGGTCTTATTTAATGGTGTGGAAATCCCTAAACTCAATAATGTGTGGAACCTAATAAGGAATGCTAATAGTTCTATTGCAGAATTTTTCTAGTTGTAGAAAGGTATTGCTCCAAAGAGATTTCACGTGAATATGTGGAAAGTGTTGCATGACAAGCTTCCTACTATGGATTATATTAGAGGAATTGGTATTTGCTTAGTGGCGAGATGTTTGTTATGTGAATCAAACAATGAAGATACAAGCCATATTTGTTTCTCTTATAGCTATATTGTTGAGGTTTGGTTGATGTTGAGAAAATAGTGTCCTTTCATTCAACCAAAAACTACTAGTGAGATGGTTGGAAGGAATGATAAAGTTTGGAGAATCTGCTTTTTATGCCTTTGTCACTTCTTATGGCAGGAAAGGAACCTTAGATGTTTTGAAGAATGTACAATGTCACCACCAATTTTGTGGAATGATATTCGAGGCTCTATCAAGGCCTTTTGTTAGAGTCTTTTTTCTTTTTTTAAGGGAAGGGAACTTTGTTTAGTCTATTGTTTTTCTTTTACCTTAGCATGTTAGCCTTTTGTATATTTACATTTAACTTTATGATGTAAAGAAGGATAGATACTTCCATCTCTCTCTCTCTCTCTTCCACCTCTTTACACTCAAAAGTGGGGTTCATTACATTTGGTATCAGACCCCATATTTTGGAAAAAAATATATTTAATAGTTCATAATTTCAAATAATATATAGATATGTGTAAGGAAAATTAATAAGACATAAGATAATGGTAATAGTGTCTAGAAAGGATCACAATTTAGGTTGGCAATATTTTCCTCCACATCGTTAAGTTGGTTTATGGAAACTCCCATAGCCAATGTGATACCTGAATGGCCAAAACCTAGGGCTTTGTCGGAAATGGTATTTCCTCTAGGTATTCTCATCTTTACTTTCATCCATCTCTAATATCTTTCCTTAATTAAACGTAAAATGCACTTCCCTCCTCATCTCATGTTTGGGTTTTGAGAAGAAGTAGGATTAAGGCAACCTCTGTCAATTAAAGTACACATAATGGTAATAAAGGAATTAGATGTGAAAAATGTGGCATATAGTTTGTGTCCCTTTAATAAGGGTAAACTATGGACAGAGATAGGTATAGGTAAACCCAATTGTCTATGAAGGACTTGTATATGGATAACCCAGAGGATAGGGAAAGCCTAGTGGGTCAAGGGATATATACAATCCAACGATGTAGGGTATATTCCCTAGTCCTAACACTAAATTGTAGTTGTAGGTAATGGGAATAGTGTGGGTGCGCAGTAACCCTACCCACATAAACCCTAAGTAAAGGTAAAGGAAAGTAGAAAACCCAAATGGGTTTGGTTAATTCAGTTTTGGTACCCTAGTTGAGATATTGATAGTTTCCCATGCATGAAAGTATGTAGAGTACAACCTCCATGCATGCATGGTGAGCATGATGAGTTTAACCACTACTACATAAACAGCCTTTGGCGTCGGTTGTTTAACCCCCTTTGGCGTCGGTTTCTGAGCGACGCCTATGTGGGCGCCGCTAAAGGTCAAACACTTCGGCGTCGGTTTTTTAACCGACGCCTATTTAACATATAGGCGTCGGTCTTTTAGTAGATAACCGACGCCAAAAGGGTTCGCGCCACAGAAAACGGCGTCATCTAGGACACATTCTGCATCGGTTATCTACTAAAACACCGACGCCTATACTTCAAGATGACACGGCCGTGCTTCCCTGCACGGCCGTGTTTAGTACTATAGGTGTCGGTTTTATATGAATAACCAACGCCTTTTCCACCACGGCCGTGCTATCCTACACGGTCGGGTTGTTTGTACTATTAGGCGTTGGTTTTTATCAAATAACCGACGTTGTATGTCTTTGCTGATGGTTTTCTGTAAATAACCGACGCCTATATCTATTTTTTTTTCATATCAGTTTGCAGGCCTGCTGTGGCTGGTCAGCAGGATGAGAACCTGCAGTTCAGTTTTCTGAACTGCAGGTTTACGACATCCATTGATATCAGCCTACAAACAGGCCACAAACCTACAAAATTCACAAAAAATAATTCACACAAGTAGATACATTCGGACATCAATTCAATTCTCACATTCACACATATAGAAACATTCAAATACATGTATTAACATTCGGAAATATTCATTTACAAAGTATCATTCATTATCGCTATCAACATCCCAATTATATCTTACAGTTTCCACTGCTTGTATGGCTTTTGCCCATTCTTCTCTTATTTCATTTAATGCTTCCATCGTATATGGAGCATGTATATGTTTTAAGCGTTTACCTGTTGTGTTGTTAGTTTTAAACACCTACAAAGAGAATGATGTATATATATATGTAATAATATAAAAATAAGATTGATATATTTCATACTAACTAATGAGACTATATATAATACCTCATGTATGGTATCGATGTCCAATGCGGCATGTCGGATAATCATCTGCATAAATCACATCACATAGTATGCGCATGCCCAACCATTGTCTTGTGTAGCGCACTATAAATTGAATCATACAAAATAATACAACTAAGCACAATTCACATCAATAATATATACATTGGAGTCGGGAACTTACTTGTACGTTCTGCCAATTTATTGGCTGGTTCTTTTTCCTTGGGACCGTTCCTCCAGCCTTTTTGAATGCATCTAAACCCCTACATATTAATATAACACAGTAAATTGCATAAGTAAATAGTAATGTAATAACAGATGTTAACAGATACAAAAATGAAATATTTCTCACCAGAATAATGGCATTCTCATTACGTGTCCAATTTTAGTGTTTAATGTACTTCCCGCGGGATCTAGATAATAAACAGTGAACGTCCCGGGGACAATAACTAGTAACTCCCAATGTCTACCGCTAGAGGTAAAAAGTTAACAATTAATAACTCAAAATGCACAATAAAAATGGAATTTTATTAAGTCCAAATTATAAATAAAGTAAACTTACTTGACATTGAATGGAGCTATTATTATCGTCTTCTTTTGCTGACCAAAAATTGTAAAAGCATCTATACAGTATTGTTGAACATTATCATGGTCTGTAGCTACCAAACTAATCAATGAAGGAATCAAAAATCCCACATGATCAAATGCAAATTGTTTGCAATGATCTTCGACTAAGTAGCTGCAAAACATGTATTATGTATGCATTAATATATAAGAAACCAGCTCACCGGATCTTACACAAGGTATATGGATGTATAAATAAGATCTCACCTTATCCATGTCTCTATCATTGATGTATTCAACCACTCATACATAAACAGCTCAATAATATCTTGTATAAATAAAGAGCTATCGTATGATTGTCCTGCATAATCTGCATCTAAAGAAACAATTATAGGGCAATGTATATTATGTGCCCGTAGCCAACATGCCATTCCCCTACAAGCAGGACCTAACGGGTATGTTAGGTCAGTTGGAACCCAACTTGGTAATGCGGGAAGTGGAGGTGGAGGCTTAGGTGCTCCGGTTGTCTTCTTTTTAACCTGTATATATAATTTCAGATCAGTTGACGTCATATATACACATTAACAATTTAAAGTAATGTAAATTTATCTTACAATTTCAGTAGTGTAGACGACATCTGCTTTGGGCCACAATATCACCCCGCCTTCTGCATCAGCAACTGTATCAATATCCGGGTGGGGATATGGGAATGTAGCTTCTCTCCAATCGGGTAACACACGTATCGGGCTCACACGAACGTAGCCCTGTGGCATTGGAGTCCCGTGAAACATTGCCCCAGGAAGGGACGGGTAAGCCTGCGCCTCTGCAACAACGTAGTCTTGCATTCTTAAGCGGCATGGCTTCAATGCCTACAAATTTACGTAAAGAATATTATACATATATACATATCATCTTGAAACCATAACAACTTGAAAAGACTAACTACAATGTCATAAACAATACTTACAGCAGACGTGTTAGGCGGTGGGTCTACATGATTACTTGTAGTCTGTACATCAGGAGAAGAGTGGGTCGCCATAGGCTGATTGGAAGCCTGAGATGCCTGCCACCGCAGCAATTCTTCCTTGACCTTCTCAGCAACTACATCGTTCACCTTCTTAGCAACTGTATCCTCGACTCTCTTATTATCCTATACATGGATAAAAGAAACATTAGCTTCTTATTATTGAATTTCCTTTTGCAGCAACATTCTAAAAAAAAGTATAGGTTACCTCTTCTTGTGAAAGTCCCGCTCTGGGTTTGCGCTGGGATGGCCCAAAGAATGCTTTGATGCCCACACCAGTGCCTGCACCCCTAACACGTCCAGGATGCTCTGGGTTACCCAGAGCAACTGTCAATTTATCCTGTGTGCCCTGAGGGATGAACGTGCCTTGTTTCCTCTGCTCCTGCAGCTCCCGATAATCACCATCAACAGAAATTGGTAAGTTAACAAATAATCAATATTCAAACGATTGCTCTAAGAGTTGTATTTTACCATTTTCGCAGCCGCCTCAGCAGTTACGGGCTTCTTTATTTCACCCTTCTTGTTTTGCCTCCCAGCTATCCAGATATCATGGCGAGGCATGGGTGTGGCAGACTCCTCAGTAGCAGCAGACTCCTGAGTAGCCGCAGACTCCGTCTGTAGTCTTTGGCGAACGCTTGCATAGCCTTTTGGACCCATAGTGTGGTCATGCACATTCAGTGCACGCCTTGCTTTTTGTGCGTCACTGAGGGCCTAGTTAGTATGCACAATAATGATTTGGTTAGTAGCACTAAATGTTAATCTTGAATAGGTGAATACAATGTATATTAATTAAATTGGGAGTGACACCTAATACCTTGAATTCTTCAGATTTTCTTGAAGCAACAAAATTGTCCCAATCTTCTTTGTCCAAGAAGTTCCATTGTTCAAGGGCTGACTTCTTCTTCTTATCACCCTCTTTTATGTATTCTCTATTCATATTTGTCCTATAATTCCTAAGCATCTTTCCAGCGCGTTGCATCACACTTTTACGATGCAACTTCTCATCCAATGCAAACAGATTCTGTAAAATAGAATGTTATTAACTAGTATCCAAAATAGAATTGCAAATAATAGAATTTGTAATCTACAAAATAGAATTGCAAATAATAATAACTCACGCATAAATCCTTCCATATCAAGTCTTTTTTCCCCTGAGGAACTTTATGCCAATTATCATACTTAACACCACAATGGCTCCGAGTGGTACACCCAAGATAGTTTACAAAATTATTGCGGTTCACTCCAATTGCATTTCCTCCATTATCAAACTCCACAACCAATTTGGATCCACTGTCACTTAGCGCTATTAACTTCTTCAACAGAGTGATGCCCCTTTTCTTGTTAAGTGTTTGGTGTTGCGCATCAAGTTGCTCCAGTGCTTCAGTGGGTACATGTGCATCATCAACCTAAATTTTGATAAAAATAAACACACTGAATTAGCCCAATATATAAATATAGGATATATGACATAACTAGAAGATAATGAATTTTATAGAAATACAGGATATGTTTTTAGAACTTACATTGGTATACTCGTCATGCTCGTCATGGACAGCATGCTCATCATGGACTTCATGCTCATCATGGACATCATGCTCATCATGGTCAGCCATCTGAAAATGTCATTAAAAAGGCAAACATTTAGCATTTGTATTAACTAGAAAAAGGCAAACATTTAGCATTTGTATTAACTAGAAAAAGGCAAACATTTAGCATTTGTATTAACTAGAAAAAGGCAAACATTTAGCATTTGTATAAACATACATGTCTCTAAAATTGTGATGTTTTATCAATTAACAATCCTTCATTGTGATCTCCGCGCACATATAAGTCATCATTAGCTTCAATATTTTGTGGAGTTGGCAACCCAACTGAGAATGGACTGGAGTCATCATACTTATCATAGTACTCTTCTTCATCTATAGGATCTTCAATGAATTGTCTTTTACCATGAAGAACAACCGACCATTTATCATTCGCAGGATCATCGATATAGAATATTTGTTTCACCTGTGATGCCAATATGAATGGTTCACCCTTCTCGCCAATCTTTTCAAAGTTCACCAAAGTGAAACCCAATTCATCCACTATAACTCCTTTGGTGTTATCAACCCAATTACATTTAAAGAGCGGAATTTTGAAATCTATGTAGTCAAACTCCCAAATGTCCTCAATGACACCGTAATATGACGTTTTAGCTTCACGTGGACTCTAATCCTTTGCACATGCAAAGTACATAGTTGACGCTTGAAGAGTGACCCCACTATTTTGGATGACACTCTTATCATCTTGGCGCTTTGTGTAATATGTGAATCCATTAATGTCAAACCCTTCATAAGACATAACATTCGGTTTTGGTTTAAAGGCGAGGCATTTGATAGTTTCTGTAATATCATTTGGTGTTTGAGATAGTTGATGTAAGACTTTATCTTCAAACCACTTAGTAAAAGTCTTATTATGCTCTCTAGCAAGCCACATTGAACTTGCTCGAGGATGTTGTCTCTTTATGAAATTGGTATGTTCCTTGATATAAACACTCACTTCGTCCATATTGTGTAAAATATACAAGTGAGCTTGTTCCAACTGCTCACGGCTGATTACTTTCACCCGTGATCCCAAAATTCCTTTGCCCTCCTCAATATTCTTGTCATTATCAAGAGTGTCATTACCACTGAGAAAGTCATTGCAAAAATCCATAACCTCTCTCGCCACATAACCTTCAATAATACTCCCTTCAGGTCGATAACGGTTTCGAACATCACCTTTAAAAACGCTCATGTATCGTTCAAAGGGATACATCCAATGCAAGAAAGCCGGTCCCAACATTTTCACTTCCCTAGTCAAGTGGACAACAAGATGTACCATGATATCAAAGAACGAAGGAGGGAAATACATCTCAAGCTGACATAGGGTAACAACCACTTCTCTTTGCAAATTATTGAGAGTATCAGGGTCAATAACTTTACTGCATAGACTGTTGAAAAAGAAACAAAGTCTGGTAATTGCAAACCTTACATACTTCGGCAATATAGATCGAATTGCCACGGGTAATATTTGTTGCATTAGAGTGTGACAATCATGAGATTTAAGACCTATCAACTTCAGATCTTTCATTGATACCAATCTACGGATGTTGGATGAGTAACCATGTGGCACCTTAACATTTACCAAGCATTCACAAAAAGTTTTCTTCTCCTTTGTAGACAACATGTAACAAGCGGGAGGTAAGTATGTTCTTTTACTACCCATTTCACGTAATTCTGTTAATTCTGACCTTATTCCCATTTCACGTATGTCCAGTCTGGATTTTATCCCATATTTAGTCTTACCTGGTATATTTAACAGAGTACCAATGATGCTATCACAGACATTTTTCTCAACGTGCATTACATCGATACAATGCCTGACTGTCAAAGAACTCCAATAAGGAAGATCCCAAAATATTGACTTCTTCTTGAATGAAGAATTGTCACTCGGTGTGGCCATACTACATTGAGATTTCTTACCAAATTCATTGACAATGTCTTTTACTCTTTCATAAACAACATCCCCTGGTATAGGTTTAGGTGCACTCCGTTCATCATTCCATCCATTGAATGCTTTGCGCTTCCTACGATACAGATGGAATTTTGAAAGAAACCTTCGATGACCAAAATATACAGTCTTGTCGCCATGTTTTAGTCTTATTGAATCAGTGTTTTCTTCACATATAGGACACGCTTTAGCTCCTTTGACACTATATCCAGACAAATTCCCATATGCTGGAAAGTCATTAATAGTGCAAAACAACATAGCGTGCAAACGAAATGTCTCTCTTGCTGAAGCATCATAGGTCATCACACCTTCAGCCCAAAGTTTCTTTAAGTCATCAATCAAAGGTTCAAGATAAACATCGATATCATTTCCGGGTTGTTTAGGGCCCGATATCAACAATGACAACATAACGTACTTATTTTTCATACACATCCAGGGAGGAAGATTGTATATAACAAGCATGACTGGCCAAGTACTATGTTGGCTGCTCAATGTCCCGTATGGATTCATCCCATCTGTACAAAGCCCAAGTCTTAGATTCCTATCTTCTTCACCAAATTTGGGGTACAATAGATCAATCTTCTTCCACTGTGGGGAATCAGACGCATGTCGCAGGATCCCATCATTATTTTTCTTAACATCTGCATGCCACCTCAAATTCTTCGCATCTTTCGGATTTGCAAACAAGCATTGAAACCGTGATATTATAGGTAGATACCACAACACCTTGGCAGGAGAACCAGTTTTGGACTCCCCCGAAGTCGTCAATTTATACCGTGACGCACCACATTTTGGACAATCTTTCAAATCTACATAGTCCTTTTGAAATAATACACAATCATTCGGGCATGCGTGTATCTTCTTGGCCTCCATTCCCATTGGGCACAACATTTTCTTTACCTGGTATGTTGAGATTGGCAGCTCGTTTCCTTCAGGAAGCATTTCTTTCAACAAAGTCAACAATGAAGTGAAGCTTTTGTCGCTCCATCTATTGTTAGCTTTCAACTTATACAATCTCAACACAGCGCTAAGCTTCGTAAACTTAGCACAGCCTGTGTATAACGGTATCTCAGCATCATGCACAATGTTTCTAAAGATAGGAGGTGGATCGGTGTGCTCTACCCTACAACTATCCAGCATCGCATCAACGATGTCTGCTGGAACTGGTTCGTTCACATTTACGTCATCGGAGGTAATTTCTTCTTCCACCCAAGCACTGCTATCGACATCTACTGGTTTCAATTTTGAAATCTCTACATGCCAGTGCCATTCTGTATAGCCTTATACAATCCCGTTGCACATGACATGACTTTTGATTTCCTCACCAGTGTTGACTTTCAAGTTGTTACCGCAATGCCTACATGGACAGTAGAACCTATATGTAGGTTTTTTCCTATGTTCCTCGGCAAATCTAATAAACTGATCAAGACCAGATATAAACTTGGGGGTGCAACGATTACAAATGGACATCCATGCTCTATCCATTCTATGATCAGAGAAAACAAGTATATATTAGGAAACAAGTATATATTAGGAAACGATTAGGGTATACACTTACATCCTAAGTGTATAATGTGATGTCATTCTTATATATAATAAATGTGTACCACCTATCCCATCCTTGAACACCTAATCTCACTAGTAAGTGTATAATGTGTATTGGGTTTTCGAGAAAATTTCGGCAGCATTTCCCCGCTGTTCTCTAAGTACATATGTACTTAGAGAACAAACGGGGAAATGCTACAGAAATTTTCTCGAAAACCCAATACACATTATACACTTACATCCTAAGTGAGATTAGGTGTTCAAGAACAGTCCCAAACCGGGGACTATCCAAGATTTACTCCTAATGAGTCAATCTTGGACGGGTTTCTAGGCCAACAAACACAATAATAGATATGTGAATCATATCATTAAGAGCATGATTTCTTGTTAGGTCATCATAGGTCATAATAATCCACTAGAATTAATGAGCAAAAAATATCTCATAGTGTTAAAATAGACTAGACATCTAATTAAGAACAAACAATAAGACAAAGTTAATTTAGCTCAATTAAATGGAAAAGAGTCAAAGGAAAAATTGTAAAATGATTTTCATCGAGTTAATTTAGCTGGCCATTAAATGGAACAGAGTCAATTAAATGGAACAGAGTTAAATGGAACAAAGGAACCCTATAAAGATGTTTGAATGAATCTAAACTAATTAATTTGATTAGAAGCTGAAAATAGAGTCAATTAAATGGAATAGAGTCAATTAAATGAAACTAACAAAGTTAATTTAGCTCAATTAAATGGAACAGAGTCAATTAAATGGAACAGAGTTAAATGGAACAAAGGAACCCTATAAAGAACCAATTTCGAGCCTGGGTAGGTCGGCAGGTACCTGGGCAAGCGAACAGGGCGAGGTCGAGCTGGTCGAGTACGTGGGCGGCGGCAACACCGGCGAGCTCCAGAACCACCGGCACAAGTCAGGCAGGTAGCGGCAGCGACTCCGACGAGCAGGGAGCGGCAGGCGGCGGCGGGAAGGCAGGCAGCGGAGAAAGAGCTGCAGGCAGGCGGCGGCGGGCAGGCAGGTGGAGGAGAAGAAGCGGCGACATGTCGGTGAGCAGCATCACAGGAGAAGGGGGTGCGGCGGAGAAGGGGGCGCGGAGAAGAAGAAGAAGGCAGCAGCAGTGGCGGCGCGGCGGCGCTGTCGTGGAGAAGAAGGAGCAGAGAAAAAGCGAAATCGGTGGCGACAGCAGAGAAAAAGGGCAATCGGCTCGCAATGAAACAGAAAATAGGGGAAGAGTCGGGCATCGCGGGATATTAAGTTCCCAAATAGCGTCGGTTGTTTAGAACAACCGACGCCTAAACATCTTTAGCGTCGGTTGTTTGAAACAACTGACATCCAATTGGACGATATTTTCACGAAATTATTTGGCGGGAACCACTTTCAGCGTCGGTTATAAAAGGATAACCGACGCTGAAAGTGACACTTTTCGCGCAAATTTCCATCGCACATACGCGTCGGTTTTTTATCTACATAACCGACGCTGAAAGTGACACTATTTTTTTTGATCGAAAATTGAATTTTGCGGGCGACTTTAAGCGTCGGTTTTTTGTAAACAATCGACGTTGTATTCAAAGCGGTACCCTTGTCTGGTTGGTCTTTGAATATTGACATCGGTTTGCCTAAATAACTGACGTCTAATATTATAGGCGTCGGTTTTCCTAAAGAACCGACGCCCAGAAAAGCGACACTGAATGATGTTTCTGTAGTAGTGAACACATATCAATGAAACATATGAAAGCAGTAACAACACAATGAAAGTATAGGACCCTCAATTCACCTTAAGAAGTGGTGTCCTGACTTGGGGGTGGGTCAACCCAAGATTGGGAAAGGAAATATCTTGGAGACACAACCCTAAACCTGTGGGTTCAGGTCGTGGCTAGAAATGCTAACCTCCTCTTAAAGTTCAAGAAGACTCCTTAGGTTAGGAACTTCCCTAGAAGGTGAGTTGACTAATAGAATGTTAAGAATTAAGGAAACTTTGGATGTCTTCTATGGAACTAACCCTAAAGGTATGGAATGTAATAGGATGGTATGGGTACAAGGCATGGAAGCCTCTACCCCTATTAACCAAAACAAGTTGTCAAATGGGAAATATAATTCCAACTAGTAAGTGCACGTGATTTTCACGTGACTCCTGTGTATAGACATAGTAAATAAAACAATCAGAAGGTGGTACATTTCCTTTCATTATTGGTATATTAGTGAATATTTTGATCATAGTGTTTATTTGAGTGATTTTCTTCCGCACTTTTTTGTAATAAGAACTCTTTTGGATTTCTATGCTAGTCTAAACAAATGCTCTCATCCGACTAATGGTATTGGTGGTTTAGCGCTGACTTTATGTGCATCTACTTACTTTATGAAGGATATATATAGTACAATCTATGTAAAAGTAACATCTCAAAATCAATATTAAAATGATAAATAGCACAAAATATGTTTGAATATAATATAACGGAGTTAAAAAATTTATCTATTTTTATAAGAGGAATCAATGGAAGCACTAATTAATTGTAATATTTTGTTTCCAAAGAAAGTTGGCTAACTATGTGTCATTGCCAACCTCAAGTTGTCAGAACTATTATGATATAAACCCTATTAGTGAAAGTACATGTAAACATGAAATATTTCAATATATAATATACTACTACATTAGCAAAAATCCTAAATCAACTTTATGTATGCAATGTTCACCATATGATGGAATTTTTATTTAGTAACTATGTTTTTGGAAATTGTAAGTAAAAGGTTACTAAGAAATTAGAGATTTCAAAAATTGAACAATTGTTGAGATTTATTAAGGTGATTATGAAAGATGTGGGAAAAATCTCTATGTGCTAAAAAATATGCTATATAGTTCAAATTTTAGGATGAGGAAATAAGTTTTCTATTTCTCTGTGGGTGTTCATGAGAATATTTATCTCACCCACCTCATACAAGAAAATTCAACATATAAAGGTATTAGACTCAACAAAAAATGATACTTGGTTTGACTACTATCACTATAAATCTAAAAAAAAGAAATTAGATATATTATAGAGAGGGTTTATGTAAATATGAGCACAACTGAAGTTATTAATGTGGTGTTGTGTCAAGGTATAGCCACCATAATTTTTTGATTTGCTACTATGGAATATCAAAATGTAGAATAAGTTTTTCTATATTTTAGATTATGTGAAATTAAATGATATGAGTTCCTCTCTAGTGATGGAGAATTCTAAATACTCTATGCACCCTTTTATTACTGGGAATGGCCAAAATGTTGAGAGTACTTATACAATCCCAAGAAAAAAATAATCAAAACACAAGAATGCAGATAAATTTATAAATTTTCCTTTTCCGCATTATTTTGAAATTTAAGCTTAGCATACCTAATGTTGTTATAAGGCTCACTATACAACTCAGAATATATATCTACAATGCATATATAAATGTATGTTTACACAGACACATATCATATACAATGTACATATATAAATGTATACACACACATACAAACACACACACACACATGAATGTGTATGATATATGTGATAACACTTCATTTTACGTACTTTTTGTATATATTTTATACCTCTTTTAGTATCTCTTTTGTTAGTTTTTTCCTAAAGTTTGACTATCCTTTTTGACTAAAACCTCACTTACATGATTTTAGGTACATTAATATCCCAAGTCATGGTTTCTACCTTGATCGCGACCCTATTATCCTTCAACTGTGGTCGCGGTCTCTTTGCTGACTTTAAGATCGAGGTCATCGCACATTGGAGACAGACCGCGATCATATTGAGACCTTGATCACTGCTCAATTGTGATCATAAGGAGGTCGTGATCAATACAAAGGTGCCACTCATACCAGGGACCGCCGTGTACTCAGAGATCGTGGACGCCAATTTGCTCGTGACTCAATCAAGGTCGCAATCCATATGGATCGTGATCCCTACAGACCGCGATCAAGCCAGACTGTGACCAGTGTGAAGGCCGCGGTCATTGCTAAGTCTACAATTCTTGCCTTTGATTCTTACAGAGTGAGACCAAAATAGAAAGCCTAGACCTCGACTACGATCATTGCCAGACCACGAGCAAGTGGCAGACCGCGACTCAGTCGATCGCGATGAAAAGAGGAATAAAGGACAGACAGTGACCATGGTCTCACACCACACCCAGTCAGGATCGTGACCGCGGTGGAGGCTTAAGTTGGTGGAATGTTCCTATAAATAGCACACCCACCCATCTTGTCAAATCATCAGATCATAGATCGGATCTCGAGGACCACAAAGTGCTGCTACATTCTAAATTCGTTCCATACCATCCCATCCACCAGTCTTGGATCTCCAAAGGCAGAAGCTAAGGAGAGAGAAGATTGAAGACTCCTTCTTCGAGAGAAGAAGATCATCCAAACCATCGATCTAGATCTAAAGAAGTAATGTGTTATATCACGTCTCTTCTCTCTAGATCTATTACTCCATCTCACTATACTTCCCTCCCCTCTTCAAGGAACTTCATGTATCCATCTTTTTGTAACGATGTTGTCATCCGCAAGCATGAGTGGCTAACACCTTAACTTAGGTTGGGGGTAGCCAGTAAGACTTGCCCAACATGTATATTGTCTTTTTCTGTTGAATATATATGCTCTTAACAAGATTATCTCCATGCACCTGTTTTAATGCTTCACTTGTATGCTTAGCTACCTTCTTGTGATGTTTGATAGTTGATATCCTAAGAGAGTAATATCACTTTTGTCATGCTTTATTGAGTAGTATGAATGCATGATAGTGCTGGAATGCTAAAGCTTTAAAACCATATGTTATGCGATGAGGTTTGTGTGTAGTCATCTCAAGAGAGAGGCTACCCTTAGACGTGGATCTTTCCTCATCTTCAGAGAGAGTGGAATAGACGCTTTAGATGGTTGCTTGTAATCTTGGTAAGAGTATGTGAGGGAGAGAAAGATGATGTTACATGTTGATGAGATGCTTTAGTAGGCAAACCCCGGCCCGGGTTTCCTCCCATATACTCTTTTTGTCTTATTTCTTTTGTTCTCGTTTGTTCTTCTTATTCTTGTTTTTCTTGCCCAACTTAGTTTGGGTGTCGTCGTTCCTAAGGGAAAACCTTTTATGTACCCTCTTCGACTGGAGTATACGAGTGTTAGATTATGTGCACTTAACACTACCAACCTTGTCATTGTGTTTGACCTCGATCGCTACATCTGACCTCGTTTATCATTGCGGGGGCCTTAGAGTCGGGTTATCTCTTTAAAAGTCTGACTACTATAAATCCACTCCTTTTGGACGTGCGATTTAGGCGGGTCAACTTTTTGGTGTCATTGTCGGGGACAATGAAAAATGGTACTATTAAGAACTCGAGTTCACTTTCTATACTCTCATGCCTCAAGCTTAGCAATAAGCTTGACAACATAGTTACATTAAGTCTGCTACCCTGATTTTGTGTAGAATAGTTCATTTCAACACATCGAGTTTGCTAACTCAAATGTACGGTTTATTCAGGCACCCAGGAAGAAGCAGACTTGTTCAAATTTACCCTTGTTCACCATGCCGCCCTGCGTGGACGTTACCCTCTCAGGAGACCAGTGGAATGCAAGGAATAAACACCACCCACTGTCACCAGGCACGGATGAAGACAAAGACAGTTGTTACAATGATGGTCGCCAATATGAAGAATGAGAGGAAGAGCCTGATGAGAGACCTAAAGATGATCGTCATGAGGATGACCGTCACTATGAGGAATGTCGTCATCGACATAGGCATAGAAGAAACCATCATAACCATGAGCGTGAAGCTGAGAGAAATCGCAATCGTAGGGACAGCGATATTGAGGATGATGAGGAAGGGAAGACCCTTCGTGAGTTGGCAGCAACAAGGGCCAATGAGTCGAGATGTCCTATCATCATACTGAACTTCAACGCAGCAAACTTTGAGCTAAAACCAGCTGTCATATCTATGATTCAGAACAAGCCTTTCCATGAGAACTCAAGAGAGAATCCATACCACCATCTGGATGCTTTCAAAACATCTGTGATGTCATTAAGATGAGGGGTGTCCCACAAGAAGTGATTTATAGTAAGGGTTTCAACTTCTCCTTGGAAGATAAGGCTCTACCATGGTATCTAAATCTCCCCCACCAGTCTATAGATGGGTGGAGACCCCTGGCAGATGCCTTTATCACTAAGTTTTATCTTACTGAGAGGACCATCTGTAACATGCAAAAGATTACATCTTTTTCACAAAAGCTAGGAGAAAACTTGCACGAGGCATGGGAGCATTTCTAAGAGTACCTGAGGGATTGTCTACACCACAACTATCATAAGGGGTTCCTAGTGACCACCTTCTACATGGGGTTGACCCATACAGAGAGAACTTCATTGAATGTTGCCGCAGGCAGTGACTTCCTGGGGAAAAAGCCAAGCAAGACTATGAATATTATAGAAAACATGGTTGCACTCCAAGAAGGAATAGACTATGAAAGGAGTGATAGAGGCCTATTGAAGAAGATAGGATTTGAAGGACCATCCATAGAATCCAAGGCTTTAAAAACTATTATACCCCAAATCCAAAAAATAGCAACAGACGTTAAACAACTGAAGGATACTGGAGGCAAAGGAAAGAAGCACATCGAGAAAGTGATGAAGTGTGTCACCTATGGTGAAGGAGGATACGAGGTCGATAACTGTATCTACACCTTACCTGAAGAGAGTGAAGATAGTGAAAGCGAAGACGAGACTATGCAAAATGTTTCCTATGCCAACTTTAAGAGGCCAGGTCACCCTGGCTTCATCTATGGAAACAAGGATGCCACTGAGAATTTGCACCAGCTGAGCAATTCAAAAAATCCTCTGCCATGTTTCGAAAAGAGGGGCGGACAACTGTCGTATACTCAAACAACCAATTATCAGACTAACAGGAATAATTACTCCGCACAAGGTAAGAACTAGACTCACCAAGGAGCTAGACGAAGCCAGGGGAAAAGTCAAGGTTAAGGTCAAGGATAGGGGTAGGGAAAAGATAACCACCAGCAAGAATTAGTTACTCAACTCTTTGATTTTGCTAAAAGACAAGCTATTGTGAACGATCAACTGGCACAAAGTGTCCTAGCCAATTTTGGTGTCCTAACAACTATGCAAGTCCAGATGGTAGATATGCAGACGCATCAATGCCAAATAGACCAACAACTCACTTAGTTGGCAGAGTTAGTAAAGAATCCCTCCAGAAAACTTTCGTCGAATATGAAGACAACAAAAATGGCTACCCTCCGATATGGGAGGACGCTGATCAACTCTGGAACCAGGAATGAGAATGAGGAAGGAATAGATGAAGGACAATAGCCTAAGAGAGAAGTTTCTTCTGAGAAGTCTGAAGAAATCCATGAGAGAAGTAGAGAAGCTAGAGATCCTAATCCCATTGAAGAAATCTTTATGAAGAAGAGCCCATATGCCCCACGAATTCCATTCCCATAGAAGCTTATCAAGGCACATTTGAAGAAAAGATATGAAAAATTCATGGAAGCAGTGAAGAAACTGCATATAGACGTCCCATTTCTTGATGCTTTGGAGGAGATGCCGACGTATGCTAAGTTTTTCAAGCTCCTTATCATGAAGAGAAGGAGAGGGAACCATGTCAAAATGGTATACCTGGAAAACATGTCCAGTGTCTTTGTTCAATAAGAACTTCCAACTAAGAAGAAAGACCCAGGAGCCTTCAACATCCCTTTTTGCGTTGGTGACAATGTTGAAAGGAAGGGTTTGGCAGATTTGGGCGCCAACATAAGTCTGATGCCCCTAAGCTTAGCACAGAGATTGGGATTGGCCGATATGGTAAAAACAAGTATGCAGATTGAACTAGCAGACCACACAATTAAGAGACCAGTGGGTATAGTGGAGGATGTCTCGGTCCATGTGGGACGATTCTTCATAGCATGTGATATCATTGTGATAGATATTGTGGAGGACACAAAGTGTCCGATAATATTTCGACGACCTTTTATTGCTAATGGAAGAGCCCGGATAGATGTCACCAAAGGCGTCATAACCCTTCGGGTTGGAAGTGACCACGTTAACTTCAAAGTAAAGGATGCCATGAAAGGACAGTCTCTTTCAGAGTCAGTATACTTCATGGACAGCTATAACCAGTATTGTGAAGAGATTCAACAAGAAAAGGCCATTGTGGACCCACTTATAAGAGCCCTAAATAATCTGAACCCTTTGACAGAAGACCCTGAAGTGGTGAGATACTAGATTATCTTAACCAAAGTGAAGAAAGTCTCAGTGATGATGAAGAAGTGATAGAGACAGTGAAGTATGCTTCTTTGGAATAATCAAATGAAGAGTTAGAAGCTCTAAATCCAAAGCCAGAATTAAAGCCACTACCAAGATGGCTAAAGTATGAGTTCCTGGACAATGAGAGAAAGAATCCCATCATCATCAATGCTAACCTCACAGAAGAACAACAGGAAAGACTCTTAGAAGAGTTGAGGGAGCATAAAAGAACAATCGGATATTTAGTTGAGAACATCAAGGGACTAAACCCAGCCCTGTGTATGCACAGGATAAACTTAGAAGAATCAGCAAGGCCATTGGTGCAACCTCAAAGGAAATTGATCCAAATGTTGAAGGAATTAGTCAAGAAGGAAATATTGAAGCTACGAGATGCGGGGATCATATACCCAATAAGCGACAACAACTGGGTGAGCCCCATTCATGTAGTACCCAAAAAGGGTGGAATGACAATGGTAAGAGGAGATAATGGTGACAAAGTTGCCATGAGAACTGTCATAGGATGGAGAATGTGCATTGATTATAGAAAGCTAAATTTGGCCACCAAGAAAGACCATTTTCCCCTGCCATTTATTGACTAAGTCTTAGAAAGACTTGCCCACCATGATTTCTTATGCTTCTTAGTTGGATATTATGGATTCTATTAAGTTCTGATCCACCCTGTTGATCAGGAAAAGATGATGTTTACATGCATCTATGGCATGTACGCCTTCAAGAGAATGCCTTTCGGCCTATGCAATGCCCCTGCAACTTTCCAGCGTTGTCTGATTTCCATGTTCTTGGACTTCTTAGAAGACATAGTTCAAGTGTTTATGGATGACTTCTCTGTATACGGGACAGATTTTGATGCTTGCCTAAGAAATGTATCCCTGGTTTTGCAAAGATGTGAAGAAAAACATTTGGTTCTGAATTGGGGAAAATGTCACTTTATGGTCCAGAGTGGCATTGTCCTAGGACATAAAATCTCCAAGAAAGGAATCGAGGTGGATCTGAGCAAGATCGAGGCCATCTCCAAACTCCCACCACCAAAATCCATGACTGGGTAAGGAGTTGCCTGGCCTATGCTGGGTATTACATGAGGTTCATCAAAGACTTCTCGAAAATTTCAAAGCCCCTCTCAAATTTGCTGATCAAAGACACAGTGTTTGAGTTCGATGACGAATGTTCAAAAGCTTTTGAGGCCCTGAAGAAGGATTTAACTTGTGCACCAAGCCTGCAAGCTCCAGACTGGGAGCTACCTTTTGAGATAATGTGTGATGCTAGTGACTATGCCATAGGTGATGTCCTAGGACAAAAGAAAGACAGGAAGCACCATGTCATATGTTATGCCAGTCGTACGTTGGATGAAGCCCAAGTGAACTACACCATCACCGAGAAGGAGATGTTAGTGATTGTTTTCACATTTGATAAATTATGATCATACCTTATAGGATCCAAGGTAAAGGGTTATACTAACCATGACTCTATACACTATTTCATGCAAAAGAAAGACACCAAGCCAAGAATGCTAAGGTGGGCCCTGATGTTACAAGAATTTGATCATGAAATCGTTGATAAGAAAGGAAAAGAAAATGTGGTCGCAAACCACTTGTCTAGAATAGTTTTCGATGAAGAGAATCAGTTACCAGTGAACGACAATTATGTTGAAGAAGCCCTATTGATGGCTCAGTCTGATGAGTAGAGTTTATCATGGTTTGTAGATATCTGTAACTATCTGGCTTGTGGCCAGCTGCTGTCGAACATAACATACAACCAGAAGAAGAAGCTTTTCTCTGATATTAAGACCTATTACTGGGATGACCCACTATTATTTAAGAAGTGTTATGACAGTTCCGGATTGGAATAAGGAGTTCATACTTCAATCTTATCGAAGGTGTATACCAGAGGAAGAAGTCACATCAATCCTAAAAGAATGTCATTCTTCGTCGTATGGAGGACATCATAGTGGAGAAAGAACGGCTGCAAAAGTGCTCCAATCTGTGTTTTACTGGCCCACCCTATTAAAGGACACGACATCCTTTGTCAAGGCTTGCAAGGAATGCCAACTTACTAGAAATATCAGTAAGACAAGTGAGATGCCTATGGCCGACTGGGTGGAAGTGGAAATCTTTGATGTTTGGGGAATAGACTACATGGGTCCTTTCCCATCATTAAAAGGATACCAGTATATCCTAGTTGTTGTTGACTACATGTCGAAGTGGGTAGAGGGTGTAGCAACCCAAACTTGTGATTCTAAATTTCTGATCAAGCTATTTGAGAAAACCATTTTCCCATGCTTCGGAGTGCCTCACACTGTCATAAGCGACGGGGGATCACATTTTGGGGAAAAGCAATTTGAGGCTCTATTAAAGAAATACGGGGTAAATCACAAAGTTGCTACACCCTATCATCCTCAAACCTCGGGACAAGTAGAGGTATCCAACTGGCAGATTACACAAATTCGGGAGAAAACATCAAGCCACACTCAGAAGGACTGGTTTATAAAACTTGAAGATGCTCTCTAGGCTTATAGCACAACTTATAAAACACGGATAGGCATGACGTCGTATAGATTAATATATGGTAAGTCCTGCCACCTACCACTGGAACTCGAGCATAAAACCCTTTGGGCGATCAAGTTTCTAAACATTGATTTGGAGAAGGTAGGATAGAAAAGATTCCTACAGTTACAAGAGCTCGAGGAGCTTAGATTGCATGCTTACTAGAACGTAAAAATTTACAAACAAAGGACTAAGGTGTGGCATGATGCCCACCTGAAGAACAAGGATGTTTGTGAAAGTGATAAAGTGCTTCTCTTCAATTCAAGCATTAGGCTCTTCCCTGGAAACATTAGAATAAGATGGTCAGGCCCCTTCTCTGTGGTGAAGATTTACCCATTAGGAATGATGGAGATTCAAGGGGAGAAAACTGGAATTTTCAAGGTCAATGGCCATAGGGTAAAAATATTTTATGAAGACGAGGCTTTTGTGTGAAGATCTGAAATCAATTTGGAGGAACCAGATCAGCCACCTGAGAAAAGGAATGAAGAGTTGCCACATCCAGCTATGGGACCAAAGGTGAAAAATTATGAAGTCTAGCTAGAGACTTTAAAGCAAGCGCTTCTTAGGAGGCAACCCAAGTTTTCATCTACTTCCTTAAGATTTGTTTTCTCTCCCATTTTTGTTTGATTAGTTTTCTACTCTTTTAAGTGATGTACATATATAACTTCCTTTTGAGTAATTGATGATTTAACTAAAGATATGAGGTTTGTTTTGGTTGAATAGCTCTAATCGCGGTCTGGACCGCGGTCACGGTATAACCTTGCATTGCGCAAGACCCCGACCCGCGGTGCCAATAACCAGACACATCGACAACAAACTGAGGTCGTCATTGGAATAGAAGAAACTGTGATTGTGGTTCTACTTCGATTACATCGCGATCGCAGCAGCCACTCTAGTATATATATTCTTAAACCCTTGTCTCTCAGAATATTTTCGCTGCTTGCTTTCCTGAGCCGAGTTAAACCCTATTCCTCTTAAGAACTACTCGGCTGCGACCAACGACTCACCATCACGCCAACCTGCTATAATTTTGCCATCTCATCCGACAACGAGGTAACAAGAAACCATCCCCTTTTCTTTACTCATCGTCATTTCTTTGATTTTACTCACCGCCGATTTTGCTCCCCACCCTAAAAACCATTTTTCCTCTTCGTCCGTTTGATGGGTACATGTCACGTTGTCGCCGGTTGCTCATGACTATCCAGATACCCAAACCGCCCTAATGGTGGCATTTGCAAACAATAACTAAAACCCTAAAAATACCAATAATGGGGCAACCGCCTACTGATGAGATGAAGAGCAGACCTACGGACGAAGAAGGAAGGTGGAATGGTTGGGCCAAGAATGACCGCGAGTCGTAGTTCATCTCCAGTACAACCGTGACTGTGGGATACTCATCAACCCTAACACGTTCGCGGTGTTCGCTCAAGCTTCAGGTCCACACCACGGGTCGCGGTGTGGAAAGTGCTACTTGAAGTCATGATCCCTCCGACCACGACCTGCCCGAAGCATAGAAGAAGACCGCGACTGTGATTACGACCGCGACTATGATCCCCTACTCATTTCACCACGACTGTGACCTCCTTCAGAGACTGCGACCATGGTGCCCCTTTGAATTATTAACAAAACTGTGGGCTGCGGTACCTATATATATTCTTGAACTTAATAATTAAAACTTTGTTGAATACCTTCCCAGATAATTGCAAGAAGACTAGTATTTATTAAATCAATTATAAACTAATTCCTTATTGAAACCTTGCAGAATGTTCTTCAGAGAACAGTGACCCCATCTTCCAGAAGACAACATCCCTGAAGGAGGTGGAAAAGATAGTGGAGATCTTAACAGCAGTGCTACAGAGGAATATTTCTCTACTAGAGACCAAACGGGTTGAGGTGCAGCTGAGGATAGAACAGTATCAAAGAATACCGGGACACATGACAACGGAGGACTCTACACATGAAACAAAACAAACTAAGAAAACAGAGACCTCCGAGTATCAACCATGGGAGTCAGAGAGTCAAGCACAGGGGAAGAAGAGAAAGGTTGCACCTAAGGGAGCCAAGAGCAGCAAAAAGACAAAACCATTAACTGCTAAGTAGCCAAAGGAACAGGAGGCAAGCAAGGACAAAGAAATCATAGGGGAGACATTTACAGAATCTGGAGAACTTCCATTTGTGCTGAGGAACATCATACACCAGTCCACCTACGACTGGATGTACCAGAATAAGGAATTCTGCCTGACCTGTTACCTGGACGTAGAAGATTTCAAGAAGATGGGAATCTATGATAGGGTAGTAAAATTCCTGGAAGGTGCAAACTTACGCACCTTATGCACACCTAAGGTGAAGTCCTACGCTGACTGTGGAGTTTATGTCTTTGTTAAAGAAGGTCACTACCAATAGTAAAACAAGAAAGGCGGGAGGCAGAGATTATAAACTGCAAGTAAGGCTAGGAGGTGAGTCTTATATAATCACGGAGGCGATGCTGAACAAAATATTTATAGAGACAGAGGAAGAAGCAAAAGATAGATCCACCACCCCAAGAAAACAAGTAGCAGTCACCTATGAAAGCAATAAACTGTACGAAGAGATGACTGGAGAAGCAGAACATAGCTCTAAAAACTCTAAAGCCTCACTGATCAACTCATGCTTCATTCACACAATGCAGAAAATTACTACCTACACAATTTACACGAGATCAAAAATGGGAACCGTTAGCAAAGGAGATATGTTCCCAATCTGGTCGATGATAAATAGAGATCTAGTTACTATTGAAAAGATATTAATCGAGCGTTTATCAATGGCAGTAGGCAGAGAAGCAAAGAGGAACTTTGCATACTGCATGGGTGGCCAGATAATGAAGATTGTTGAATACTTAATGGACGCAGAAGAGGTCCTGAAGTATAAGGAAATGGAGGGACAACAAAGGATAGATGTCAAGTCCCTTATCAGCATAGTTATCCTGGAACATAAGGGGGAGAAATTGTGCTTCAGGCATAGTGGGACAAAGACACTCCTTCCCCTTCCAGAAATGACATTCTATGACACCCACAAGTTGCGGCCAACCCAAGACGACATTGAAAAGATATGCTCTGGGTGGCACGAATATTGAACCAGTACTAACAATAGGAGAAAGCAGTGCCCAAGCTGAATTAAAGGAGAAAAAGAGCATAGAGCCATGGAAGAAATTTGCGGTACAGAAAAAGAGGACAATAGATGCAACTGCACTGTCAACCGAAAGGCCAACAGCTGCTAAACAACCCACCCCCACGGCTGCACCTCCAGAAGAACCAGTGGGGAATGTAGAACCCACACCTCTAGAGCCACACAAGGAAGCAGCTACTATGAAGCCAGATGTAGAGAAAGAGGAAGGCGCAACAGCTGACCTGCAGCCTGACAAAGAACCAGAGGCTGAGACAAAAGGACAAGGCTCTCAGGCCGTACCGGATACGGAGATCCGTGGAGTGGAGGTGGACCCACAAGACAAGGAAAAGGAAAAAAAACAAGGCCCACCGCCACCACCTCCACAACCAACTGTGCCAAGCTCATCAACGACGTGCATGGAGCATCAACTACAACATCATGCACCTTCCTTCAGAGGTGTATTAGGTACAAAGTTTGATGCCATGTGGGAACACATGCATCAAAACAACATAATAAATACAACCATCTCTTCTTCTTTGTTTGCACTAACAACACAGGTACAAGTCCTCAAAGAAAGGACTAGATCACTCCCTGACATTATCCAAAAAGTTATAAGCAACCAATGGATGATGATGGGAATGTTGAAGAACAAAAAGAATGAGATGGAAGACCTACAGAAAGAGAGGCATGCCATTCGTGCCAACAATGAGCATATGCATTGTGACTATGATGCGGAAATGTCTAGCCTTGAGGAAGAATGCCAGTGCCTAGAAGAGGACTGCCGGAAGCTCGAGAAGGAATGTGAAGAACTCAAGAACCGGAGGAAGAAAAAGAAGGTGAAGCGCTAAGCAAGCCCAACACTATAATGACCCCGCCTCCCGGTAACCCCCAATTAAGGGAGACACGAAGGTCAGAGCCATTAATCAATTTACAGGATCAAAGGTTCAGCAAATAATCATTGATAATTATGAAATTCTACTACTAAACTGAATATTGGCAGGAAAAAATTAAAACTTTATTTACCTTTTTGAAACTTTGGGAAACAATATATCCCTTACTGGAATTGCTCTATCTAATCCTCCTTGCACTTTATTTCTTATTTTCCAGATGTGTCACTTTACTGTTTGTGTTTTCAGGGTTACACCTAAAATGCCGACAAACAAAACATCGATCATCAATTGCTGGTATGTGGAGACAATCAAAATGTCACAAATAAGTTCAACAATTTAAATATTGCAACCAAGATATTTAACAAGGCAATTTACATTTTCCATGTGACATTCCCCACCGCTTTTTCCCTAACCCTGGAATTACCCCTTCTAGGGTTTCTCTTTTGCCATTGACTTAAGGCCACCTTCTCAATCCCGAGCTTAGTGCCTGTGAGTCACCACATAGGGTGCCCATTAGTCATGCATCATAGACCACCATCTCAATCCCGAGCTTGGTGTCTGTGGGTCACCTCTCATGGTGCCCATTGGTCTACCCTTCTGGGCCTGACTCTCTTGGCATCATCCATCAGGGTGGCATGTAGGTGCGGGAATACACATTTATATTAAATTATGATAATCATATTCACTTTATAATTGCAATATGAACATCCAAACTATTTAGTTGCATTCAATGAGATTAAACATCTGGGAATCTCTCTGGAAACTAAAGCGGTTATTCATAATTAACCACATACCTGTTATGCAATCTTGAATGCAGGAAATCTCAATCAATCAGGAATCAAGCAAGCACACACACAATTTGTTCATGAAAAAGGCATTCAATTTCTTTATTACTAATCATGCCATCATGATTCATTAATTCTAATGGTTTCCTAGGTTATTTGCCCTTTTTAGGGTTTTATTTCCTTTTTATTACTTTTACCTTACTTTTATCAAATATCCCTCAAACCCTAATTATCTTGTCCTATTTTCCATTAAGGTCCTAAAGATCAGGGTTTGACCATAAAAACCATAATTTTCAGATTGCTATATCTTTTCCTTTCTTTTTCTCTAATTTAGGGTTTCTAAATATTTTAATCAACATATGGAGTTACAAACCCTAAACTTGTAATTCTATCATCAAAATAGGTTAATAATAATCTAAATCAGTAAATAAGTTAACCATACTCGAATTAACTTAATTGCAAGACTAAGTATATCTTTTATCAACAATTAGGGTTTTTATCCACAAATTAAACCCTTTTCTTATTCAAAAGACACACTTTTACAAAAATATACAGATTTAGATGTCCAAACTATTTTTAACATATTCCGCATATTTTTCTGATCATTTTTCATGTATTGAGTTTTCTCATATGAGTTTTCTATCACCCGATACAATTTTTTCAAGATAAATCTTTTTTATCAAATTATTAGCTAATTTAGGAAATTTGTGGATCGTTCGATCCATGGTCCGCGGTCCACTGATGGATCCAACGGCCATGGGCACACGTGCTTAGCTTAACGTTTAGATAAGAGAAAAGACCGGACTACCCTTACCTATTCTGAAGGCGCGTCGGGGTAGTTTAGTAAAACTCAGGTTCCTCTTCTTCTTCCTCTCGCCTTCGTAGCTGTAGCAACGACGGTCAACCGCGAGGTTGACTCTGGGCTTCATGGCTCCTTTGCTCGTCCCGATGGTTCAGAGAGCTCCGCCATCCCCCTTCGAACTTGAAGACACCCCCAATTGGCCACACGAACCTCTCCAAGGCCACCCCCTTGATCGTCAGATTCCGACAGAGTCGGCGATGTCGACGAGGGTCTAGGTCGAGACAAATTTAGCAATTGAATGCACAGAAGCACTCCTTGCTTCCTTCCGCAGGGCTTGGGTGAGTAGTTAGGGATGCGGGTTCCCTCCATAGCCCTCCCCTATATATGGCGTCGGGGCAAGGTTCCTACCCAGTTGGGCGTTTCCTGGTTTGGCGACGAAACCCACTCAAACCAGGGGTGAATCCCTTCGGCTTCCTTTCCTAAATCCAACGGGACAGTTTCCTGATCATCTTATGCACTGGATTCTCGAGAAAATAGGATTGAAAATCCTCCCTATAACCAACAGAGTCCCAGTCCTAGCGGGACTTAGACGATGACCTATGGCCGTTGGATGAGGATCCAACAGGCCTCGCTGCTCGTGATCAAACCAAGGAAAAACATTTTTCTTTTAATTTAGGATTAATTCCCAAATTGAGTATATCTTGCAAAATTGATATCTCCCAAACCATAACTCATATTTAGCTCAAATTTTAAGGAAATGTTCCTTTTATTATTTCCTAGCTTTATCCAAAATTTGGGAAACAAAAAGAAATGGATGAGAAGGCTTCCTTCTCTCCCAAGTTTTCTCATTAATTAATCCAAATTAATTTATATTCCTTTTCCTTTTGTCTTTATCTTATTATTTTGGGTCCCTTGGACCTCAAGGAAACCCAAAGGCACGGATTCCCATCTTGGGGAATACTGGTTTGCCTTTATCCTATTTTAATTGTCAATTTCTCATATTTCCCTTTTATTAGTCAATTTCTTTTCCTTATTAATTCCCTTTTCTTTTCAATTGGGCTCAATGGCCTACAAGGCCCACAATCAATCAATCAAAGCCATTTCTCACGAACTCTATTGCAAATCAAAGAAAAGGATCTCATTTATTCATTAAAAGAGAAATACTCTTTACATTACATTTTCAAGAAAATGGGGTTGTAACATCCTCCCCTCCTTATAGGAATTTTGCCCTCAAAATTCAAACAATCAAACAAACAATTTAGGGTATGTTTTCTCCATATCTGCCTTCAGCTCCCGTGTGGCCTCATCCTCTCCATGGTGCTTCCAAAGAACCTTTACCATCTCTATATTCTTGCATCTGAGTTTTTTCACCTTGGTATCTAGAATTTGCAAAGGTGACTCAGGATAAGTCAGCTTCCCTTGAAGCTCAATAGGTTCAATGCTCAGCACATGGCTTGGATCCTGCACATATCGCTTCAGGTTAGACATGTGAAACACATCATGCATCATGCTATACTGAGGGGGTAACGCCAAACGGTATGCAGCTTCACCAATCCGTTCTAACACCTCAAACGGACCCACGTATCGGGGACTCAACTTCCCTCTATTGTTGGCTATAGCTCGGAGCGGTCGGATTTTCAAAAGCACATGATCTCCCACAGTGAAATGCACATCAGTCTGCTTTGCATCAGCATATGACTTCTGTCGATCTTGGGCTCTCTTCAACCTTTTCTTGATCAAAGCCACTTTATCAGCACACACTTGGAGCTCATCTGACCTCAATAGGGTCCTCTCACCCACATCATCCCAGTGAAGTAGTGACCGACATGGTCTCATGTACAAAGCTTCATACGGAGGCATCCCGATACTGGCTTGGTAGCTGTTGTTGTAGGTGAACTCTGCTAACGGTAAGTATTGCTCCCATGAGCCACCCCAATCGAGCACACAATCTCTCAACAGATCTTCTAATGTCTAGATCGTCCTTTCTGACTGACCATCTGTTTGGGGGTGATACGCGGTACTAAACTTTAACCTTGTACCAAGTTCCTCTTGAACTTGCTTCCACAACTTGGAAGTAAACTTGGGATCTCTATCGGAAATGATTGATCCTGGTATGCCATGCAAATGTACTAACTGTCTAATGTATAGCTCATCTAGGTCTGACACCTTAGCTGTGGTCTTCAAGGCAAGGAAGTGTGCTGACTTGGTAAAACGATCTACCACGACCCATATTGCATCATGACCTCTCTTGGTCCGGGGTAGACCCACCACAAAATCCATGGTGATCTGCTCCCATTTCCACTCTGGAATCTCTATTGACTGTAAAAGTCTGTCGGGTCGTTCGTGTTCAGCCTTCACCATCTGGCACGTCAGACAACTGGCCACCCATGACAAAATGTCTTTCTTCATTCCTGGCCACCAGAAAAACCATTGTAGATCCTTGTACAACTTAGTAGTTCCGGGGTGCACTGTGTATTTGGATCCATGGTCCTCTTGCAGAATACACTCCTTTATTGGTGAATCCGCAGGAAGCCAAATGCGATTCTCAAACCTGATTCCCCCGTCCACTCCCATAGATAGATGAGTCTGTGGCTTCATCATCAAACCTTTCATCTTATCAAGCTCTTCACTGGTCAATTGTGCTGCTATGACCTCACTCAACAACTCAGACTGTATCTGGATATTAGCCAACCGAACTCGGTCCTCTAGTAGTTGTGGGGTCCATTCCACAAGCTCCTCCAAACTCTTCCACTGACTAGACAGAACAGCTGCACACTTAAGCTACTTTCGACTCAGAGCATCAGCTACGACATTTGCCTTACCATGATGGTAGGCGATGGTGAAGTTGTAATCCTTCATGTACTCCATCCATCGTCGTTGTCATAGGTTTAGGTCTCTCTGTGTCAGCAGGTACTTTAAACTCTTATGGTCAGTGAAGATCTCAAAGGTAGCACCGTACATGTAGTGCCGCCATATTTTCAAGGCATGGATGATAACAGCTAACTCCAGGTCATGTGTCGGGTAATTCACCTCATTTGGCTTGAGCTGTCGGGAAGCATATGCAACCACATGCCGATTCTGTTCCAACACACAGCCAAGTCCCATCTTGGAAGCATCGGTAAATATCATGAAACCCTCATTGCCAGAAGGCAGAGTTAGCACAGGAGTGGTAGTCATCTTCTCTTTCAATTCCTGGAATCGACCTTCACATACTTCAGACCACACGAACTTCACATCCTTCCGAGTCAACATGGTCAGCGGTAGAGCAGTCTTAGGAAAATCCTTGATGAAGTGTCGGTAGTATCCCGCCAACCCTAAGAAGCTGCGAATCTCGGAGGGGTTCTTCAGTGTCGACCAGTCTCGAACTGCCGATACCTTGGCTGGATCTACGATGATTGTTCCTCCTGAGATGATGTCTCCCAGAAACATGACTCGGTCCAACCAAAACTCACATTTCGAGAACTTTCCGAAAAACTTATGATTTCTCAGGATATCAAGGACTCTACCGAGGTGGTCCCGGTGTTGCGCCAAGTCATCTGAGTACACCAAAATGTCATCTATGAACACTATCACAAAAGAGTCAAGGAATGGTTGGAACACACTGTTCATGATGTTCATAAAGACACTAGGTGCATTGGATAATCCAAATGGCATGACCACAAACTCATAGTGGCCATAACGGGTTCTGAAAGCTATTTTGGGTATATCCTCACTTCTCACTCTCACCTGGTGGTACCCTGACATCAAATCGATCTTGGAAAAGACTCGAGCTGATTTGAGTTGGTCAAACAGGTCATCTATTCTAGGAAAAGGATACTTGTTCTTAATGGTTGCTTGGTTGATCATTCGATAGTCAATACACATCTGAAGCGACCCGTCCTTCTTTTTCACAAAGAGGACTGGTGCTCCCCAAGGTGATGTACTGGGTCCGATAAAACCTTTATCCAACAACTCCTACAACTGGGTTTTTAACTCAAGCAACTCAGCAGGGGCCATTCTATAGGGTGCCTTAGATATAGGGTTAGTCCTAGGAGCTAACTCAATCGAGAAGTCTACCTCCCTCCCAGGGGGAATGCCTGGTAGATCATCTAGAAACACATCTGCATACTCCTGAACCGCCTCTATATCCTCTAAGGATTGCCCCTTAACCTCAGGTGCGGTAACTATGGCTAAGTTGGCTCGCCAACCCTTGGATAGCATTCGTTCATCTTTCAAGGCAGACACATATAGGCTGGTTGCCGCGTCTTTCCTTCCTCGAATGGTGAAGTGTGGATAGCCATTTTTCCTAATGAGGATCTTCTTCTCTCTACAGTCAATATGGGCTTTATAGGTGGAAAGCCAATCCATACCGATGATCACATCAAAATCATTCATATCAAGGAGGATAAAGTTAGTGGGAAGCCCATGGTTCAGGTACTTTACTGGCAAGACAGGGGTTTTCAAAAGAGAGGTATAAATACGACCACTCGGGGTTGTAACATCCAAAACATAACCCAAATCCTTGATATACAAACCAAGCATAGTTTCCAGATTTCTCGAAATAAAAGTATTAGTTGAACCAGAATCAAAGAGTGCTTTTACATTTTGTCCCATGACTTCCAGCAAGCCTACAAAGTTATTCCACATCAGAAGCTATTACATGGTCTACTGAACTAAAAGGAAAAACTCTATGGGTTATTACCCTCAATCAACTTATTAGCATTCGCATGTGCTTCTTCATTGTCGATGGCGAACACTCTAGCTTGTCTCCTCTCTCTAGCTGGTGGTACTCCGGCTGGGGGTGCTGCAGCTACGGGTTGTGCTGCTACGGGATGTGACTCTAAAGGTCCCCTTGGGTCAGGCTGAGGGCAGTTGGCGATGAAGTGTCCTTCTTGGTGACATCTGAAGCACACCTTCTTCTCAAAGCGGCACTTCCCAGGGTGTGTCCATCCACAGGTGCGACACTGCTGGAGGCGACCACGGGGCTTTCCTTTGTGCCCTTGCTTGTTCTTGTTGTGGTTGCATCCTTGTCCCTTCTTGTGTTCTTTCCTCTGTCCTTGAGCTCCTTCGGTGAAGCCAAGGTATCCTTTGGATTGATTCTGTGCAGGCATCACCGTCCTTTCCATGTCCAAGGCGGTGTTGTAGGCTTCACAGAAGGTCTTTGGCTTACTGGCCATCACATGGGGCTTGATGGCGGAGTGTAGATGCTCTATGAAGTGGTCCACCCTCCTCTCTTCATCCAGCATGTGCCCGAAACATTCCAAGATGTGGAATCTGTGACCAAAGTCCGCAACTGAAGAGCTCCCTTGAGTCATGTTGTTGAACTCTCATTCCTTCTCTTTCTTGGCTGAGACGGGGATGAATCTGGCGGTGAAGATGGTCTTAAAGTCGGTCCACACCATTGGTTCCTCACTTAGGTCTCTTCCCGTGATATGGTTCTCCCACCATATCTTGGTTGCACCTTCCAAAAGGTGAGTAGAAAATAGAACCTTCTTATTTGGTTGTACCTCAAGCATCCGGAACCCGTTCTCGACTACAAGCAGCCAAGCCTCGGCCTTGTCGGCCACTTCGGTCTTGTCTTCTCCCCATAACTTCTCGACGTTCAGCTTGACGAAGTCCAGAATGGTGGCCCCCAATCGAGGACGTACTGGAAGTGGCTCACCTTTCTCATCTCGAGCTATGTTCCTCAAAGCCAAGGCATGAATAGCTTCAGTCAGTTGTTTCTGCTGTTCCATCCATTCGGTAGTGTGAACTACCATGGTTGGTTCTGGATCACCAGGCTGGTCCTCCTCCATTTGGGCTTCCTCTTCATGCACCTGGTATTCCTCGTATTCTAGTCCTCTCCCTTTCTCTCTGTTGATGTCGAGCATTGGTTCAGGGTTTGGGGCCTCATGCTCAGCTTCTTCAGGCCTCTTTCTCTTCTTAGAGGTCTCTCCCCCATGGTTCTGCTTCCTCTTCTCTGAGGATCCTTTCTCCTTACGGGGTGATCACCACCACTGGTGGAAAAAGGGATAGCCACGACTTTTGTACGAGCCATCTACATAAGTATACAAACAACTTTTAGTTTATCATTAAACTAATTATACTTATGTCGATGATATCTCATTACATATCTTTTATTAATCTGATGGAGGATTCCTTAATCCTTAATTTACTTACGCATGCCACATGCAGGTGAGGGAAAGAGAGAAACCCCTAATCCTTAAAATCGTTAAAAGAATTTGAGTTGAGAAGGGATGAACAAGATGAGAGAGTCCTAAAGGTATCTTATTTCGAGTCTTATCCTAAGACATCGGCCAGGCAGTCACACGATCCGGGAGTCCTCGTATTCTGACTAGCGGTGCGGAGGAAATTTTGCCAGCCCCCGGATGTGATCCTTTTCTAGACACCTCAGTCTTTTGGAAAATCCTCTAATAACTCCCTCAGTTCTATGGAATTTGTAAAATTTAATAATTATTAATGATTAGATGGAGAACCTACGCTCTGATACCAATTGTAACGACCCCGCCTCCCGGTAACCCCCAATTAAGGGAGACCCGAAGGTCAGAGCCATTAATCAGTTTATAGGATCAAAGGTTCAGCAAATAATCAATGATAATTATGAAATTCTACTACTAAACTGAATATTGGCAGGAAAAAAATTAAAACTTTATTTACCTTTTTGAAACTTTGGGAAACTATCTATCCCTTACTGGAATTGCTCTATCTAATCCTCCTTGCACTTTATTTCTTATTTTCCAGATGTGTCACTTTACTGTTTGTGTTTTCATGGTTACACCTAAAACGCCGACAAACAAAACATCGATCAGCAATTGCTGGTATGTGGAGGCAATCAAAATTTTCTCAAATAAGTTCAACAATTTAAATATTGCAACCAAGATATTTAACAAGGCAATTTACATTTTCCATGTGACATTCCCCACCGCTTTTGCCCTAACCCTGGAATTACCCCTTCTAGGGTTTCTCTTTTTCCATTGACTTAAGGCCACCTTCTCAATCCCGAGCTTGGTGCCTGTGAGTCACCACATAGGGTGCCCATTAGTCATGCATCATAGACCACCATCTCAATCTCGAGCTCGGTGTCTTTGGGTCACATCTCATGGTGCCCATTGGTCTACCCTCCTGGGCCTGACTATCTTTGCATCATCCATGAGGGTGGCATGTACGTGTGGGAATACACATTTATACTAAATTATGATAATCATATTCAATTTATAATTGCAATATGAACATCCAAACTGTTTAGTTGCATTCAATGCGATTAAACATCTGGGAATCTCTTGGGAAACTAAAGCGGTTATTCATAATTAACCACATACCTGTTATGTAGTCTTGAATGCAGGAAAACTCAATCAATCAGGAATCAAGCTAGCACACACATAAAATTTGTTCCTGAAAAAGGCATTCAATTTCTTTATTACTAATCATGCCATCATGATTCATTAATTATAATGGTTTCCTAGGTTATTTGCCCCTTTTAAGGTTTTATTTCCTTTTTATTACTTTTACCTTACTTTTATCAAATATCCCTCAAACCCTAATTATCTTGTCCTGTTTTCCATTAAGATCCTAAAGATCAGGTTTTGACCATAAAAACCTTAATTTTCAGATTGCTATATCTTTTCCTTTCTTTTTCTCTAATTTAGGGTTTCTAAACATTTTAATCAACATATGGAGTTAAAAACCCTAAACTTGTAATTCTATCATCAAAAAAGGTTAATAATCATCTAAATCAGTAAATACATTAACCATACTCGAATTAACTTAATTGGAAGACTAAGTATATCTTTTATCAACAATTAGGGTTTTTATCCACAAATTAAACCCTTTTCTTATTCAAAAGACACACTTTTACAAAAATATACAGATTTAGATGTCCAAACTATTTTAAACATATTCCTCATATTTTTTTGATAAATTTTTCATGTATTGACTTTTCTCATATGAGTTTTCTATCACCCGATACAATTTTTCCAAGATAAATCTTTTTTATCAAATTATTAGCTAATTTAGGAAATTCGTGGATCGTTCGATCCATGGTCCGCAGTCCACTGATGGATCCAACGGCCATGGGCACACGCGCTTAGCTTAACGTTTAGACAAGAGAAAAGATCGGACTGCCCTTACCTGGCTGTTCTGAAGGCGTGTCGGGGTAGTTTAGTAAAACTCTGGTTCCTCTTCTTCTTCCTCTCGCCTTCGTAGCTGTAGCAACGACGGTCAACCGCGAGGTTGACTCTGGGCTTCAGGGCTCCTTTGCTCACGTTGATGGTTCAGAGAGCTCCGCCGTCCCCCTTCGAACTTGAAGACGCCCCCAATTGGCCACCCAAACCTCTCCAAGGCCACCCCCTTGATCGTCGGGTTCTGGTAGAGTCGGCGATGTCGATGAGGGTCTAGGTTGAGACGGATTATGCAATTGAATGCACGGAAGCACTCCTTGCTTCCTTCCGCAGGGCTTGGGCGAGTAGTTAGGGATGCGGGTTCCCTCTATAGCCCTCCCCTATATATAGGGTCGGGGCAAGGTTCCTGCCCAGTTGGGCGTTTCCAGGTTTGGCGACGAAACCCACTCGAACCAGGGGTGAATCCCTTTGGCTTGCTTTCCTGAATCCAACGGGACAGTTTTCGGATCTTCTTATGCACTGGATTCTCGAGAAAATAGGATTGAAAATCCTCCATGTAAACAACAGAGTCCCAGTCCCAGCGGGACTTAGACGATGACCTACGGCTGTTGGATGAGGATCCAACAGTCCTCGCTGCTCGCGATCAAACCAAGGAAAAACCTTTTTCTTTTAATTCAGGATTAATTCCGAAATTGAGTATATCTTGCAAAATTGATATCTCCCAAACCATAACTCATATTTAGCTCAAATTTTAAGGAAACGTTCCTTTTATTATTTCCTAGCTTTGTACGAAATTTGGGAAGCAAAAAGCAACGGATGAGAAGGCTTCCTTCTCTCCCAAGTTTTCTCATTAATTAATCCAAATTAATTTATATTCCTTTTCCTTTTGTCTTTATCTTATTATTTTGGGTCCCTTGGACCTCAAGGAAACCCAAAGGCACGGATTCCCATCTTGGGGAATACTGGTTTGCCTTTATCCTCTTTTAATTGTCAATTTCTCATATTTCCCTTTTATTAGTCAATTTCTTTTCCTTATTAATTCCCTTTTCTTTTCAATTGGGCTCAATGGCCTACAAGGCCCACAATCAATCAATCAAAGCCATTTCTCACAAACTCTATTGCAAATCAAAGAAAAGGATCTCATTTATTCATTAAAAGAGAAATACTCTTTACATTACATTTTCAAGAAAATGGGGTTGTAACAAACACACTCCTCATCAAGCCCCTCCATCCACGACGACAACGACGACGACAATGTGGGAGGGACTGGTACTGGATCATGCGCGCTAAAATAAGAAAGTGACAATGCAAGGATGACACTGGTAGCTAAGTCAAAGAAGAATGAGCCGCCATAGCAATCGATCTCCCCCTACGACAAACACACGAAGAAAAACAAAACATTGTCAAGGGAGGTCGACCTCAATAGCAATCCCAAAGAATGCCAGGATGACACTATTGAAGGCAGTGGGGGACTAGCAGAGCAGCAATTCACCTTGCCTGCAAATGCAATGACACTAGAAGAACATATTGCTATAGCCCACTGAGAAGAAGTTGCCACCGAACTCAACACGACAGGAGGGCAGAGCTTGATAGTATGTTAGCTGAGCTGGGAGCCGGCCTCGAAGAGAGCAGTGAGTTCTCCTATTCCAAACACACCATGATCATAATGAATACCTCTACGATGGGAAGATGGAGGCAACTCTTTCAATGATGGTGGTTGCCAAGTTGGGACAAACTTTTGAGGAGAGCAATGTCAAGGACAATGTAGCTACAAAGGCCTCCTCTGAAGTAGCAGAACAGGTGTCTGCAACAAAACCATTGGACAAAGAAGCAAAACAAGCGGTCAAGGCCATGCCAACCATAAATGAAACTTCGACACCTTCTGTATAAGAAGTAACATCTGACGATGAGGACGATGGGCTGGCAACCTTCTTTACAAATGAGCCCGCCAGGGAGTGGAGTGCGCCGGCTAGAATAGAAATGCTAGGAGTAGCTCCCCCTCTACCATGAAAGATGAAGGAAATGGACATGACTGCAGTGTCATGGATCACATGTAGAGATGTACACATCTTGACAGACGTCCTCAGTGATGATCTACCCGGGTTAGGCATTCTATATAACAATAAGGGTAGATGTCTATCCAGAGATCACTTTTAGGGAATATTAATGAAAAAGGCACAAGTACATAAAAGACTATTCAAGGTACTCTACGCCACCCTCCTAGAAGAATTTCTACACCTGAACAAGCTACAACTGGTTTTCAATGTGACGACACATCTAGCTAGCCTTCTCTACAACAAAGACTACATGGCAGCCGATGTAGCCGAACTGAAGGTAGTAGTTCGAAGGAAGGAAACAAGATATGTTGTGATTCCCATAAGGAATGTAAAGCATTGGGCACTGATAGTCATCGATATGTATGAGCGGAAAATGACGGTGCTAAATTGTTGTACATCTGAACTAGACAGGACTTCACTAGTCTACAAAAAGAAGGATGCCAGAGATGCCCTAAAGATACCGTTGCGTTTGCAACGTGCAATCAAGGATGCAAATGACAAATTCAAGGGGTTCTAAAAGTTCTTGTCCATAAAAAAGAAGGTCCCTCAAGAAGAGGCTGGTTTGGGGGACTGTGCCTTTATAGTGCTGAGGATGATGGAAGAAATCAAAAAGGGCGTCCCCCTGGAAGATCTAGATATTGAAGACCTACATGGACTGCGGGGTGTGTATACTATGGAGGTCATCTAAGATCATCGATTATTCAGCGACCCGGTGATGCCTTCAGAAGTTGTACCCTGGAGACTTCACAAGGATATCCCTCTACCTAAAAAGGTCACCTGGAGGGAGCAACTAAAGACCATGTGGGTGGACGCGACAGAGCCAGCCAGGGTTGTGGCATGGAAAGAAGGTTGGCATGAAAGCTTTGGAGAAGCTACAAAACATGCGTCAGATGATGAACCAAAGCAACCTCCAGTAGAAGAAGTTCCTGAAGAGAAACCTTCAAAGGAACAACCTGAGGAAGGAGAGGTTGAAGAAGAAGACATGGTCGATGTAAGGCCAGACAGACCGGCAGGAGAAATTATACCTTCTTTCAAGGACTTCGACAGATGGAGCTACATCAATCTGTCTTTAGAAGAACTGGCAATAATCATGAGGTCCTTGAAAGAAGATGACTCGATGGGAGATTTCATATTTGATAGAAATGGCATTAGCGTGCTAAAGACGGCCTCTGAGAAATGCTGAAAATGGGAGGATATCTTTTAGTAAGCACAATGTCAGTTTACCAGGTGCTTCTAGGTGACTGCATGCCAAATGCTCACATGGGATACTTCTTATTGGTGGATAACATCCTAAAAGACAAAAGATCAGAAGAAAAGGAACGGCTACAACAACGCCTGGTGACATCCCCACCAGACTACATTTTCCTGCCAATTCTTCACGACAATCATTAGACCTTGTCAGCTGTCAACATCATCAAAAAGACTGTAGTCCTCTACAACAGCTCAGACATAGGCTTCGGCCTTAATAGGAATACTAATATGACAACAGCAAAGACCCCCCATAGAAGAAAAGGCAAACACATGCGCCAAGGCGATAGTTGACATGATAAAAAGTCATGCCAGAGGGTACGAGCATATGGCAAGCAAAGGCTTCAGGAAGACGTAGTTCTGCCACAGGAGCCCCAAAGAAGTGTCCTTATCAAATGACTGTGGCTTCTTCTGTCTAGTCTGGATGGTGACCCTAGCCACTATTAACATCAAAGTGGAGGGTATTCAATATGAACAATACCATGCGCTACGAGGAGTATATGCAAGCATGCTTCTAGAGTCCGAGTGGGCCTCCACCACCAACAACAAAAACAAATTAATGAAAGCCCATTTATACATCTCACTCAAATTTTGACACCCTGAGACGTGGTGCAGGATAAGTTTGGGGGAGGAATCATAAACAGGCTACAGAGGTACATTTACCATCTTTTTACCTCTCTAACAAATTTCAACAAATTTGAAATTTTGAAATTTTGTTAAAACTACCTTTTGGAATTCAGATTCTAGCCTTCTCCCTTGCTAAATTTTTGAATTGTAGTGCTTTCACTCTCCTAGAGAGAAATAAATAAGCAATATATATATATATATATATATATATATATATATATATATATATATATATATATATATGAATAAAATAAGAAACATAGCAATACTGATCTACCTCATTCTTGTGATAAGACATTGTACATATGACAACCTTAACTAATGAAACCCTCAGAGACTAGAGAACTTCACCGAGCCATACTCCTTACCAACCTCCCCTACCTGACGCTTTTGACCAGAAAATCCTTATCTCTGTAGAGAAGGAAATAGTTTCCCTTTTCAAGGCATATCTAAAAAGAGGCTTGGCCACCCAGAAGACCAAGTAAAAATCCCTCGCACCCAAGCCTGTAAGGAGATGTAAAAAGCCAAAAAGAAAGAAAAAAAATAATGAGAGTTGTGCCCAAAAAGATGCCAAATGTTTCAACACGGTCGGTATATTGTTGCACTCATGAATGCAGATATGTCGTGCCTATAAGTGGAATCTTGAAGCCAAACTTACACACCTCCAATCCTGAATGAAAACTCACAAAACCACCTCACCTAAAGTCAGAAGCCCAAAAAGGGCAACACTGTTCTTACGACAGTTGTGGGTGAGGAGTTTAGAGGGAAGAGGAAAACACTTGAAGCCTTAAGCCTACCCAAACACATTAGCATAGGGCCAACTAAAAATAAAGAAATGGTGTGAAATCTACCCCTCGAAAAAGATCTTGTATTAGTACAGTTATTACCTAAGGAAAGGGGTGATAAGTTGAGAAGGAGGAGCCTTTTACAATTGAAGGCAATGGCAAGAAAATGAAGTTAAGAAACTCCAGTTGAGAGGGAGGAATGAGACCTAAAGGTTAGAAAACATGCTACAACAGTCTTGATGTAAGAATGAGATATTTCAGTCATGTTATAGTTTTGTCAACTAAGATTACTTTTTCTCTCTGAGTTCTCGAACCTACACTTAGCCTGAGGACAAGCTTGATTCTAACTTTGGGGGAGTTGATAACACTTCATTTTATGTACCTTTTGTATATATTTCATACCTCTTTTAGTATATATTTTGTTAGTTTTTCCTAAAGTTTGACTATCCTTTTTGACTAAAACCTCACTTACATGATTTCAGGTACATTCACAGCCCAAGTCGCGGTCACTACCTCGATCGCAACTCTCTTATCCTTCAACTGCGGTCACGGTCTATTTGCCAACTTTAAGACTGAGGTCATCGCACATTGGAGATAGATCGCGGTCATATTGAGACTTTGATCATTGCTCAACCGCGATCACAAGGAGGTCACGATCAATACAAAGGTTCCATTCATACCAAGGACCGCAATGTATTCAGAGACCGCGGATGCCAATTTTCCCACGACTCAATCAAGGTCGCAATCCATGCAGACCGCGATCAAGCCAGACTGCGACCAGCATGGAGGCCACAGTCATTGCTAAGTTTGCAATTCTTGCCTGTGATTCTTATAGACCACGAACGAAAGAGCAAGCCTTGACCTCGACCACGATCATTGCCAGACCACGAGAAAGTGGCAGACCGTGACTCAGTAAATCGCAATGAAAAGAGGAATAAAGAGAAGACCGCAATCGTGGTCTCACACCTCACCCAGTCAGGACCGCGGTCTAGGCTTAAGTCGGTGGAATGTGCCTACAAATAGCACACCCACCCATCTTGTCAAATCATCAGATCATAGATCAGATCCCGAGGACCACAAAGTGTTGCTACGTTCTAGATTTGTTCCATACCATCCCATCCACCAGTCTTGGATCTCCATAGGTGGAAGCTGAGGAGAGAGAATATTGAAGACTCCTTATTCGAGAGAAGAATATTGCCCACGCCATTGATGTACTAGATCCATATATGAATCAGTATTGTGTTGTATCACGTCTCTTCTCTCTAGATGTATTACTCCATCTCATTGTACTTCCCTCCCCTCTTCGTGGAACTTCATGTATCCATCTTTCTATAACGTCGTTATGCCATCCGCAAGCATGAGTGGCTAACACCTTAACTTGGGTTGGGGTAGCCACTAAGGCTCTCCCAACATGTATATTGTCTTTATCTATTGAATATATATGCTCTTATCAACATAATCTCCATGCACCTATTTTAATGCTTCACTTGTATGCTTAGCTTCCATCTTGTGATGTTTGATAGTTGATATCTCAAGAGAGTAATATCACTTTTTTCATGTGTTATGGAGTAGTATGAATGCACGAGAGTGTTGGAATGCTAAAGCTTTAAAACCATATGTTATGGGATGAGGTTTGTGTGTAGTCATCTCAAGAGAGAGGCTACCCTTAGACCTAGATCTTTCCTCATCTTGAGAGAGAGTGGAATAGATGCTGTTAATGGTTGCTTGTAATCTTGGTAAGAGTATGCGAGCGAGAGAGAGATAATGTTGCATGTTGATGAGATGATTTAGTAGGAAAACCCCAACCCGGGTTTCCTCCCATATACTCATTTTGTCTTATTTCTTTTGTTCTCATTCGTTCTTCTTATTCTTATTTTTCTTGCCCAACTTAGTTTGGGTGTCATCGTTCCTAAGGGAACACCTTTTATATACCCACATCGACTGGAGTATATGAGTGTTAGATTTTGTGCGCTTAACACTACCAACATTGTCCCTGTGTTCGACCCTGATCGCTACATCTGACCCCGTTTATCGTTGTGGGGGCCTGAGGGTCGGGTTATCTCCTTAAAAGTCTGACTACTCTGAAGCCACTACTTTTGGACGTGTGATTTAGGACGATCAATATGTCCACCCTTTAGTAATACTCCTTGTGTGTATATATATCTATGTATGCATATATGTATGACATATGTATGTATGTATTTGTATGTATAATATTAATGACATAATTGTCTCTCTATTGAAAATTCCCATTATGGACAACATCGTCAATAATGTGTGCATGCTCGTGTGTACAGACACACCCTTTTGTGTTACAAATCCAGTTGTCTGATTAGAGTTTGGTGCCTTCTGGTTACAAAACTAGATCTATGGGTAACGAACCATAGTTACTTGACTTGGGTAACAAATGTATGGTTCTATATATATATATATATATATATATATATATATATATATATATATATATATACTATATATATATTTTTTTTTATTTATTTATTTATTTATTTATTTATTCATTTATTTATTTATTTATATATATGGATATATATATGTATATATATACATATATATATATATATATATACAAATACACACACACACATATATATATAGATATATAAATAAATATATATATATATATACATATATATAGTATTAAAAGGGAACAACTCATACTTTTGTATTTGGAAACATAGATGTAATTTTGATATGATTTTACAGCTCGAGTTTGTGTCACTTCATTAGGATGGATGTGTGGATATACTTGTTTATGCAAAATTTCCTTTCTTTCTCTTTCATTACATGCCCTCTCCTCCTCTTGAGTTTTAGTCTTTCAGTAACACTCTCCTTTTGGGCATGAGAGACTATCCACCGTTGTCATTTTAGATATCTAATTATGATCATTTGTTTCTTAATATCTCTAATTTATTAGGATTTGTTAAAATTGTTCAATGGTCTATTAGTGATGCTTCATACCATGGTTATAGGAAACAATACGCTCCAAAGATAGATCTACATACTCAAAGTTGTACTAAATGAAAGGCCACCCTTGTGCAAGATTGTGTTATAAGAGTGTCACTTTATAGGTCACATATAATCATGAATATTTTGTGATTTATATTTCCTAGAATAATTATGTATTTGTTGTTTCTAAATATATATTTGTGGTGTTTGAATATGTTTACATTTTGCATTAATTACTAATAATTAATCACTCTATTCTTTTAAGAAGAGTGTATCTTTACATGTTGAAATATTGGGAATGTACATGTTAAACTCTTATTGTAGAATTTAGGGTTAAAGGTAGGGTAAATCATTTATACATGAAATGTTGAATTGTCTTTACATCAACCCATTACTTAATAGAAATAAAGTACAAAATGGTAATATTAGTATTCATACATTAGATGCATCTTTAGAAAATGGAAATGATCACATAGATTCTAAAGTGTTAATGACCATGAATATTATGTGGTGGAATTTTTGTATGATTGAAAATATATTAAAAACAAATGTTTCCCAATGTTGAATAGAACTTATTCATTCAAAATAATTTTATAGAGTGAAGTGCACATGAAAATCATGGTAAACTATATACAAATAGTATGATAAACATGTTTCTAATATGATAATTCAACTTCATTATATCTAGTTGTTTTCAATCACAACACTAAAACTGATAGAAAATATTTCAAAAATATAGAAAGCCAATTGTTTATGTTAATAGACTATTGATACATACTCTTGCAACAAAACGTCACATATCAATAATGATAATATATAATTTGAATTTATTATCTTTGATTTTTACTCAAATCACAATTTATATTATTTATGTATTTTGACTAAAATATAATTATGCCTTATGTTAAGATATTTATAAGAAGTCAAGTCAAGTGCTAATTCAGATTTAGTATCTTTTTATTCTCTTACAATTACATAGTAGTCTCTTATATACTTAAAATCTTGAATGCTAACCTATTTAGGTTCTTATTTCTATAAATAATCATAAAAATGTGATAATAAAATTTTTAAATGATTAGTTATTTTCAAAATCTATTTTTGAGTATTCCAAACATGTGAAATAGGCAAACGTGGATTTTGGTTTCTTCAAACATTGAGAAGTTATCCACTTGAAAGGGAAACAAATCAGTTATAAGAAATAAAGTTGTTTCCATGTTTGAAATTGTATAATTAATTAAAGTATATAATTTACTTTTCAAATAAATTTACATCATTACTTGTGTTCATGTAAGAATAGCATGAAAAAATTCCATCATCTTAGGACCTTTGGTAACTTTCTTTGATGTATATTAATCACTATATTAATGCATTATAAGTAGCTGGTCCAATATTAATATGATTCGAGAAACATATTTTTTTTTTCTTTAGTTGACGATGGCATTTCATGAGATAAACATTATTATATGTAGGATCATGGTCTATTTTAAATTTTATCTTTCAGTAGGTGATTTTTCTTTGATGAATTGTTAATTTTTAATAGTTTTCTATAAAATAACTTAAGAGATTCTAAGATTACAAATTTATTATTTTTTTTGCTAAAACGTATTGCTTTGTAGGATATTTGTAACTAGAGGTCTACTTTTTCTTTTAGAAATAAGCAATATTTAAATTACAAATAAAGTATAAGCATTATAACAATGTAACAATACACAATTTGAGATGTCTAAATGAACTGAAAAAGTTTCAGATCAATGAAAGTTATTCAAATATATATTTTTGTAGGTACACTTAAATCTTTAAATATTTTCATTGACGAGAACATATATACTAATGCATTCTTTACACTTTGATGAAATATGTCCAAGCAATGCCACGAGTTATAATTGTCATTAACCACAATCAAATATTTTTCTTCTAAATAGTTCACTTAGAGAGTGCATGGATATTATCTTTAAAATTTCATTTGATTAAAAAAAAATAGTATAACCAATAAATAGAGAAGGTGGGCGACATTTGTTTTCCTATAATGAAACCAATATGTTACGAACCTACTTGTAATTAAATATATGTTTAGATTTATCTCAAAACATCAAATTCCAATGATTAATTAAATTTTAACACTATCAACCAACGCTAATCAACCATTGTATCTATACATCGTTATAAAATCTTTGAACCACGTAGGTCCAAAGTCCAACTAAGGGAGTATGCTTCATGCATATCGCAGATTGTCCGCCTAATATTGTCTTACTTTGTTTTATTATAAAAATTTCACATCCTTGATCAAACATACACGAACACATTATGTTTCAATATGAAAAGCATGATAAAATAGAGTATTAATGATGATTTTCTTCTTTTCCAGCAAGATTTTCTACCTTACTTGTAGTACTACTCAATTATATTTAGATAACTCCAGATATGATAACCCCACGTTGTTTCCCTCATTATTCTGACATATCCCACTGCTCACTTTGCAGTTTGTTGTACAGGATTGCGCAATTTTAGTAAAGTACGCCGCTAATATCAACCAAACACTACTGAGATAGAAATACAGACTGAGGATATAATGTTGATCATATTGTATTAGGTACGTACAATAGTATAATGATTCGACCCACTTCTTACAAAATTAGTTAAATCAAATTATCTTATCAACTCCAAGTTTGGCCTTACATAGGAAAATAATGATAAGTATTAACCAGAAGCAGCTTTTACACTTCTATATTCCATGACACGCTATTTAGTAACGTGGTCAACCATTTTATTTTTCATATTGTTATTTAGTACTTTTCCTATGTCTTATTGGCAACTTAAAAAATTGATCAAATTAGAAATCATGAAAGACTTTATTGAGGCCAATATGGTAGTCACTAACCCTGAGGTTAATGTAATCAGTAACGAGCAACAAGTAGTGGGAATTTCATTCAAAGTATATAAAGATCTAAGCAAAAATACAAATACAATATATATAAGTACGTCTTTGAACAAAATTTCACCGTCAAAAGTATTGACGGTATCATCATGCAGATATTAAACAGTTACATAAATTTCGATCATACATAGAAATATAATTACTTGGAAGAGAAATACTTTTATCTTACAATGTGTGAATACAAAACAATAATCATTACTATTTTCAGATGAAGAATACATCTTCCACCTAACGAATCTCTTTCACAGACACGCCAATAGAAATAAATATGAAGTACTGACAAATACAAATTGTCTTGTTCTATGACTTCAATTGATCATAATCATATATTTTCTGCTTCAACACATAGTAATGCATATCATGCATTAACAAGCTGATACAAATATAATATATTCTGGATTATATTCTGGAAAATGCAAACGACAAAACTTTTCTTATATCTAACCACAAAGAACAACATTATATATCACATTAATGTAACTGAGATCAAACTATACTAAATTTAACCCAACCAGATAACTTCAGAGAGGAAAAAATAAATATTGCACGGACCTATTAGCTTCCTCAAACTCTGAAACTTTTCCTCACATAAATCGTAGATGACTAAAGATTTTGCGGATTTTGAATATACTGGGAGCACTAGCCTCAAAGGGAAGTTTCAGTAATAAATCTTCACGCCCCTGGCATCTTTCCATTTTTTTCCATCAATAATAAGACCTCTATACAAACTATACATATTGGTCGCTCTTCCACCGTCTCCTACTTGCTGCTAGTTTGACTTTGATTCCTTAAAAGATATCTCTCTAGCAAATCGATACTATGCCATGTGACAATGGTACACGAACACCGTCACCTGCTGTTTAACTCCTGTTTGTGAGCACTTAACACCGCCACATAGAAGGTACAGAGAAAAGAAACCTGTTCATGGATTTAGGTCTTGGACTACCATATATTTGCAGACATTACAAGAACTGGTCTCTTGGCCGTAACCATATGAGGACGGTTTTTGATAGCTTTTTCTTCTGCACTTCTTGTAAACCCCAACGCACAGGCGACACTATTAGATATTTGATAGCACTGAAATTTACATGTTATATCGTTCCTCAATACCACCAAGAAGAACGTGGAGACGAAGACCCTCCAGGCTCCAGGCTAGTTTCCCTCAAGAGAAGTACACGCTAGTTGTAAGTAACAATGAGCGGCGCACTACTCTGCATCACGATCACAGGAAGCAATTTGGGAAAAGCAATACTGGGTAGCAATCTGACGGGCTTCGTTCCAATCCGAACAATCCATGCGGATTTCTTTGTAGCAATATCAGCCTACTTTTACAGAATAGAAATGTAATAGTCCTATTATTTGTAGGGGACATGGGAACGTATGGGCTTGGCTACAAATTAGGCGCAATAACGCAGGAGTCCAATTTTCTTTGGTAAACTGGAGGACGGAGACGAGTCGTGGTGCTTAGTAGAGTAGAATAGTAGATATATGTAAATATGAAACCTTGGTTAGAGAAATCTGAGGGTAAATATGTAATGGCAAGTAATCTACGTTGAAGGAAATCATGCATCTAAGCCATATAAGCCCTACAGCCACCAAGCCTGGAAATGATAGTGTGTTTAGATTAATGCCATGGATGCATAAATATATCAGAATATAAACTTTTGTTAGACAAATATTAAGAAAAATGTGTAATACAAAATGCTAACATGTTCAGATAAAATCCTATGAAGGACATCTAAGTCATAGACTCTCCTGGGGAAGGATGAGTCACGGGACATAGTTGCATAATGATATTGGAGACCCTTGTCCTAAATCAAGGTGTAAGTAATGAAGGAAAGAAATACAATGCTAACACCTCAATAAACCCTAAGTAGGGTAGAGCCCTAAGTCATTTTCCAGGTCAAGAAGGGATGCTTATTAGTACATAGGACCCAAGGGGTTAGGAGGTGACCATGTCCTGAGTACATTAGGTCTGTGGGGTCACAGGAGAAAGCCATCATGGTGTACACAAGGCCGATGAGGTTAGGAGATTGGCCACCTCCATGGGCACACAAGTCCCAGGGGGGTTAGTTAAAAGGCAATCCATCAGAACATGAGGCCCTTGGGGGCACGAGGAGATCACTCCAGAGGTATCAATGCCCCTAAAGTCCTTCAGGGAATGACTAAGGAGAAAGAAATGTGAACATAAGGAATACAAGAACATATGCACTGGTGGTTGAAATAGAATCTAAAGAGATTTGTGCACAACTCGAGGGTGAGAAGGCACTATCCCTCATTTCAAGTTAAATAACCAAAATTGTGGAATAAAAATTTATACCTAGTTTGAAGTCATTGTTAAGGATGATTTGATCAAAATTCAAAATTATGAGACAAGGTGTGGATACGCCATCTCTTTGCATAGAATGGGGTGAACATTGTTTTTGGACTGTAGCCAAATGATTGTTCATCTTATTCTGAGTGTGAGAGATGGGGTACCCATATGTGATGTATAAAAAGTTGACATCTAAGAATGAACATCCTAAGTTAAGATTTGTGACATTATATAGGGTTTTGAGGTGTTAATTCACCCTTAAACGATTATAGATGAAAAATTTTGGGCAAGTTTGAAACATAGGTGAAAGCATAATCACCAAGTGAAAATGAATCACACAGTGAAAGTGTAGCACAAAGTGATAATATCAGGCAATGAATGAGGAGGTAGAAATATCTAGATCGAATTGGAATCCATCCTCAGTAGTATGAGAAATTGTTTCATAGAAGTCATCTGCTAAAACCTATCCAACAAAGTTTGCTATCCCTGATGTTTGAGGCTAATGTGAGTGATCATTTACCATACCTTAGTAAGTTTGAATATTGAGGAAAAAATTCCTTTTAAGGTAAGGTGAAAGTTACATCCTAGAAATTTGGGAATTTCAAGTCTAATCCAAGTATGATGTGAAGATACAAAGGGAATATTGAAGTGAATAATAGGACCTTGGTTGTTGAATTTGAATCCTAGACTTGAAATAAGTCTTCAATTCAAGTAATATTGAGCATATGGGTGAATATGACGTTTAGTTGAGACTCCATCGTGACAAAAGCCTTAATTTTGTGATTTAGATTTATATAAGTTCATGGACCCTTTGGATTGAGCAAGATTTGATTCATGGGCATTGGTACACAATACTTGCTCAATTGAGGTAGTTGGTTTACAAATAGGTCCTTGGTTATGAAATTGGGAATCCAATTTTTGTGTTCCTAATAAATGGATATGATATTTTTTATGTTGATAGATAATTGGAACAATAGATAATAGAAAAAGTTCTAGAATATTCTAAGCTATCCCATGATTTGGATCATTTTTTAAATAATAATCTAAATAATTGTTGTAGACCAAGTTTTAGATATTACATAAGTGATTTGATGGATTATCTATCTTCCAATAAGAGATGATAGGAATAGGATACTAATCCAAGATTGTGGGATAAATAGGATCTTAAACGTGGCTAATATAATTATTAGTTGAATGAGAGGGTTTATCTAAATAAAAGGCTTTATCCTGAAGAGATTTACCCTTTCCCTGCACCCAGTACCGGTTCTCGGATTCATAGGCAGAGACGTGGGCAGGAGACTTATCCCCCTGACCTAGGCTATCCCGTGATAGCCCTTAAGATCACAAACTCCTTCATTTTTTAGTCTCGACCTCCCTCTCTTCTCCAGTCCTTTCACCAACAACCCTCCACATTATCCTCTCATATGTCTCCCATTGGTCTAGCTGACATGGGTGAGAGGAAGAGTTGGCCTCATCATGAAGTTGGCTAGGATGATTGTGTTATCCTCATAGAAGCATGTATACTTATTTAAGATCCATGAACCTTGCAACCTTTCCTACAAAGGGCCTCATCCACCCCAAAGTATCCACATAAGAATATCTCCCATATTTGAGCAACTAGCCCAGTATAGAACACCCTTGCCTCTCCATGAGTGCCTCCTCCGCTAGTGATTCAAAAAGAATGACCGATCCTAGACCATAATAGGATCATTTGAGTCAATGGAGGGCGCAAAAACTCCCTAGTACTATCAGATCACTCATCTGCTCCTCTCCAAAATACTAGGCAATGATCCTAGCTTGGTTTTCATACTCTTATTTATGAAAATAGTAGTATGAAACTAAGCTTTGTACTCCCCAATCTTTGACCACCTTTAGCTACCACAGACCGTTGTAGACCTCTGTCCATGTCATATAGGGGTAGCGAGGGGTAAAGCGGCTATCCCCCAAACTTTCTGAGCCTTAGAGGAAGGAGTCAACCAATGGGTTGACCCTATCATGGCAGAAGTAGGGTTCCTCACGAGGAGGAAGATGGGAAGGGTCTCTTAGACTAAAATGCCCCTCAACTGCTTGAGTGTCCAACTCCCAGCATGAGGGCGTTCACATCCTTACAACTTTCTCATACCGGGTTGTGGAATGAAAACAATCATGTATTAGTTAGCCTACATGGCAGACTGTGATTGATCAGTTTTGGTTTAATTGATTTGATTTAAGTGAATTATTGGTAGGTCAGAATATATTGATATTGTATATCAATTTCATTAGAAAAATGAGTAGAACATGAACAAATTGCTTTAAAATCTTGAATATGATTGTGGTTCTGAAATTATAGGGAATATATGAGTCTATTGTGACAAGTACACTAAAACCCTATATTTGATTAATATATTTCTCAAATCATTAAATGTGTTTATTTTGTGTTTTTGAATATAATGAGAACTCAAGAATGATGACAAATAGTTAGGGCTTTTAGGTCAATAATCATATACACCAATAATTAGGGGGTGCAAACCAATGTGTATGTCTTGTTATGATCCTGATGTGAATAATTTGACCTAGAAATTCATAATGCACTAATATGTTATATCTGATAATTAGACTTCATAACCCTAACAAAACATGATATGACGGAATTAGGGTGAAACCTAATGTCTAATTAGGGTTTATAACCTAATTAATCTTGATGCAATGGAATTAGGGTTTGGTAACCTTATTCCTATTCCAAACCCTAAGATGATCATAAACCCTAGATATGAACCTAAGATAGGTTTAATATGAGTAATGACTTGAATGCATTGTTACCCTTTATAGCTTTATGCAAGTAAAAGTCATGTTGATTGATTGGATGTATGATTTCTTGTTGAATATGCTTGATGATTGCATTGCGTAAAGTACACTTGAAATATTAAGCATGAATTCTACATGCAAAGGTACATGTTTATACGTATGAACTCAGACTATCAAATTTCATAGTCTTTCGAGGTTTCACAGAGTTTTATGAAAATATGTTTTTGAATGTTTATTTATTTCATGCAAACTATAAGTCCCATATGAATATCACATAAAGTAAACTCTTATAATTTGAACCCATGGTAAGACTTACCAAGGGGTAGTTCACCTAAGTCCAATATTGGATTGTGAAAGGAGATTACACCCAAGGTGATTTGACAAACATAGTTTAGATTATCTTAAATAAAATACCAATATATATTTAAATCTATTTGATCATTCAGAATATATGTTGTTACCATATATCTGCACTTCTGTATGCACTTCATGTACACAGTAAAACAATATACTGATCAGTTATGTTTGTTAGCATTTAATTTTAATCCACATTTATTTTTAAGAACTTGAAGAATCAAGGAATCTTGAAGATATTAAAGATAAGTCACGGAGGATTAGCTAGATAATACTTCTTCTCATATGTATATATTAGTTTCTCCTGATAAATTCATGTAACTCCTTATAGGAGAGTAATGCAAATAAATGTATTCATTCAAGTTTAAATTAAAGGATATTGTTTATCATTATTTATTATTTGTTAAAACTAATCTTGGAAGGTTATGTAATTATCCTTGACTTTAAGGTTTGATGTTAACTGAGGGACACTCAAAAGTGGGGTTGTTACAAATTTAGACTCAAAGAATCAAGGAAGAGCAACATGACGATTCAGCTTGTAGACAATTTAGTGGTTAGGCCAATAGGGATATGTAAACACATTTTAGTGAAAGTGGACACAACTCGTATTTCTAGCATATTTTGTAGTCATGGAAATGCATGATGATTATGGTAATGATATACTCCTAGGAAGACCATTCCAAGCCACAATTGATGTGATTTTGGAGATGGGAATAGAAAGAATGACATCGGGGATCTGGGATCATTAGTTTGAGATAAAGTTGCCTAATTTTTTAAAACCGACCAAAGAGTGGGCACAATGGCATGTGCTACATCATTCTAGTTGTGAGGTGACCCTATGATGTAGGGGTTTTGAGTCACTTTTATAGGCTAGTTTTACACTCATTTTATGTGCTTATTAGTCATATTTGTGGTTAATATCACATGATTCAATTCATTTAGCTTATTACCCTTGTCTGCATCAAATTCATCTTGTTTTACATTGTTTTGTATAGAGTATCATATTTATCATATTTGATTTGTGTTTTTCTCTCATTTTCAGGAAATTTACAATTCTGGACCCGTCGATATCATTGATGGTCTGTCGATAGCATCAAAAGAGCAACAGTAGCAAAGCCGGAGAGGAAGCAGATGGTTTGATACCATCGACACTTTGTTGATGGTCTCGAAAGTCCAACAGTGAGCCAAATATCACCCCATCGATACCATCGATGGGAACGGTCGATGGTATCGAGAGGCTTCAGGCGGCTTCCAAAAATTGAAGAAAGCATCGATATCCTAAGGTTTCGATACCATCGACACCCCGTCAATGGTATTGACGTCGTCGGATCAGAGTTTTGTCCAACACGACTTCAATCAAACGGTTGTGTTCTTTTGGCGGCCATAAGTGGTACCTATACCTAGGAAAAGACGGCCCAAAGTCGTCATTCACGTTCTATTCCTTTGAACAAGTCCTAAAGGAGGAGAGAGAGAAGAACGGAGCTGAGAGCTAGACCCCAGGAGATTCTAGAGGCGCAGACGGAGTTTTTCACTGTCGGAAGGCTGCAGAACGCTCATCCCGCACCGAGGATCACCCGGTTCTTCTCTGTTTAGGGGTTACACCATCTCCATCCATGTTTTCTCCATATTTTCTCATTCCTTCATGATGTTTTGCATTGAGATGAACATGTAGGGCTAATCCCCTTTGTCTTTAGGACCGGGAGAAGCCTGGGCAATCGTTGTATGACTCTTCTTACATAGTTTATCATAATTTGTCCCTCAAATCCGTGGTATGATATCGTTTTCTCCATTTCTATCATTGTGCTTGATCACCAAAATGGTAATCTAATACCTTTAATTGCTTTTGATGAAGAATTAATGGTTGAAAAGATGCGGTAATCACATTAACTAATAAATCCTTTGGAAAAGGCAATGTACGATTAATGGTAGGAACCCAGAGACATGTTTTTCATACACCTAGTCTAGGGCATAGGTTACTACTGGCATGGAACTCACCTAGATTAAGGTAGTGAATTGTATCACATAAGCAAGCAATTCTGGCTACAGGCCACTATCCAAAAAGGGAGACAAGTTGTGATAATTATAAAGGAATTAGTACAATGAGAACCCACAGTGAAACCGCAATCCTAGAGATTTCTTTTCAATTGATTAAACCAACCATTTAATCGATTGATTTGTTTTTCTTTTGTTTTTATTTTTCTTTTTCAAATCAACTTCCAAACTTTTATAATTGGTTTAGTTGATTGCGAATAGTTAGTAGTAGTCTACCGATAATTACGTTTCCCTATGTTCGACTCGGGCCTCACAAGGCCTATATTACATTGACACGTACACTTGTGTTATACATGGTAAAGTCGTGTCAAGTTTTTGGCGTCGTTATCGGGGAAACGAAAATTTTCAGCACTACGAGTGCTACAAGCAGCCACTCTAGGCCACTTTTAATAATTTTAATAATTGAGAGTAAATTGTCTATGTTTCAAATTCTGTATTCGTCTAGCACTGTACTTAATCAATTTTTCACATTTCATGTACAAGTGCATGGTGAAGACGTGTAGTACTGACTACGCACAGTTGACACCTGAGATTCCACCTTCGGGATCGGGTGACGAGGAGGAGCATATCCACAATCAACTCGAAGACTTAGACATAGATTCTGAACATGATGTAATAGCTGAGGAACAGACAATATGGGAGAAGATCAAGGCTTCTTCCTCATCCGCAGCTAAGGGGACGATCAAAAAGCGTGTGATCAACATTCCTACATACAAGATTGATCTGGCACTGATAAACCTGGTCAAGTCTAATTCATTTCATGGGCTGAACAATGAAGATCCAGTGGCCCACATCAGCACATTTGTGGAAAAATGTGATATGATAAAGATTGACATGTTCCCGCAAGAAGCACTCTACTTAAAGCTTTTTCCTAGTTCTCTAGCAGGAAATGCATGTGAATGGCTGCATAATCTCAATGACGAGTGCGTCGAGACTTGGGACCAGATGGTAGAGGTATTCTTCAAGAGATTCTTCCGCCCGAGAAGATGAATGACCCCATGAGAAAGATCCATAACTTCTATCAAAAGGCCGGTGAGACTTATTTAGAGACATGGGAGCGCTTTTAGATCATGCTGAGGAAGTTCCCACATCATGGGCTGGACAAGGACAAGCAAGTTAAAATTTTTCTACTTTTCTATCAGTGAGCATAATAGAAGCAACTTAGATTCAGTGGGCTCGGGCTTCTTCTTGAACAACACAGGTACAAGGTGTTGGGAGATCTTGAAGAACATGGCCAAGAAGCAGTCGTGGGGTAATAGAGATGCACAGGAACAAATTAGAGTTGTAGGGGAATCAAAGGCAATTAAAGAGCTAAATGAGAAGATGGACCTGATAGCAAAGAGATTGCTAGAAAAAGAGGATGAAGGATCTGATGATGAGGTACAGGTCAAATTTATGCTCCAACAACAGGGCTACGGGAACAATGATTATTTGTGGAGGAAGGACAAGACATTTTCTTGGAAGGATCCAAACAACTTTTGGCAGGATCTGGATCAAAAACCACAGCCTAGTACAGAGGACAAGAGCAATGAGTTTCTCAACCAAGTAATAAAGCAAAATCAAGAGTTGATGAGCACATTCAGCAAGCAAATTAAGTCACAAGGAGAGTTTATGAATCAGTTTGGGCTGACTCTAAAGAGTCATGGTGCACAACTGAGGACTTTAGAGACAACCATGACCCAAATTTCAACTGATTTGGCTGCGATGAAGCAAATCATTTAAAAAAGATCAGCTGGGAATGCAGAGCCCGCTCAACCACATCAACAGGTTAAATATATTTTAGTCTGCAAAGCAGTAGAGCTTCTTGTTAAGGAGGTAAATGAGCAGAGTACCATGCATATAGACTTGGAGGATAAACCCAAAGTTCCATACCCTCACAGTTTGTATGGTTTTCCAGGAGGATGTAGGATGCCATTCAAATCACTCCAAGATTCCATCACTGTCGTGCCCACATCTCAGACTGTTGAGGAGACTCCTATGTCGAAAGAGCAGGTGAAAGCTATACTTCGTAGTGGAGGAGCCACTAGCAATACGAAGAATCAGCCACAAGCCATGCCATCCACATATGATGTACTGAGTCCTATCCTAGAAGGTGGTGTTGAAGCAAGCTTAGGGGAGGAGATCCCTAAAGTTACATATATTCCACCACACAAACGCATTAAGGAGCTAAGTGTGCCATTCCCGGATAGTCTGAAGTTGAGGAAAGAGCAAAGGCACTTTAAGAAATTTCTTGCGATCTTCTGGAACCTCCACATCAACATTCTGTTGGTGGAAGCTATAGAGCAAATTCCTTCATATGGAAGATTCATGAAAGACGTCATCAACAAGAAATAGCGGATCAAAGATACTGATGTTGTATGTGTCGAAGAAATAGTGAGTTCTATAATTCAAGGAAGACTGCCAAAAAAGAGGAAGGATCCAGAATGTTTCTACATCCCATGTTCCATAGGTGGCCAACATTTTCCAAAAGCACAGTGTGACTCAAGAGCAGGCATTAATCTTATGCCACTTGCCACTTTTCAAAAGCTGGGATTGCAGAAGCCAACACAAACCTCCATGACAATTGAGTTGGCAGATTGATCCATTATTAAGCCACAAGGTATATGCGAGGATGTGCTAGTCAAAGTCAAAAAATTCATCTTCCATGTTGATTTTGTGGAAATGGACATGCATGAGCTAGAAGGATGTGAGATGTTATTGGGAAGGTCATTCCAAGCTACGACTGATGTAATCACTGCCATTGTGTGAGGCTACTTGACGTTGGGGATTGGTAATGATAGAGTTAAATTCAAATTGCCAAATGAATTATTAGAGACATCCCTTGACAACCCAGGTTAGGGTCTCCGTACCGTATAGCCCAAGATGTTAAATGAGACGTTTGTTTGGAGGCAACCCAACCTTGATAGTGAACATGTTTGTTTCTTTTAATTTTTCGCATTCCTGGGTAGTTTTCATTAATTTAGCACTTAGTCATTAAAAATGATACCCTGATGTGTTTGTTGAGTGTGCAGGCTAGGGAACGGTTGATACCATCGACATCTGGGTCGATGGTATCGAATTTGGAACAACGGACAATTCTACTGAAATTTCATTCTATCAATACCATCAACGGCCTCGTCGATGGTATTGAAACTGGAACATGCAGAAAAAGGATCGGACGTCGATTGTATCGACTCATCATCGATGGTCGTGAGTTTTTTGGAGATTTTTAGATAAATTGTCTCAGTGATTTCGATACCATCGACACACTGGTCGATGGTATCGACATGTTTATAGTAGCATTGAATTGGTCAAACTTTGCGGGGATCGAAGGAACATACAGGTGTCGATGATAGTATCGATGACACATCAGCAATCTGAGGTCTTCATCGAGTGGTTCGCAACGCCTATCTATGTATTGTGTTGATGGTATCGACACCCTATCACTACCATCGACACAAGGCCGATCTGGGTCCCCACATCAAGCCGTCAACAATCATCGATTGTAGTAAGGGGCGGATTCCAACAGCCGTCGATACCATCGACGGGACTGTCGATGGTATCGACGCATCGAAAGTAGACCCGGTCGTCCCTTATAAAAAGGAGGGAAAATCCTCATTCTAATCACACAATCTCATTGCCTACCCTCCACATCTGAGGCTTAGAATCCCAGAGCGCCCAAGAGAAACCAAGATCACCACTGACGATCGTATCCGAGCTCCATTCTCTTTTCTTTTCTTCACTTGTTGTCATGCAACCATGGTGAGATTGGGAGCGTCATCATCTAGGGTTGCACCACCTGCACTACCCACTCCACAGCAAGGATTAGTCTCTCACCCGAGGCTAGTCCATCCATCATCGGAGGTCGAGAAGGTTTATGAAGAGTTATGGAAGCGACCAATTGAGCCAACCCAGTATGGTGACCGCGAGCTTATCAAGGATCTGGGTTTTGAGTACAATCTCACTTATGTTCTTCAGGGACAATGGTGAGAGTCCCCCATGCTCTGCCATGACCATGAGGATGGGCATCCATTCTTTAGCGGATGGCCTACCTATAAGGAAATTGTAATCGAGTTCCTGGCATCACTCGATATATGTGTAATTCCAAATGAACTACTGCATGGTGCGGACAACATGGAAGGAGGGGCGTGTGTCTTTCTGCCTTTATAATAGGGACTATAATCTTACCCTCTGTGAGTTTAATAGGATATATGGATGGTACCATGGTGATCTGTGTCAGCCACCACAGAATGTTGATTATGAAGCGATGTATGCCAAGATGGTCACCATACCCGAGGGGTATTCTATCAGCTGGCACCGCACTGTTGTATCTGATTTTGAGCATCCTTTTATCTGGATTCTTCATCGGATAATTTCCAAGTCATTCTTTGCAAGGTCCAAGTTGTCTCATAGCAAGTTCCAGGAGACGGATTTCTTTTTCCTCCATTGTCTGCTAGAGAGGACACCGATCAATTTTGGAGTCTTCCTTCTCATGCGCATGATGGCGGTAAAGAAGAATGTTTCTCGTCAGGCTCCAATCTACTTTGGGGGCCTTATTACACATCTTGCCACGCACTTGGGGTTTGATCTTTCTAGGGTCAACAAGATAGAGAGTCGAAACACGCTCAACTTCTCTCACTTTGTCAACTCCGGCCTCCTTGAAGTCTGACATGGCATAGCCTATACCACATGTCATGTGCGAGGAATCTTTCAGAGGAGGCAACTGCTAGACCATGTCTTCAACATAAGACCAGGACAAAGCTATAGGTGGCCGATCATTGATGTTGATGATGAGGAAGAAGAAGCAGCTCAAGAGACGGAGGCTCCAGAGGGCAATGATAATGAAGAAGGGGAGGAAGAAGCCACTATTCCTCTTCGATGGTGAGTTGCTCTAAGAAAGCATCCACAAAATTATGGAGCATCCTCTTCTTCCCAGCCACTTCCACCACAACCCTCCCATGACAGAGATGACCCCTATTCTATGCAGGGGATGTATACCATGCTCTAGTCGATCCAGGAGTCGCAGTACACAATAGTGCAGTCACATCATATAGCTTTTGTAGGGATCCAGGATACGTAGAATAGGCTCTATGAAAATCAGCAGGTGATCTTCGAGAATGAGCGCCAGCTCTTCGCCAACCAGGTGCAGGTCTACGATAGGTTGGGCCGGATAGAGCAGCAGTAGCAGCCGTTCTATGATCATTATTGGATCATAGACTACTTTGGGGGATATCCAAAGCCACCGCCCATGCCATCCTATGATCCCAACTTTCAGGTGCAGTATCCAGAGTGGAACCCCCATACCCACCAGTAACCGCCGCACCCACCACCTCAGCAGTAGTAGGGTATCACTGTTCCACCTTCTGATTTTGTTCTTGACTATGAGTCCATAGTCAAATTCAAGCTTGGGGGAGATGGAACAGTTTCTATCTTAGTTTTATTTTATTTTCTTCTATTTGAGCATTTTTCTTAGATTTTTGCATTTTTTTCTTCTAGTTTTGTAATTTGTCTTATTTATAGCTTTCTAGGACCCACTTTCTATCTAGTGTAATCCATGGGTGTCTAATATAAGTGTGCCATCTCAATGTTTTTCATATGGGGCTGATGTGTGAATTGTTTGAAATTGAGCACATAACTTATGAAAATAATTGGGTAGGTGAACTTCAAAACATATGATCATAACTGTATATCCTTATAGTTCAAGAAATGAGGATGGATATGGATGTTGAGCTTAAACTGACCAAATGGTAACGTGACTTTCATTTGAAGTGAGAAAGAGAAACCTCTTAGTTACCATGTGCACATGTCAGTAAGGAGAGACATATAATCTTTTCCAATGAATCTGTCATTTAGTCTTGTGATCTATCCACCTTACTTCATTCACACTCCACCAAAAATAATTGGGAGCACACTGTAGGTTTTCATCTCTTGATTGCATGTTATTTAAATAGGATTGTATTGTAGCTAAATTTTTCATTAAAAAATGAAAAAAAATTGTAGAACAGTTATGCATGCACACATTCTAGAGTGCATGCCATTGTAGTTGCATAATTACTTTCATGTAGTTGCACTTTGCATATTTTTGAGCGTATAAGACATTATGTGCCTGATTGCTTCTGAAAAATAAGAAAAGCGGGTAACTTGTTCTATACTCTCTGAAAAGTGGATTGTAATGCATCAATTGTTGTAGTTATGTGAAAATAAGCCCGAAAAAAATTATTCTTTGCAAATATTTCCGTAGTCAATTGAGAAAATTGGGGCTTGAAAAAGAATAAAAAATAAATTAAAAAAAGAAAAAAATAAGTAGAAATCAGAGGGAGAAAGGAACTTGTTTCACCTGCATAATAGGAAGAATAACCACATGATGTTGCTTTGTAGACATTCTATCTCACATTGAGATGGAATAGTAGAGCATGCATCATTCCATCTAAAATGTAGGCATTATGTCATTTTCATATGCATATGCATCATTTAGGTCATTTTTTTTGTTTTTGCATGATAAACTATTTTGTGCTTTCTGTTCTTTAACAGATGCCCATTCCATCCACTCATTGCTCAAAATGGTAGGCCACCCATGATTATCTCCTCATTCTTGTATATCAGGATATATGCTTCCATTATAGACGGTAGTTAGGATTTGAGCAACATAGATAGGAGATCACAAGATACACCATGCATGAATCGGAAGAATTTATTATATTATATGCTTTATTTGATCGTGTTCATTGATTACGGGGTGGACATTTCTCAAGGATGGTCATTGTCCCCTTTAGGGTAGTTATCGTTCCATGGTTAGCGAGAGTTGGTATGTGCCTTGCAGGTGGGAATCATACTTTGATGTCTTTTATGTGATTATGTTCTTTAGTTGACCCTCACAATTTTATTCTATAGTGTTGTTCCTCGAGGATGAGCAAAATTCAATCTTGGGGGAGTTTGATGCAGGGGTTTTGATTCACTTTTATAGGCTATTTTTACACTCCTTTTATGTGCTTATTAGTCATATTTGTGGTTAATATCGCATGATTCAATTCATTTAGCCTATTACCCTTGTCTGCATCAAATTCATCTTGTTTTACATTGTTTTGTATAGATTATCATATTTCTCAGATTTGATTTGTGTTTTTCTCTCATTTTTAGGCAATTCACAATTTTGGACCCATCGATACCATCGAAGGTCTGTCGATAGCATCGACGGAGCAACAGTAGCAAAGCTGGAGAGGAACCAGATGGTTCGATAATGGTCTTGAAAGTCCAATAGCGAGCCAAATATCACTCCATCGATAGCATCGATGGGAACGTTCGATGGTATCGAGAGGCTTCAGGTGGCTTTCAGAAATTGAAGAAAGCATCGGTATCCTAAGGTGTCGATACCATCGATACCCATCGATGGTATCGATGTCATCAGAGTAGAGTTTTGTCTAGCACGACTTCAATCGGATGGTTGCGTTCTTTTAGCGGCCGTAAGTGGTACCTATACCTAGGAAAAGATGGCCCAAAGCTATCATTCATGTTATATTCCATTACACAAGTCCCGAAGGAGGAGAGAGCGAAGAACGGAGCCGAGAGCTTCACCCCGAGAGATTCTATAGGCGCAGTCAGATCTTTTCACCGCCGGAAGGCTGTAGAATGCTCATCCCACACCGAGGATCACCCGGTTCTTCTTCGTTCAGGGGTTACACCATCTCCATCCACGTTTTCTCCATGTTTTCTCATTTCTTCATGATGGTTTGCATTAAGATGAACATGTGGGGCTAATCCCCTTTATCTTTAGGACCGGGAGTAGCCCGGGGAATCGTTGTATGACTCTTCTTACATAGTTTATCATAATTTGTCCCTCAAATCCTTGGTATGATATCATTTTCTCCATTGATATCATTGTGCTTCATCACCATAATGGTAATCTAATACCTTTAATTGCTTTTGGTGCAAAATTAATGGTTGAAAAGAGGTGGTAATCACATTAACTAATAAATCCTTTGGAAAAGGCGATGTGCCGTTAATGGTGGGAACCCAGAGACTTGTTTTTCATGCACCTAGTCTAGGGCATAGGTTACTACTGGCGTGGAACCGACCTAGATTAAGGTAGTCAATTGTATCGTGGAAGCGAGTAATTCTGGCTACATGCCACTATCCGTAAAGGGAGACGAGTTGTGATAAATGTGAAGGAATTAGTACAACAAGATCCCGCGGTGAAATTGCAATCCTAGAGATTTCTTTTGAATTGATTAAACCAACCATTTAATCGATTGCTTTGTTTTCTATTGTTTTTATTTTTCTTTTTCAAATCAACTTCCAAACTTTTATAATCGATTTAGCTGATCGCAAATAGTTAGTAGTAGTCTACCGATAATTACATTTCCTTGTGTTCGACTCGGGCCTCACAAGGCCTATATTACATTGACGCGTACACTTGCGTTATACGCACGGTAAAGTCGGGTCACCCTACTCTTGAGGAAACATTTCTAGACATGTCACATGTCATGAAAAAGGTGGTTAAAGACACTTTAGAAGTGGACATAATTGAACATACAAAGTAGATATCTTTGACAATGGATGTGAAGTATCATGGTGAAAGTGCACCCAATAACAATCACAGATGCAGCCTTTATGCCATCACATAGACATATCTGAGCTACCTTTAGAAGCTTGTCTGATGAATCTTGTGGATGATTGCACTATTAATATCTAGAGGAATGTGTGTTGTTTCTAAAACCATTTTCATGTTTCTATTCAAGACATTGTGAAGATATAGGACCACACCATCACTTCCTCTAGTCCCATCCTTTCCATTCTTCCTAAGGTGGAAATGAAGCCACTTCCCCCAAATTTAATGTATAAATTTTTAGTAGTGGACAGAAAACTTCTTTTGATAATTTAGGCATCACTGAGTGTTGGAGAGGAGGAGGAATTGTCCATTGTTCGGAAGAATCATCAGGCTACATTTGGGTGATATATTTCTCACATCAAGAGGCTCTCTAGTATATGTCAACACAAGATCCGTATTGAATATGGAGCAAAATGGTGGCTCAACCTCAACATTATCTAAATCTCATCATGATTGAGGTGGTGAAGGAAGAGGTAGTGAAAATTATATCAGTAGGCATATCCAATGCTATTTTAGTTTGAAAATGGGTTTGCCTGACTCAAGTAATTCCTAAGAAGGGGATAATAACGATCACTACTAAATCTACAAGTGAACTGGTCTTTACTAGATTAGTGATTGGGTGGTGAGTTTGCATTGATTATCACCTCTTAAATGTTGCCACTTTCAAGGATCATTTCGCTTTGCCTTTTATTGATCAGATCCTTGAGAGTCTCACTAGTCTCTCATACTTTCTCTTTCATGATGGTTATTTTGGTTACAACTATATTTTCATCAAACCAAAGATCAATAGAAGTAAACCTTCTATAACGACCCCACCTCCCGATAACCCCAAATTAAGGAAGACCAAGAAGTCAGAGCCGCTATCCCAAAACAGGATCAGTGGTTTTGCAAATAATCAACAATAATTAATAAATTCTACAACAACTAAGCTTTAAAATGGAATAAATTTTTTATTTTCTCATACCTTGCAAAATATAGGAGTGAGGGACTATACCCCATATAACATCTATCTATCTAATATCCTCCTATCTTTATTAATTTTTATTCCATCATTGTCACATTAAAGGAATATCCATTTTCTTGATAAACCTAAAACGTCGACAAACAAAATGACAGTTAGTATAACGAATTATATGGGTATGTGGGGGAACCAATAATCGAGCATTCAATTGTAACAACATATTGCAAGCAATTATGATTTAACAACACAAACTTTAAGTTTTAAACATAACTACTTAATCCTTACATACCCTAGCCTCTGTGTTGTCCCTATAGTGGACGTAGATACTACCTCTCATATGGTAGATCTCAACCAACCCCCACGATCCTACCTTATAGGTAGATCAATACATAGGGTTTTCGAGTCACATGGCCCTACCCAAAGGTAGTCCAATCCCTGACTCATGATAACGTGATGATCCTACCTCATGGGTTGACCATGTACTAGGTCATCTGATGATCCTACCTCGCGGGTACACCATGTACTAGGTCATCCTTCTCGTCATTAACAAAGCTACAGAGGAGGACCAGGATCGGAGCTAGTCATGCATGTATAATTATGGTGATAGCCATAGTCACTTTATAATTCCATGAAATAAAAAGACTATCAAGCATTTATTCCAAGCAATCAAGAATCACTGGGAAACTAAAGTGATCTAATCATAAACTTAACCACATACCTGTCTCAGAAGAATTTGTAGTCCAAACAGGAATAGTGGACTAAATCACAATCAAGCAAGTCAACCTGAAATTAAAGGCATACACTCATTTGTCACTATATGACTCTAAATCACATCAAAGGACTAACTTGATTGTCAAGTTAGGTTTTTATGTCCATTTTCCTATGTCTTTATTCTCTGTTACTCTTTTCTCCATTTATTACCTTGTTTCTAATTCCTAAAACCACAAATCCTACTTTTAGATATCATAAACACAATTATACTACAAAGGGTATCTTTTATGCAAATGTCTCAATTTTACCCTTTTCGAGCCAAATTAGTGTTAGGGAGGTGAAAAGATGAATACTTGACCAATACATGCTTATTGGGTTGACAAACCCTAATTCCATCATTTAACTCTTTTATGCATAAGAAGCCCTAATTCCAAAAAACTTGGATTTTAATATTCATATGAGTCCAAGGTTATCCTTCCTTTCATAAAAGATCAAACTTTGATTAGCAACATTGATAAAGTCTATTAAACTCGTTAATATTCACAAATTAGGGTTTTGGTCCCATTAAAGTATTGAAAGCATCAACTTTTGCACATGTTTAGAATTAGAAGCATATAATGACTAATATTACATGTATATCGCATTTTTCTAATCAAAATGCATATATTACTTGCTACTTTTAGACAACCATATCATTTATTACGATTTTTGCAAAATAAAGCCTTTGGACTAATCACGGGCCGCCACATAGGCAACCAACTTGCACGACAACCATCCTCTAAAGAAAAGGCAAAAGGACCTAAAATTCCTTACCTTGCATTGAAGCAGACCAGGGCAAGTTAGTCTTTTGGTGGTGTGTTGTCTTCAACCTCCACTCAGCCTCTGCCTCACGAGCTGCGGTCCAGGCGAGTCAACTCCAAGGTTGACTCTAAGTTTCCCGCCTCCCCAACTCCAAGAAATGACGCCCAATCCTCTGCCTAGGCACCGTGAAGTCACAGAGCCATTCAATTCATTTGGGGGTGGTTTCAGACGGCGACGCAATGAGGGAGAAACTCTGGCGAGTTGGCAGCTAGGACCAGGGTAGGAACTCTGATTCCTTGGGCAATTGATGGTAGTAACCAAACGAGCAACTCACAGTGGTCCTTTGGTATCACTTGGTGGGTACACAGAGGGGTTGTACACCCCCTTTTATACCCACCCTTGGTGGAAGGGCCTATGGTTTGGGTGAACTTCCTAGAAGGCATCGATCAGGGTGAAACCTGGGGTAGGTTGGCTCGAATTCCTCTCCTGAATCCAATGGGAAAGTCAGCTAGGTCTGAGATAATTGAGATCTCAAGAGATCCTATCAAGAGTCCAATTCCAGCTGTTCTGGTTTCCCAAACCGTTCCAATCTAGGAGATGACAGTGTCACTGTTGGATCACTGATCCAACAGTTCATAACATGCGTGTTGTAAAATAAAAATTGAAAAATTGAGACATGTATTTGACATCCTTTCACTTTAGGAAATTTTGGAAAAATAATAACTCTCAAACCATGACTTTGTTTAATCCCAAATTTTGAGGGAAACTTAATAATGACTTAATCTATTGGCGTGCCAAATTTGGAGTCATTATTCAAAATAAAACCAACCTTTTCTTTATGTGAAAGTTATTGCTTAAATATATATTTTTTATTCATATTTCTTCTTTCACGCATTATTATTTTCCTTTATTTCAATTCCTTGCATCTCAAGGAACCATGTGGGGTTCATATCACCATCCATTATGATCAAACCCATAATTATCTATTTATTTCTTATATTTTCACCTTTATCCCAATTTTCATTATTATTTATGAAATTCTTAATCCCTTTTAACTTGCCTTCCTCTTTTATTATCTTGGACCCATCATTACCAAAGGGTCCACAAAAAACCATGCATAAGGAAGAGTTGTAAAATAAATTCATATATTTATCATAAATCATGCAATTTACAACCAAGTACATTTCTTTTGTAACAATTGCAATTACAGAAAAAATTGAGGTTGTAATATCCTTCCCCTCTTATAAGAATTTTTCCATCAAAATTCCATCAAGCATACAAACAATTTAGGATAAGACTTTTCTATGTCCATCATTGGCTGCCATGTGGTTTCATCCTCTCCATGGTGCTTCCAAAGAACCTTTATCATCTTCTATTCTTTACTCCTGAGCTCTCTCTCACCTTGTTATCTTGTACCCTCATAGGTGACTCAGGTTAAGTTTCCTCCCTTGGAGTTCAATAGGTTCAATGCTCAACACATGGCTCGGGTACCTCACATAGTTATCTGGATCGGACATATGGAACACATCATACATCATATTATCCTTAGGGGTAAGGCTAGACATAAGCAATTCCACCAATCCATCTCAAATGGACCCATGTAGTGGGGACTCAACTTTCTCACATGTAGCTCAGAGGGGTCGGGTTTTTATAACACATATTCACCCACAATGAACTGCATGTCAGTCTACTTCGCATCGGCTCATGACTCATGTCAATCCTAGGATTTCTTAGCCATTTCTTGATCGAAGCATCTTCATCTACATACACTATGGTCACTTTGACCTTCACAAGGTCCTCTCACCGACACCATCCAAGTGAAGTGGTGATCGACACATCCTCCCTAACAGAGCTTCATACATCCTAATATTGGCTATGGTGTCCATCATAACATGCAAACTCTGGTAGGGGAAGGAACTACTCCCATATATCACCTTGAACGAGCATGTATGCTCTCATTAGACCTTCTAGAGTCTGGCTCATATTCTCTTGATTGTCCACCAGTCAGGGGTGATATGTTGTACTAAACTTCAACCTAGCATCGAGTTCTTCATGTTCATATTTCCACCACATGGAAGTGAACTTGAGGTCATACTCAAGATATCAAACTCGGATCATGGTGTAGTTGAACTATCTCTCTATCTCATATATATAGTTCAACCGGTTCTGTCACATTGGCATTGCTTTCTCTCTTTGGCAAGGCGATCTACCATAACCCATATTACATCATGACCTCTCTTGGTCCATGGGAGACCCACCACACTGTCCATGGTGATCTACTCCCATTCCCTCTCAAGGACTCTTCATTATCTGTGGTAACTCACTTGGTTACTGATCTTCGATCGGCCTTCACTCTCTGCCATGTATGGCAAAAGGCCACATGCAACTCTATATCCTTCTTCCAAGTACCACTACAATTCTTCACCATCTTGGCAGTACCATAGTGTACGGTATACTTAAAATCATGAATGACTTGCATGACATGATTCCTCAAGGTTGACTCCTCAAAAACCCTAAAACACTCTAGTAGTGGGTTTCACCACCTTCTTTTCCCAAGAGGTGTATCTGAGGTTCTTATATCAATCCTTATATCTCATCAAGCTCTGGGCTAACTAACTGAGCAACCACCAATTTGACCAATGGGTCTGGTTGTAGTTGAATGTTAGCCACACACATCTAGTCTTCTAACGATCATAGGGTTCACTTAACAACCCTTTACAGTCTCTCTACTGGCTATACAAGACAGATGTACACCTAAGTTGTGTCCTGCTAGAACATCTTATTACCACATAAGCATGCTAGAAATAAACCCTCATGTACTTCACTCATCATCCACATCTTGGGTTTAGGTCTAACTAAGTCAAGAAAAATTTGAGCTCATCATCTCTATTATCAAACCCAAACTTATGACTCATAGATTCCAACTACTTCCAGGAAGGTACGTTCTTCATATCACCTTTGTTCTCTTTATGTTTTCGAACCATCTTTCCAACGTACTCTCATAAGGTGTGGTACTTCTTCTATCCTCAATCATCGTAGAAGGGTTTCAACTCATATCACTTCCATCCTTAGTATATGGCATGAATTTTTCCCTATCTCTTACACCCATAACAAGATGAAAGAAGCATTTGGCGGCAGTCCAAATACAAAGTTCAACATGTTACAAGAGTAGACATGGTGCATCACACATCGCCATCACACATTCAAATCTAAGTTGAAATATACATCACATGTCTCCACACCATGAACATCTCCAATCTACGTTTACATCCATGGAAAGATTGTTCCCAAACACTCTTGGGTCTTCACATCACTCTTATGTACAATCCTTAGTCATCACATCACGGTCCCTAGGATGTCGGCACTTTTTGGGGTGATCTGGCCCTTATGCATCTAGGGAATGCCTCTCACATTTACCCCTTAGGCCCCATGAACTCATGAATGTGGCCAACTTAATAACCCATGGGCATCGAGCAAATGTAGTTGTTACCTCCAGACCCTATGGTCTTATGCATTCATAGAACAGACAACTCCTACTTCCATCGGTCTTATCCCCTACTGACCTTGGTATTGACTTAGGATTTCATCATAGTACATCTCAAACATGAATCCTTACCTGAAACTCCATCATCTCTATGGGCACTCGTGGTCAAACTTACATTCTTTCATAGGGGTCATGGTGACCTACCTACCTCGGTCTAGCCCCATATAGGTTACCTCCATGGAAACATATCCTCTTTCCCTTAGAGATGATCACACATGGGTCTATAGATTCATGGCAATATTATGTACTCTTACACTTAGCTCATTAAAATCTTATATGAGACCTCTTCAGGTTACCTTGAACCTAATCAAAAGTTGGTTCTCACCCTACATAAAGTGTTCCCTCCCAGGACGGGAGAAAACCATCTCTTGATAGAAACAAAGGTCACAAACGTCCTTACTTTCAGGGTTTACATCATCATGTATATGCTTAGCTCCTAACATGATACTTATGCATGTATTTAGTAAGAAGGAAACCGACTAAGCCATTCTATGTTCCTTGGTATGTCATACGTATTCATCATTCCTCATGGTTGAACCATTATCATATGTTACCAATCTTGTGTGAGTGGTTCATATATCTCAGTTTGAGTGGGGTTTCCTTTTACTCTAACACATGAAGGGTGTCATACTCAAATACTATGAACACAATGTGCACCAGGTACTGTTGCTTCCCTTCTTTGGTCCAGAAACCTAGGTTCACCTCTTACGAATCATCAATCTAACAGCATGTTCAGTCATGAACCGAACCTATGTCAGGTGTAGCATATACTTGATAACACTCCTCCACGTGAACAACCTTTAGAGGCAACTGGGTACGATGCCTCACCACTTGTTACCACACCTTTTTGGGGTCAAAGGAACTCTTCTTCATGCTCCTGAAAGTTAGGTACTCATATCGTCTATATGTTCGTTCTATCCCCTTTATATGGTTTGGTTCCTCTAGAACATCCAAGGTACAACAAGCCTCCAAGGATTATCCATGAGGCAACCACAACTATCTACTAGGGGTCATCTAAACCAGGTCATATAATATCCAACTTCACATGGTTCCTCGTGTCTCAGAGTCAAGGTGTCTAACCTTCCTCATCGAGTCTCACTCTCTCTCTCTCTCTAAAGATAACCCTACAATTGGTCCTACTACTGGAGGTTCTTTCACCAAAGATGGGTCAAGCTCGTAAGGGTACACGTCTATCCCTACTTGGGTGAAGTGTACTATCAAAACTTATATTTGGTCAAGGTCATCCAAAGATCTTTGCATGCCCATATCAGAAACTATTAGGCACAACCTATCTAGCTTAGGTCTAAAACCTGCTTCCATACTTGATATCCCTCTCTTCTATGTAGATACATACCTTTTCTTTACTCATATACAACTATTAGGGTTCCTATATGGTTACCACTAACCTCCTTCATAAGGGTACTATCCTTCACCCTAACTAGAACGACCCTCCCAAGGTCCGGTCACCACAAGGCACTAGGGTCAAACTACACATGGATCCAGATTCTCATGGATACTCAAACATCTTCACAACATGCATGTCTAACCTACATATGTGCATGCATGGTAAACTATGATATCCAACTCATCATGTCTTCTCTTTCTCTAACTACCACTTAGGGTCAGGGTTAGCATCGTCCTCAGAGGATGTGTCAGGTCTCTTCCTCTTCCTACGACATTTTCCCCAAAGGCTAGCTCTCTCATCATCCTCCTATAAGAAGGTCAAACCTCATATCTCACCTAAGGTCATGACAAGACACACCATGCTACCTTAAGCATGTAACTAATCTTTAGTTTACGCTTAAATTATTAAACGTATGTCCATGACATCTTGTTTACATTCTTTTCATTATTTGGTGGAGGATTCCTTAATCCTTATTACTCTTATCCCAAACACAGGAGAGTGGTGGAGAGAGAGAATAACCTAAGTGCTTAATATTTCTCTAGAAATAAGAGGTAGAGAAGGGACAAAATTAGATGAGAAGATCTAGAGGTATCTTATTTCGAGTCAAATCCTTTGATTTTGGCCAGGAAGTCATACAGATCCAGGAGTCCTCGTAGACTGACTAGCGCGGTGGAGGAAAATATTGCCAGCCCCCAGATCGTGATCCTTTTCTAGACACCTCCATCATTGTAAAATCCTCTAATAACTCCCTTGGGTTATATAGAGTTTTTAAAATTTAATAATTATTAGATATTAAATGGAAAATCATAGCTCTGATATTAAATGTAATGACTCTACCTGCCGGTAACCCCCAATTAAGGAAGACCAAGAACTCAGAGCCGCTATCACAAAATAGGATCAGTGGTTTTGCAAATAATCAATAATAATTAATAAATTCTAAAACAACTAATCTTTAAAATGGAATAAAATTTTTCTTTTCTCATACCTTATAAAATATAGAAGAGAGGGATTGTACCCCATATAACATCTATCTATCTAATATCCTCCAATCTTTATTAAGTTTTATTCAATCATTGTCACTTTAAAGGAATATCCATTTTCTTGATAAACCTAAAAAGTCGACAAACAAAACGACGGTCAGTATAACAAATTGTACCGGTATGTGGGGAACCAATAATCGAGCATTTAATTGTAACAACATATTGAAATCAATTAAGATTTAACATCACAAAATTTACGTTTTAAACATAACTACTCAATCCTTACATACCCTAGCCTCTGTGTTGTCCCTGCAGTGGACATAGATACTACCTCTCATATGGTAGATCTCAACCAACCCCCATGATCCTAACTTACAGGTAGATCAATACATATGGTTGTGGAGTCGGATGGCCCTACCCAAAGGTAGTCCAATCCTTGACTGGTGATAACTTGATGATCCTACCTCACGGGTAGACCATGTACTATGTCATCCCATAACCTGATGATCCTGCCTCATGGATAGACCATGTACTAGGTCATCCTTCTCATCATTAACAAAGCTACAGAGGAGGACCAGGATCGAAGCTAGTCATGCACGTATAATTGCATGAAATAAAAGACAATCAAGCATTTATTCCAAGAAATTGGGAATTGCTAGGAAACTAAAGTGATTTAATCATAAGCGTAACCACGTACCTGTCTCAGAAGAATTTGTAGTCCAAACAGGAATAGTAGACTAAATCACAATCAAGAAAGTCAACCTAAAATTAAAGGCATACACTCATGTGTCACTATATGACTCTAAATCCCATCAAAGGACTGACTTGATTCTCAAGTTAGGTTTTTATGTCCATTTTCCTATGTCTTTTTTCTCCATTACTCTTTTCTCCAATTATTGCCTTGTTTTCATCTCCGAAAACACAAACCCTACTTTTAGATACCATAAACACAATTATGGTACAAAGGGTATCTTTTATGCAAAGTCTCAATTTTACCCTTTTCGAGCCAAATTAGGGTTAGGGAGGTGAAAAGATGAATACTTGACAAATACATGCTTATTGGGTTGACAGACCCTAATTCCATCGTTTAACTCTTTTATGCATAAGAAACCCTAATTACACAAAACTTGGATTTTAATATTCATATGAGTCCAAGGTTATCCTTCCTTTCATAAAAGATACCCTTTGTTGCATAATTGTGTTTATGGTATCTAAAAGTAGGGTTTGTGGTTTTAGGAGATGGAAACAACGAAATAATTGGAGAAAAGAGTAATAGAGAATAAAGACATAGGAAAATGGACATAAAAACCTAACTTGAGAATCAAGTCAGTCCTTTGATGGGATTTAGAGTCATATAGTGACACATGAGTGTATGCCTTTAATTTCCAGTTGACTTGCTTGATTGTGATTCAGTCCACTATTCATGTTTGGACTACAAATTCTTCTGAGATAGGTATGTGGTTATTCTTATGATTAAATTGCTTTAGTTTCCCGACGATTCCTGATTGTTTGGAATAAATGCTTGATTGTCTTTTATTTCATGCAATTATAAAGTGACTATGACTATCACCACAATTATACATGCATGGCTAGCTCAGATTTTGGTCCTCCTCTGTAGCTTTGTTGATGATGAGAAGGATGACCTAGTACATGGTCTACCTGCGAGGTAGGATCATCAGGTTATCAGATGACCTAGTACATGATCTACCCATGAGGTAGGATCATCAGGTTATCATGAGTCAGGGATTAAACTACCTTTGGGTAGGGTCATGCGACTCCACAACCCTATGTATTGATCTACCTGTAAGGTAGGATCAAGGGGGTTGGTTGAGATCTACCATATGAGAGGTAGTATCTATGTCCACTGTAGGGACAACACAGAGGCTAGGGTATGTAAGGATTGAGTAGTTATGTTTAAAACATAAAATTTGTGTTGTTAAATCATAATTGCTTGCAATATGTTGTTACAATTAAATGCGTGATTATTGGTTCCCCCGCATACCCGTATAATTTGTTATACTGGTCATCATTTTGTTTGTCGGTGTTTTGGGTTTATCAAGAAAATGGATATTCCTTTAAAGTGACAATGATGGAATAAAACTTAATAAAGATTGGAGGATATTAGATAGATAGATGTTATATGGGGTATAGTCCCTCACTCCAATATTTTGCAAGGTATGAGAAAAGAAAAATTTTATTCCATTTTAAAGCGTAGTTGTTGTAGAATTTATTAATTATTATTGATTATTTGAAAAACCACTGATCTTGTTTTGGGATAGCAGCTTCGACTTCTTGGTCTTCCTTTATTGGGGGTTACCGAGAGGTGGGGTCGTTACACCTTCATTGGTCCCTATGGTACTTTTTCTTACTGTCGTATGCCTTTCAGTCTTTGTAATGCTCCTGCGATGTCTTAACAACTTATGTTTGCTTTTTTCTTGGATATGGTAGAGATGTCTTGAAATTTTCAAAGATTATTTTTCAGTGTATGGAGAGTTGTTTGAGTGCTGCCTTACCAGTCTTGCCAAAGTTTTGTAGAGATATGAGCACACTCGCCTAGTTTTGGACTGGGAGAAATGTCATATGATGGTGAGTGAAGGGATTGTGTTGGAACACAAGGTGTCCAACACAGGGATGGATTTTGATCCAGTTAGAATAGAGGTGATATCCAAGCTACCTCCACCATCATCAGTGAATAGAGTGGAGTTTCTTACGATATGTCAGATTTCATCAACAATTTATATAACACTTTTTGAAGATTATCGACCACTTTTTGAGTTTCTAGAAAAGGATGTTGAATTTAGTTTTGATGATCGTTGTTTGAAAACTTTTGAGGTTTTGAAGGAGAGTTTGATCTCCATACCTATGGTTGTGGCTCCAAATTGGAACCATCCCTTTGAATTGATGTGTGACTCATCAAACTATGTAGTTGCATCTATTTTGAGCCAACACAAATACTATCTTTGTTATATCATATACCACGTGTCAAGAACTCTTAATGATGCTCAACTTAATTACACCACCACTAGGGAGGAACTTTTAGCCGTTGGATTTGCTTTCAATAAATTTAGATAATATTTAATATGGGAAAAGGTGATTTCTTGGACTAACCATGTAGATATAAGTATCTATGGTGGACGAAAGATGTCGACCCAAGACTGATTTGATGGATTTTGTTATTAGATGAGTTTGACATAGCAGGCAAGGATAAGGCTGAAGCAGAGAATGTAGTATAAATGATTTATATCAGTTAGAGAGGTTAGGTGAGTCGGGACTAGAGATACCAATTGTTGAGAATTTTCCCGATGATCAACTTTTGGCTACAAAGACAAGGACCCTTAGTATGCAAATATAGTGAATTACTTTGCTTGTGGAAAACTACCAGGAGATTGGGGATAGCAGGAGAAGAAGAGATTTTTCCACTCCTTGAGCTTTTATGTGTAGGATGATTCTCTCTTGCTTAAGGAGTGTAGATATGGACTATTGAGAAAGTGTATTTCTGAGTGCGAGTTTGAGATCATACATGCCCATTGACACTCTCTACCAACCAGGGGACACCATTCTAGCACAAGGACAAGGGCCAAGGTTTTAGAGAATGGATTTTATTGATCTTCCATGTTTAAGGATGCATATGACTTTGTGGGGAGGTGTGATGAATGTCAACAGATAGACAATATTTCTAGAAGATAGGAAATGCCCCTGAATACATTTCGAGAAGTAGAGGTCTTTGATTTATGGGGCATTGATTTCATGGTACCTTTTATGTCTTCTAACTCGAACTTTTACATATTATTTATAGTTAAATATGTTTTGTAATGGGTGGAAGCAATTCCAACCTGAACCAATGATACACAAGTTTTATGTTGCTTTGTCAAAGATCACATTTTTCTACAAGTTTGGGGTATGTAGGATGCTCATAAGTGCTGGAGGTTCTCAGTTCATATACAAGAAATTTGGAGCATTCTTAAGAAAATATGGAGTGAAGCATAGAGTAGGAATCCCATACCATCTCCAGACTCAAGGCCAAGTTGAGGTGGCAAATAGGAGATAAATATGATACTAGACAAGACCCTTTCAAGAAGTAGGACAAATTGGAACATGTAATTGAATAGTGCTTGTTGGGGTTATTGGGTGGCTTTTTAGACACCCATAGGTGTGTCCCCTTATAGACTAATTTATGGGTGGGCATGTCACTTGGTCGTGGAAACTAGAACATAAAGACAAGTGGGCCTTGAGGAAATTGAATCTTGATCTATCTAGGGAAAGGAGGAAGCACAACTTAAAACTAAATGAATTGGATGATATTTTGATAGATGTCTATGAAAATTCAAGAATTTATAAGGATAGAACAAAGAACATTCATGACTACCATATCTTACATATGATTTTCTTATCGAGACAAGGTGTGCCTTTATTTAACTCAAGTATGAAGATACACACGGGGAAGTTGAGGTCCCATTGGAGTAGACCCTATGTAGCCCCTAAAGATACATAAAACTTAGCATCGATTCCACTGATGTGCACATCGGTGCCACTGACACTGACAACAGGGGTGTGACAAGATCAGCTTAGTACCACTAACAAAGCCATCAGTGGAACCGACACAAGAGGACCAATTTTGTGGCACTGACAACAATGACCCAGGTTTTCCACATCCAATGGTATGTGGCACCAATCATGTGCATCTAAGTAAAGAGTCAGTTACACAAATGTGGTGTCATCGACACAAAAATCATGGGCGTGACAAGATCAGCTTGGTACCACTGACAAACTTGTCAGTAGAATAGAAACAAGAGGACCCATTCCATGGCACCGACAACAACGACCCATATTTTCCACATCTAATGGTTTGTGGCACCAATCGTGTGTGTCTAGTTAAAGAGTCGGTTACACCAACAGCTTTCGGTACCAATGACGCAGGAGAATTAGTGGGTCTAGTACATCGACATACTAAAATTGTTGATATCAATATCTAGCACTAAGATGCCCACGTATGGCATTCATTAGGTACCATCGACATAAAGTGTTGGTGGCACCAACACAACGGGTAGATACTTCTTCATGTTTGAAAGGGGAGGTAATGGGTAGTCTAAAATCACACCCAAGCCCTCCCCTCTCATTCTCAAGTTGCAAGAAGGTATTAGAGGTTACTAGAGCATCATGCAATTCAGAGTCTTCATCGAGTTGTTTTCTTCATCTCTCTCTCTCTCTCTCTCTCTCTCTCTCTTCATTTGTTCAAGGACATGGCAGCCTGTCAATGAGCCCCGTCCACAAGTCCATCTGATCATCTAGTGCCTAAGAAATTGAGGATTGTTTTTTTAGATAGAAGTGTTATGCCGCACTTCTGATGAGGGACATCATACCAACTTTGTATGGGGACCGGGCTTTCCTAACTTAAGTTCGCTTCACCGACAACCTCCAACGAGTATGCATTAGGCAAGGTATGGTGGGCGTCACCCATTTCTTGGTGATTGGTCCACTTACCAAGAAATTGTCTGTGAGTTTCTCTCCATGTTGGAAGTTTTCTACATCTCCAAGCATGGAAAAATATGGAAACACTTCTGGGTCAATTTCAGGCTATCCAACTATGATCATAATCTCACTTTCGAGGAGTTCAACTCCTATGGCTGGTCCATGGGTGAGGTATGCTTCACATCAATTGACTTTGAGTTTAGCCTGGCATGGAGACAAATGACAAAACTGCCTCAAGGGTTCGTCATCAACTGACATCGGTCTTTAGTGATGGACATCGAGCATTCCTTTTCCCACATTATTCATAGATAAATGACAAACACAATCTTTTCCAAGTTGACTCAAAGGGAAAGGAAAGGTCTAGCAGGAAGACATGTACATCCTTTGGACATTCTTGACCTTTGGAAGGGAGACAGTCATTTTGGATCATACTTCCTTCTCCACATGATGGAAGTGAAGAGGCAAGTGTAGAGAAACCCCCACATTCACTTTGGGGTCCTGCTCACACCACTGGCCATGTATCTCAACCTCGACCTCTCCGAGGCCGACGCCCTCAAGATGACATAAATGCTTGATTTCAAGAACTTTAAGTGGACCCACCTTGAAACCAAGTACCTTTGATAGGGAGTGTACCACCTTATATGCCTCATATAGGATGTGGATACCAATGGGAGATGATCCCGAGGAATAAGAATAATAGTAGGAGGGTACCATGCCCTATACAATATTTTGGTACTTGCACCACATCCCCCACCAATATGCATCTTTGAACTCCACAACTCCAGAACCTCCACTTCCATGAGATTCATTCTCCATGGAAGGAATGTATAGGATGGCAAGGGCAACAACATCATTCTCCACCCTAACTCAGATTTAGGGTGTTTAAGAGCAGCTACTTCAGTAGCAACATGCCATCTAAAAAAGCAACTGTCTTATCTTGGTCAACCACAACAACATCAACACGCTCTCGTAGCACATTGAGTACCACCAAAAGCCTCTTTATGATCATTATTGGATCCAGGGAAACTTTTCTAGCTACCCTCAGCCACCAAATATGGCAACAGAGCCTCCTCCCGATTCATCGATTCCTTCTACCTACTAGATCCACAAATTTTGTCAAGGATATATCACCCACCACAGCCACCACTTTAAGTTTTAGCTACCCCTATTCCACCTTTGAGTTAGACTCTTGAATATTAGGACATAGTCAATTTCAAGCTTAGGGGTGATGGAATGAATTTTTGTTGCATTATTTTCTATATTTTTTATTTTTACTTATTCTCAGTAGTAGGATCCATGGTATATCTAGTGTAATCGTGGAGCTTAAGTTATCATGAATTCATTTTATCATAATATTCATGCTTTCTCTTGCAATGAAAAAATAATTAATAATGTTTCTTAAATGCTCTATCCTATAACTTAATTGCCAAATCTAAGACAAAATCAACTCAAGGAATCGTTTGGCTTAGTTGGCTTGAGGACATCATGCATAAATGAAAAACTTAATTCATGCAAGGTTTGTATATGATGATGAGGTTTGAGCCAAAACCAACCAAATACTAATGAGATATTAAATTGGATTTTCATAAATGAACTCTAACGAGACCATGTACATAGGTTGACATGAGAGGGATATATCATAGTTATGAAAGGCATCGTCTCTTTCGCATGTGATTCATCCATCTTTCACACAATTCCATTCACCGCCACAAGACGATCAAGAAATCCAAATCATTTCCTCTTGACTTCATTTCATAGCATGGTAGGTAGCATTTCTACTAGTTTCTTTCCAAAGCATTTAAAAAAAAACATGTTAATCTCATTTAGTTGGGAAATCCTAGTTGCATAATAGGATACATGTAGTTTGCATCTTCTTTTACGCCATTTTTTGCATAATGTGTAGTATGTATCTATTTATCTTTCTCCATGAAAAAAGAGTGAAATGTTTCACATCAATACTCCTCCAAATGGAAAAATAGAATGATAGATAGTGGAAAGGAAGCCCAAGAATGAACCATGACTCATGCTAAAATGAGAGGACAAGGTAGAAAAATAAAAGAAATAAAGTAAGGAGGAAAAGGATGTCAGGAACTACATTTGAATTTTCCTTAAGGAGAAAGTAAAAATATCTTACATGTACACATCCTTCCACCCATAATCATCACTAGGATGAGATTTTCATTGCATTCATCATCCCACCATAATAGTATCAGTAGGTGTCATACATGTTCATTTTCTACCATGGTATAGGTGTATCATTTTTTACTTCATGTATAAATAATTTGGGTTGATTGAGATTCTTGTTTCATAGGCACCCATCTTTTCCACATATTTCTCTGCATACAGGGATGGATCCAACAACTTAAGGTAGGGCCAGGGGCATGGTCAAGTATTTGAATCGAGAAAAAAAATTATATGCACAAAATGAAGTATTATTCTGAAAACATTCTTACAAGTAATTATTTGAGTTGTATTTTTTTATTCACATTGCATAAATTTTATCCAAGTGGTTGTTCTAAAGGATACATCATAAATTTTTTGTATTAAGTGTGATTTAATAAATAAAAAATATATCAACAACATTATTTATCCCAATGAGGTGCAGCAATCTAAAAAAACAATAAACAAAAATATAAAGATAAATTTGTACCTTTTTCACCATCTAGAAAACTCAAACAAGTTGTTGTTGATATATCTGTGAAAACTCCATGACACAAAAGTATATATGTCGTTGTTCCTATTTTTTCTTTATCAATGGATGGTGCTCTTTTAGAACTAGAAAATGTTGGAGTGTAACAAGTTGTATCTCTCTATGTTTTATTTATTTTAGATAGTGTGGCATATGATCTTAGACTAATACTGGTTTTATACTATTTTGTCAAAGCCATAGTCAATTTTGTATAAGGTTTAAAAAAAATTAAGAAAGTACAATATGATGGAGAAACGACTTTTTCTTTAAAGTAAGATTTTTATATTTAGTAAATGTGTGTATAGAGTAATTAAGGAGATGACTCCCCTTGGACCGTGTGATACAGAGAACCTTTGACTTCTAGAGTTTTTTGTGTGCAAGGAAATCTTATATAAATTGTACTAGCAATCCAACAAACATTTGCATGTACCATATAAACATAGTCTAACTTCCACAAAACGTCAGCGCATGATTTTAGGGAAATTTCTTTTTAATAAATTAATTTGGATTTCCATAAATTAAGGATGTTTAAAATACTAGAGAAGTGTCTTAGAAAATAAATAATCTCATCAAATAAAAACATAATTTTTATTTTCTTGATTAACTATGTCTAGGATTACTATAATTTAATTTTGGTTTGTTGGATGCCTCTTTTGTATAAATGTGAAACTTATTGCTAAAATCATATTTCTTTGAATGGCCATTGATATAAATTATATGTATATTAATGGGGAGATAAGGATGGTTGAAAGACAAAAGAGGATTCTAATAAAAAGAAAAGAAACAAAATGGCTAATGTTTCAGAAAGTAAGAATAAGAAGAGGAGAGAGACAATTAGGAGTTAATTGATAATAACTTACTAGGAGTCAAATGATACTACCTAATTATATTGTTTCCAAAAAAAATTTGGGGGGGAGGGGTCAAGGCCCTGACTGGCCCCCTCTCCCTCTATCCTTGTTTGCATGGTTGGACACTCATATGTTTATTTCCCCCTTCCATTTATATATGGGGAACTGCTTCCAATGTAGTTGTGTAGGTAGACTAGAGCAATGTAGATATGGAGATAACATGGTGGATCAAGTGTATGTGTACCATATTGATTATGATGTTAGATGGTCCTTATTGATAGTCTTTCATATATCTTGTTGTGGACGTTATTAATGAACAATTTTAATCACTATAGAGTTGTTCTCAATGGTTGGTAAGGTCCAGTTTGACACTATCATGTGAGGGTATTTGAGAAAAGTATTTCATAAGATTTGTCCTCTTGCTGACTCTTTCAAATAAATCCAAAGGTAGTATTGTTCAAGGACGACCGACGTTCAAGCTTAGCGTATTTTGATGCTTTAATTTTCTATTTCTTTTCACATATTATATTCTAGGCTTATACAGCAAAGTTGTACATTTTAAGACATGTTCATAAATTGTTTCTTATAATTAGCCTATGAATCGGTATTCCATCAAGTTTTTAGTATTTGTACTAAATCATGTAAATTCTTATCCAAATTCAGACTTATGGTAACTTTTCTCTTATTTCAGGCAATTTGGGCACTGGGTGGATAACTCACTGCCAGTGACACATCTATTAGTGGTACTGACAAAGAAAGATTCAAGATAGTAAATAGTGAAATCACGATGTTCTGAGAGTGCATTTTGTGCTACTAAGGTAGGCATCGATGCTAACGATCTCAATAGTTAGTGATATTGACTCATGATCCAGGCATCCTCAAAACTCAAGATTTATTGTCTCGTTGCCACCAACTCACTTGTCGGTGGTACCAATTTTAGCATCCAGATCTCAACAAAAAATGTCTCAATTATATTGGAAATTGTATTGGTAGTATTGACACAGTCTGAGAGCTACAAGTCAGTTGACTACTTGATGTCATTGACACCCTGTCAGTGGTACTAACACTGCGCAATCAGTTCAGATCTTAGATTAAGTCAGATCCAGTGTCTCCAATTTAATAACAATCAAAGCATCACTTATGACCAAAAGGGAGTGCAGTTGAGAAAGGGGATCACATTTTTGTCATGTATTAGCATAGAGGGGGACCAAGACAGGAGGAGACAAGAAGATAGCCATCGATCAAATGCTTTGGGCACTTCTAGAGGAAATATTTGTAGCAAGAACACTATGGATCAGGGTGTTCATTATAGGGGACCGTCGAGATGACTACTCTAGGGGTTTTTACACTTTTTTCTAATGTTTAGCCTATTTTCTTATTCCTCCTCTTTCTAAATGAAGATGATAGTCATGCAGGGTTAATCCTCATATTCATTAGGACCAGGGAGTAGCCTACATTGCATTAAATTTGAATTCTATGAGTTAGTAATCATTTCCTTCGTTCTGGACATGGATTTGTGATATCTTTGTTTATTTTTGTATGCTTGATCACCATAATCAAAATAATAGACCACTAACTACTTTGGGAGAGGGATTATGGGTTACACAAGTGATAGATTAACATAGCCTATATCACACCTCAATAGAGGACTTGCTGCTATGAAAGAACAACCTAGAGATTTTGTAAATGCACCTAACTAATTTCTAAATTGTTACAAAAGTGGGGTTTGTTTTAGTCTAGGTAGTGAATTACATTGGGGGAGTGGGAAATACTTCATACACATTTTTTGTATAAAACAAAAAGAAAACAATTATTAATAAAATGGAATTGAAATGCAGTGTATGTCGTGTTGAAACCATAATTCTTGAGGAATCCATCCATTTTTATAACAACCATCTTAATTGGATTTAGTTCTTACTCATATTTAATAAACAAAACATCAACCCTTTTTTAGGTCTGGATTATTTGATTTATGTAGGTAGTAGTTTCAGATGAATGATTCCCTACATTCGACAATCGGGCTTCATAGGCCCATATTATGACACATGTGCACTTGCATTTTGCAAACATAGTTTAACTGTGTCACATCTACACTCCTAGATGTCTCGTATGCTTTGAGCATGATGAGAAAGTACCTATCAGATCCAAGTGATGGTCACTAGATTTTTATGAATAATATCCTGAAGTACGTGAGAAGAACTAAGGATCAATTCTTGATATATAAAGGTAAGCAATATTTAGTTGTAAAGCAATCTTCCAAACTGAAAAGCAAGATTACCCATCACAAATAAAGTTATTTTTTTGTCAAAATGGAATAGTTTAAAGTTGGAAGAGTTCCAAGTAAGATATAGTGGAGGACTCTACAATAAAAGCTTGCATATTTTTGCATCCAATGAAACAAAAGAAGTAGTATGGTTTAAGAAGTTCATTAGTGAATTCGGTTTGTTCTGGCCATTAAGGATGTAGTAGGGCTTTACTATGACAATGTTGGAGTAACAATCTAAGAAACATAGATCGCATCAGTTTAACAAACATATACTCCAGCCACATCATCTCAAACAAGAGATTATATAGAGAGGAGATGTAATGTTTATGGAGTACTAATAGAAAACATTGTTGTTGATCCCTTAACAAAAGCACATGCATAGTGTGATTTCACCTTTGATCATTTCGAATTGATTCACAAGTGATTGGATCTAGTGTAAGGGGATATTGTTGGTTGTATGTCCTATGAGTCATCATGTGATGATCGTAATAGGGAAACATTGTATATTGTTTTATTTTCAAATAAGGAAATTCTACCAATTATGTTTAATTGAGTATTGAGATAGTGAATATATATAATAATGGCCTAAGAATGTTTTGAATCAATCACATTTTATTTGGGTCGAGTAACATATGTATACTAAAGAGTATCCATTCTTTTTATGCACCTAATTAGTTCTAATCATGGATATTATAGGACAACAATAATACATAAGAGTAGTGTGTATGTTGAGTGATGACTTTGTCTTTTTAGACGTGATACTGGATATCAACTCAGATACATGGGGTATTTGTTAGAGAGAAAGTTGTACTAGATGGATCCAGTTTGATATTTACACATGGAAGCCATGTCATTGAAAGTAAGAGTCATATGTCAATGTTAGAATGGTGATTATGTGTACTTTCACCCTAAAAATGAATACAATTGAAAATCTATAGTCATAAAATTGATTTATGTTTAATAAGGTGAAACCCTAAGTTGACCTACTTTTTTTCACATTTCCAATTATCCTACATGAAGTCATGAATACTGGTTAATAGTATTTGATATGGTTCTAGGATATCAACAAACTTAGAGTAACCCACAAATATGATAATTATCTCTTGGTTTTCATAGTCAAATAATTCACAAAACCTAGCCCTAATGATGAAATGATAACTAGTTAGAGTTTCAATGGAAATTGTCCCTATATAAGTGCATAATATGTTCCCTTGATTTTTGTATAAGTATATAATAGGATATTAGAGCCTACCTCCAATTATGTTAGTTAATTCATTATTAATTATTAGTAGTGCATTAATACCCTAAATTTCTAATCATGTACATCATATAATTCCTTAACTCAAATGTAAGATTTAGTTGGATACTTAAATTCCTCATGTTTGATTTACCAAATACACCAGGTTTCATTTCAATAGGATAAACCTAAATATATAAATTAATGTAAAGAAAAAGGGGATAATATACGTATTTAGACCTAGTTATCCATTTATACAACCAATTACCATGGCAATACCTATGTTCACAAAGACATAGCTAAGTTATCCTATCACACACTAGATAGGTTGCTTGCACTATGTTGGGTTCATTGTTGTCTTCAAGATTATGATTTGGAGGTGGAGACCTCATCTCCTACCTCACAATAAAAATGTGGCGTGTAATGGTCATTTCCAACGACTTCCCTTGACCTCTAAATCTATCTCTCCTGAGCCAATTTCACTAACATCTCCACCAATAGACTTAGGAGGTTGCCTTGTGTCCAAAAAGCCTTGATTCTTCCCTTATCTCCCCTCACCTAGAAAATGTCCAATTTTGGTCTTTATCCTCCCCCAACACAAATAAAAGAATGAGTAAGAGACCATCATGTCAATCTAAAATGATCTAGGAAGCTCCTTGGGTCTCCATAAAAATTTCCTCTTCATTCAATTTTATTTGATATGCTTCGAACCATCACTATGACTGCAATCAACAATAACTTTGATTGGTCAAAGTTGCTCGAATTAGTCAAATTTCACAAACTATAAAATTACCAGTCCACAGTTATCTTTTTGTGATGCTTTGAGGTTGTTAGATTTGGTCTTGCATAACCCATGCACTCCAACTACCTTTTTGGAGGTAGTGGCCCTTGCCAGACTGCTTCAGTAATGTTTTAGCTATGATTTTTCTTCCCCCACCCTCAGTGTGAAATGGAGAAGATAATTTTGGCCTTATTTCATGTATTTCACCATGATATTAGTGAAACTGAAACTACTCCATTCTTTGTTTTGGTCATGATAGCAATTGGGAGTAGAGCTCTTAGGCACCGTAGAACACCAGCAATAGATGTTTGATTTCATTTTAGCCAAGAGATGTTGATGCAATAGAGTCCTATATCAAATCAATTTGCTCCCTATATTTGTAATCTAACTCCATTACCCCCAAACGAGCATATCACACCATTGTTCAGCAAGGAAGAAGCCAAGCCTCTTACTTACCCTCCTACCCCCGTATCCTAATTTATATGTCATGCTAACATTGGTTATTTATGGAATTTAATGGCGTATTTTGACTATTGATCGCACCTAATTTAAATCAATATTTGATTAAGTTTCCCTCCCACTATTATTGAGAAATAGATCAAAAGAAAAAATTGTCTCTCTATCCTCCTTGTCAACCATTTTCCCAACATTAGTTTTATTGATTTGTCTCCCTTGTCGTTCTTCTTTTTGTGTCCAATCTTTGATAAATTGTAGAAATTAATCTATACTTCATATTGGGACAAACCACATATGTATTTCGATAAGGTAATGAAGATCTATTCATTGGATTAGGTTATAGTAATCCAAACTAATTCGATTTTCACAAACATTCAGACCTAATGAAATTAGGGTTGAAGATCATAATCAAGGGTATGGATTGTATTACAAGTGGATTAAAAGGACTATATCATGATACATTACAAAGAACTCTTGATGCTGATTAGGTAAGTATTCCATGCCATGTGTATTTGACATTTATTTTCTTGAGATGTTTACATGTTCACATTGTTAACTGTGATCTTCATATTTATGTGGTGTTATTTCTAAGATTTCAAGTTAGATATATGTCAATAAAGTTTAATATTAATGAGTATGTTCAAAGAATATAAGTTCATGCTAAAGATGTAAGACATCTGATTTTATTAAGATTCAAGATTAAAATTACAAGACAATTTCATATTAAGATTCATTTAGTAAGTTTCACGTTAAGATAAGATTCAAGATGACATTAGATGATGGAACTAGACCAAGGCCCTTAGTGCATTTAAATCAAGAGACATGACCCAGGCCCTTCGTGCAAGACATGAGGGCCAGGCACCAGAATGCGGTCTGACTTAGATTTATGACCTAGGTACCAAAGTGGATGTCATGAGAGCCAAGTATCGGATTACAAGTCTCTAGAATAGTTAAGTTACATCAAAATATAAGAACACCACCTAAAGAAAGATCATATGTTTGTTTTCAAGATTTTTTTAAATTTTAATTTTATCTTTCATGCATAAAGTTTGCGAATAACATATAGTCTTGTCTTATTCCAGTTATTTCATATATAAAATATTTATACCACTTGTTGATAACCATTTTTTCAATGCATGGCTAGGGACGAGATGTCCAAAAGTGATAAGGAGGAAAAAATATAAAGGCAAAGATTTCAATAAAAGGACAAGATGTAGTTATAGAGAGTGACCCATTGGGGTCCCTTATCCACCTAAGTGCTCTTTTATGCATTTATTCTAGTTTGTATATGTATGATTTTGATCAATTTCATAAGTTTGTATTATGCTTCCTTCTCATATAAACTATTGAGAATGAGAAGTGATATGTTTCTTATGATGGTTATTATTTCAATTATTCTATATGCATGATATTTTGTGTGTGATTCCCCATCAATGCTATGAGTCAGGATTGATGCTTTAATTCATACGATTGTGCATAAATTTGGGTTGTTACAAACTTGGTATAATAGCAAAAAATAATTGGCCACTAGGCATTTTCATTATTCTCAATTATCTTGATGTCACTTTATATCCACTAGTTTGAAATCTACTTTTCTTCTTAGATAGAATAAATGAAGTCAATAGGTTAGCATGACTTTCCTGTTTATCTTAGGAATAGTTAATGGTATTTACCATGTTCTAAAATATAATTCTTGAGGTTTACATTTTTCAGTATATGTACTAGGGATATATGTCAATATAGTTTAGGTCTGATGTACTTACAATCACATGTGATATGTCCTCTCTTTTCCTCAATGGTTTGTGCATTCCAATTGAGTGTCATAGAGGAGATGTCATGTGCATAGATGATTATTTTGCATCTTTTCACCACTTATTAGTGTGTGTGGTATGGACAATGTGTGCTATTATCCTGGCAGAGAGTGGCATAATAAGACCTTACCTCATTGGGTATGTTCCTGATCAGCACGTATCCAGGATTGTCATAAAGAGGGTTAACACAGAAGGTCTAAATTAAATGGTCACCTAAACTTAGTACATTAGTTAGTGAAACCCATTATCTATGTCTAGGTTAGATGTTAAATACATATATGGTTAAGTTATGAGGATTACAAAAGTTAATAACAGTAATTTTAAGAAAGTAATATTAATTTGGTGTTTCTCCAGTGTAAATGATCACTTTGGTGCAATGAGATCTTAGGAGCAATGAGCACTTGTGTGCAGTGATATCTTAGGAGCAATGTGAACTTGGGTGCAATGATCTCTTTGGAGCAATGAGCACCTTGATGCAAACATTCCTAGAGAGCTCGCCTTAGCCGACTCATTAATTGTGAATAATATGATTATGTGCTATAGATAAAGGTATGTAAAAACTTTCACTATGGTACATGAATAACGTACATTGTGATTTCAAGCTTCACTAGTAACAAAAGACATGTATTAGTTTTGTTAATCAAACTAGACACGATATACTTACCCATGTTAATGGCCTTTTATGAACATGTTAGCATAGATTATCAGTCTTTATGATACGACTAAGGTATTAGTGTACATATATGTGAAACCAAAAGGTGGGAAGCACTATATTATTACATTAAAAAATTTAGGACTAGATTTCTATAAGGAGGGTAGGTTGTAACTGACCCAAAATTTCATCCCATAAATAATCTAATTAAAATTTAGTCATAGATTTCCTTGATGTTTAATAAGTTGAAACCTAAGTTGACCTAATTTTATTTTCACATGTCCAAGTATCCCAGATGAAGTCATGAATACTTATTACACATGAGAAGATTATGGTTCCAAGACATCAATAAACCCTAAAGTAACCCACACATATTAGAATTATCTCTTGGTTGGCATCATAGTCAAATTATACACAAAACCTTCCCTAAGTATGTAATGATGACTATTTAGGGTTTAAATGGAAATTGAACCACATATGTGCATAATATGTTCCTTTGATATTTATATGAGTATTAATAGGATATTATACCTTCCTTCCAATTATGGTAGTATAATTCCTTAGTGTAAATCCTTTCAATAATTAGTAGTGCATTATTTAGTATAAATATCTAATCATGTAAAGCATATAATTCCTTATATCTAAGATTTGGTTGGATATTTGGGTTCCTCGTATTTTATCTAGAAAGCATGTCAAGCTTCGGTTAAATAGGATAAACCTATATATATTAATTAACATAAAGAAAAAAAAGATTTACGTATATTTTGACCTAGTTATCCATTAATACAACCAGTTAGCGAGACAATATCTATGTTCACAAATATATAGCTAAGTTACACTATCAAGCACTCATTAGGTTTCTTACACTATGTTAGGTTCACTACTGGCCACTAGATGAAGATTTGGAGGTGGAGACTTTGGATATTACCTTGTGATGAATGTATGACATGGAACCTCCATTCCCAATGTCTTCCGTTGTCCTTTTTCCCCCTCCCACATAAACTCTTTCCACAAATCTCTCCACCTACAGTCACAAGAGATTTCCATGAGTCCAAAGAGCCCTCATTTTTCCCCTATCTCCCATCACCAAGAAAATTTCCAATTCTAGTTTTATCCTTCCCCTCAACGCAAATAGAAGGAGTAGTAGACCATCAGAGTGGCCCAAAATTATCTACGAAGCTCCATGGGTCTTCAGGTGAGTCTCCTCTTCAGTCAAATTTAATATGCTATGCTTTTATCCATCATCATTAAGCCAAGCTTGACCACTGATGTCCTTGACTAGGCAGCTTTGTCCAAATCAGCTGAATTTTGTAAATTGTAAGATCTTCAGTTCATCATTATATACCTATGTGATGTATTTAGGCTATGAGATTTTGTCTTCTATATCCCCTGCACTATGGCGACCTTGTCAAAGGTGGTGGCCTCACTAGACCACTTCAACAATGTTTGGCTACAATTTTCCTTTTCCCACCTACAACATGACATGAAGAAGACAAATATGGCCTTCTTACATACATTTAACCATGATTTTACTGAAATGGAATCAAGCTCCTTGCTTTATTTTGGTCAAGATGACACCATAGAACTCTTGAGAGTAGAGCTATTGGCCACCATAGAACATTGATAGTAGATGGTTAAGTTTATTTTGGCCAAGAGAAGATGATACAACAAAGTCTTATATGAAACTATTTGTGTTCCTCTTATTTGTGATCACAGTTCATTACTCCAAAAGAAGATATCACACTATGTGTTAGTAATGAAGAAGTCTGGCTACTTGATTACCCTACTTCCCTTGCATCATAGTTTATACGTCATAGGGTCTTAGGGCTCTAAGGAATTTTATTGGTTATTTTGACAATTAATTATACATGGCTTAAATCAAAATTTGACTATTTACCCTCTGGCATGCATATCATTGAGAAATAGATCAAAGGGCAAATCTGTCACTTTTCCATCCTTGTTGGCTATTTTTTCTAGCATTTGTTTTATTGATTTATCTCACTTTTCATTGGCCATTTTCAATTCAATCTTTGAAAAATTGTAGATACCAATTTATAGCTTAGGGTGGGACAAATCATATATGTATTTTGATCAACTTTTTGATATCTATCCCTTAGATTAGGTGGCATAACCCTACCTCATTTGGTTTTTACAAATATTCAAACCTAATGTAATTAGGGTTAAGATCCTAATCTAGGGCTATGGATTGTATAATAGGTGGGTTAAATGGATAAGATTATGATACATTACAAAGAACTCCTCCAACTGATTAGGTAAGTGGACCATGCCCATAAGTATCCAACTTTTATTTTAATAGAATTTTTATATGTTCGAATAGTTAAATATGATATTCATTATTTGTGTCATCTTATGCTTTAGGATTTCAAGTTAAAGGTGTGTCAATGAAGTTTTTTAGTAATTAATTTTTATCAAAGAATCTAGGTTCAAGCTAAACATGTAAGAGATCATACTTTATTAAGAATCAAGATTAAGATTGTAGGATAAGATCACATTAAAATTTATTTGATAAGTTTTAAGTTAACATAAGGTTTAAGATGACATCATATTATGGATTTAGACCTAGACCCTTAATGCAAGTCAGCTCAAGAAACATGAACTAGGCCCTTCAGGTGACTCATGAGGCCTAGGAACTAGAGTGCAGACTGACTCAGATTAAGGACCAAGCAATAGGGTGTAGGTCATAAGAACTAGGTACCAGAGTATAGGTCTATGACATAAGTTACATAAAATGACAAGAACAACGCTTACAAAAGATCATATGTTTATGCCAAGTTTTCTTCAGATTTTAAAGTAACTTCCACGCATAACGTTTCAGAGCAATGTCTAGGATGATTTATAGATTGGCTATTAGGCATATTTGTGTGACTTCATCTATAATTACTTGGACATGAATGTGTGATTTATTTCGAGTACACAATAAATTATGGACCACTTCATATCTTCATTTTCTTATTTTAGTTATTGGATATATATAATACCATGACACATGTTTGTAATCATTTTTCCAATGCATCGATGTATACAAGATGTCTGAAGGTGATTATCAGGAGTAGAGATTGAGACAAAGAATTCAATATATGGGAACAATGTAGCTATAAAGAGTGCCTTTCTGGGGTTCCATTATCCACCTAAGTTTTATTTTATACATTGAGTCTAGTTTGTTTATGTATAGATTCTAAACAATGTCATAAGTTTGTAGTAAGTTTCCTTTTCATGTAAATTATTGAGAATGGGAAGTAAAATGTTTCCTATGATGGTTATCATTTCATTATTCTTTATGCATGATATTCAACGTGTGTGATACCCCATAGATTTATGTGAGTCAGTAATTGATGATTTTGCTGATATGATTATAAATTTGGGGTGTTACACTATAGTCCTTGCACAAATTTTCTACACTAATCAGATGTTATATTGTGTACCTTAATATTATCCCAAGATGAATTTAAATAAGGGTTTCCATGCATGTGGTAATTGGATGCATTGTGACACTTGTGGATTACTATGGTGATGAAGATAGAATTTGTCCCTCCGTTGGAGTGTTAACCTGGACAATTCATAATCTAGAATATGAAACACATGGCTATGATCGTGTGAGTCAATATGTGATATTGATCGCACACTATCTCAGTAGTTTTCACTTGTTCAAGGAACATAGTGTTGGTTATATGCCCTGAGAACCATTATGTGGTTATAGTAAAAGGGATATTTGTACTTGATTTGATTATTAATAAAAGGCAATTCCACTTATTATGTTTTTTTCAATATTGAGACAATGAATAAACCTAATAATGTCCTAAGAATGATTTAACTCTATGTATTATGGTTTGGGTTGAGAACCTAAACATGAGATCTTATGTATAATAAGAGTATTCATTCTTGTTATGTCCCTTGTCAGTTATTATTGAGGATAGTATAGGGCAACAATAATACAACAATACTAGCATGTATGGTGACTGGTATCTATGTCTCATTTGTCATGATATTGGATATCGAGTCAAATGCACGGTTACTTGTTATTGAACATGTTTTACTAGACATATCCACCTTGGGACTAACACATGGAAGTCATGTAATGGCATGTCATTCTTTCTCAATTCGGTAGTGATGATTGTGATCCTTAGAGAGAAGTCACTATAGTAGCACATGTTGTTCTATGTACTTCGACACTAACCCAACATTCTCTAAAATATGAGTTGCCAGACAGGTGTGAATGGCTGCAGTCTAACACATGGGGCATACCATGAGTGATGTAGATGGAATTTGTCCATCTTTTCTAGTGATATCCCTGACCACTTGATAAGCGATACTATGAAATGCATGGCCATCCTCATGTGAGAAATATATGATAGTCATCTTGCATTATCTTGAACACTCTTAGTTAGTTCAAGGAACATATATTGAATGTTGAGAGGATGACATTCCATAACTTGAGTTCAATCTAGATATCTATGACATAGGGATTATATGGTCATGGTAACATTGATCACTTTATTGGTTCTATTTGTTCTCCCACTCATTCCTTTTACTTGGGTGACAATCAAGTGTGGTTAGACATCAATCTTTGTTGTGTTGTTTTCAACATCACTACAAACATAATTAGGTACCTATCGGGTCACACAAATGCATAAGTGAATTGAAGTTCCAAATAAAATATATGATTAGAATGGTTTTGATCATATATAGATTGATTAACTCTTAGATTTTCATTAGAATATCTCATTGTTTGATCAGATTGAGTCAATGAGTCAACTGATTGTCAATTTATCAAACTAAGTTTTCCATTGGACTTTTGAAATTAGGTGATCTAATTCTGAGACGCTGTGATCAAAGTTCAATAGGGAAAGTTTTATATTTCAGATCTAGATTTGAACTCTCGTGATTGGCCAATATACTTCTAAGATTGGGTGAACAGGGACTGAGATCAGACAATCTGCAAAGCAAATTAGGCAATCTCAATCTTGTCTGAGTTTGTCAACATTAAACTATTTTTGAAATTACAAATACGAGAGTAACTGGAATTAGGTTTTTCCAAGCCCATGACTATCCTATTTAAAGGGGCACGTCCAAAGGATTATATAGCTCATTTGAGACAAATTGTGAGACAATTTGGCTATCAAACTTCTCCCTTTTTGAGAGGAAATCACCCTAAGGACTATTTTCTTTGATAGGAGAAGATAGGGAGTTTTGGAGTGCCACGAAAATTGACAACTCATGCTCCTCTTCAACTTGGTGAGGTGCACCACATTCTTCCTCATCAGTGTGGATGAAGTAGAGACTGAGGCATATGTGTGGGTGCTTGGAGAACACATTTACAAGATTACAAGAAGCTGCTACTTGGTGGACAATTTGGATCTATTAGTGTTCTATCTCGATTTCTTCCAGGTGGTTATGCAACTATATCTACAGGATCGAGTTTTTCACTAACATAATTTGCATCTACTTATTGGACAAGTAGTGTATACAAAGGTATCACCTTATTCCCTCCTATGTTCTTTATCAACTGTTGTTCTATAGCTATGACAGATCCAACTGCTTCGATAGAAAGGGAAGAAATTTTTATTATTTTGTTGTCCTCCCTTCCTTAAAATGAAAACATAGATTGAATGTTAAGGGTATGACAACTCCATCTTGTTTTCAATTTGGATATCTGTGACAAAAGGATTATACAATCATGGTAACATTAGTCCTTTACATGTTCAAGTAGTTCTCAACTTATTCAAATTACTTGGGTAGAAAAAATGTGTCTCTAGACACCAATATTTGCTTTTGAGGTTATGAATAGAACTACCAACTGAATGTGGAATCTACAAGGTCACACACATAAGGATGCATAAGGGAGTTGAATTTCACAATCAAACATATGATATGATTGGAAATCTTTTGAATCATGTACAAGATAATTTACATCCCACTCAGACAATTGGATGGTTAAGTTCAATCAAAGTAATATTGTCAACAACTCAATTGATCATCACTTTCAGGAAATGATGCTCATTAACCAATTCAAGCGACTGGAAAAAGTCAGGGAAATGAACAAAAGTTGCCTTCTTTGATTTGGTAACGAATTGGAAAAGTGTATCATACTCAGAGTAATAATTAGTCCCAGTCAAGTGACTCAATAGTTGAGTCAAGTGATTAGGATTGCAGTCTGAGTTTTCCAAGTTCTAGTCTACTTTAAGTTTTGATTAGAAATGGAATTCAATTTTAGAAATCAAAATCTATGACTCTCCTATATTAGGGATGGATTTCCATGAAGGTGAGTCAACCAACATAATATTTTGAGACAAGTTGTTTAAGAATTCCTCCTCTTGGAGAGAGAAAAATGCACCCTGAGGATAGTAGCCCATAGTAGGAGGAGAAAGAATTCAAGTGACACCTAGCACATCAACAACTCAAAATTCTACTTCCTCATAGAGACAAAGGTGATCCATCAAGAGTTCAAGTATTTATATGGAAAAAGAGGAGGATAAGGCCCTTGGGTGGAAGAATGAGAATGAGCATCCTCTATAAGAAGAAGACAAGGTGTTGCTTTGATGATAAGGTGGCAATAACTACAACTACTTTGGATCCAGATTCAGGAGTGTGAATTTTGCACAGACGCAATACGTATCTAGTTGTTGGACAACTATAGTCCACCTCGATTATTCCATGTGACTTTTATTTCTTCAATCTACTGACATTTTATGGATACAAGGGTCCATTGGATTAAGTTTGTTGGGAGACTTTATTTTATATCCACTACGCCCCCCTCCTCAAAACCCAATACAAGAAACAAAAAAGTAAACAACTTAGCTAGCGATGTCTAACTTCATGTTAAGAGAAAGTTGTACAACTACAGGATACCTATTATAACCTGAATTTTCATATTTTATACATATATTTGGATGTAAATAATGCATTGTTTAGGAAATATTAGAAAGCTTGGAATGTCTATGTCTTATTTGATAGGTTTGGATTGAGAATGAAATTCTTCCAATATAGAAGAGATTTTATGTATTTTGTTGTTTTCAATAATCCATTATTGTTTGTTGGTTAAGGAAAGAGTGAAAGACTCAATAACAATGGAATTTCTAGAAGTAACTAATATAGGGAATTGTTGAAAATTTTTATAAAGACAAGTGCAATACAACTAGTAAATATATTTTCTTCCTTACTTGCACCCAAAGAAAGTATATAACAAAATAGGACTGCTTGCAAAATTTTAGGTAAGAAAAGGAGTTATTTGATCGTAATAATTAAATCAAATAATGGAAATACTTAGAGGCAAGGAAAAAGGTAACTAACTTTTGAGTTTTAGCATTGACTGTGGACCAACCCGACATTTAGTTATTAAATACTTTTCTTAAAATTTGGAATCATTTGGATAAAGTAGGAGAGAGATACGAACTTAATGGGTTTCCCTAAAGTGAAGGATTAATGATATATACATCCAAACATCACTTTTAATTGAATTGGGAAACTAGATTCGGCCCTCTAATAACTTTGTGTGGCTTCATGACCTTTGGATCCTAAATCAACGATCCATAGATTGTCCTTTACCTTCTACCAAATTGGGAAATGAGCATAGTAATTTCTTTTCCCTACTTTCACATCTCTCTCTCCCCGACCCATATGAAAGCCTAGAAACTTTCCCTTTGAGTTTGGGAGAGGATTCTGAGTGCAACTATCCCTAGTTGAACCTACTCTGGAGACCTATCAGGACTTTCCCAAATTTGCACATAGATCCAGACTCCATTGGCGTTCAACACATGGGGGGCCTACCTATAAAATGTTAGGAATCCTCTTTGAGACCTAGACAACCTTCATGAAACCATGTGAGTCCTATGCCCTCATTCCCAGACTCCAATTCTATAGATTTTTTTTGTCCCTATCTCTTATTTCTTCTCTATCCAACACAAGATAACCCCTCCCTCGTCCCTCTCTATTCCACCTTTCTTGAGCAACCAAAGGTAGTAGTAAACTTTTGCAAGGAGAGATAATGGCGAAGGCAACTTGCTTGCTGCCCAAGACCTCATACACTCAAAGTCAACTACAGAGTTGACTTACCTACTCAAGGAGAGGAAGGTGAGCGAAGGAGGAAGATGATCTCTGGAAAAAAGATGACCTGGTCACTTGAGACCCTATGTTAAGGTAAGGGTATCTCTAACTTTTTACCCTCTTTTCTTGCCTGTGCCATGAAGGCCCTCTATCTAGTTAGACCCCAGTGTGGCAAGATCTAATTGGTCTAAATGGAATTAACTTAAAATATTTCTATAAAATCATAGGTAAGTACAAATATGTTGAACATGTATAGGATTTTGATCAAAAATATCTAGAATCCAATAAAATTGGTTTCGTGATCTAGTTCTATTCAAAATCCAAAAGCACATAAATATTCCTACTTTGATGTAATTTAGTACATGCAAACCCTAATTTCATGGAATTGGTGGTCATAACTTGATTAGTTGGTCTTAATAAGTAAGGTCTGATCTAATGTGATAAGGATAACACCTTGGATCTAATCCAATTAAAGGAATCACATGTTCCCAAAATTAGGGTTTCCTAAGTTTAAAAGTATTAATATCTGATAATTAGGGTTTGATAAGTCTAACCCTAATGAAACCCTAATGTGACCCAAAAACCCTAAATTAGAGACTAAGTCAGTATTCATGGATATTTTATAAATAAAATAGTAATACATGGGTGTTATATATTAAGTACATGTTTATTGTTTTATTTGTTGTAACTACACTTGTTTACTTGGAAATTAAGTCATCCCTTAGGAAAGTTATGCGGTTAATCCTATGAATACTCACCTTATCAACTCTGAGGTTTTCTAAGTTTCTTGAATGGATTGAAATTAAATTGCTTGGTTGTTTATTTACTTCATGCAATCGATAAAGACCCTATGAGTATCATATTTTATAAATATAACTTTTTCAAACCCAATATTGTCATCTATGGTGAGTTGAATGAGTATGTGGGAGAAACAAGTCATTTTGGGAATGACTGGTGATCAAGGCCAGATAGGAAGATCACTATAGGCCAAGCCCAAAAAGGAAGATTGATATAAAACCAAGCCTAGAAAGGAAGGTTTTTGTGAGACCACTACAGGGACTAAACCCTAAGATAGTGTCCCACATAAAGCCCCCCCTAAAGAGAGGGTATAAAACAAAGAGTGAGAAAATATGGGTCAAGAAGTTTAAAAATAAAATGCATTTTCAATTAGGTAATGATAATTGCCTCTATGGTTCTTTCTGTTGTTACACCTACAGGCGTATATATTTCCCCCATGCGCTCAATATAGAAATATACTGTGTGTTTCTATTTCACGATGTTTTATGTGAATGTACAAATTATCTAAAGAAATAGACTTCCAGAGAAGATGACACCAAAAGAAAATATGATTAAAGTCTACGAGAGGATTAGAAATAGACTTACTTTATGTTGAAAACTTTAGTTTTTCCCTTTCCATGTAATTTCTAGAGGAAATTCTATCTTCATATTGTTATCCAATTTTCCATTCAAAGAAATTTTAAATTATTATAGGTTAATTGCTAAACCTTGATCTTAGAACTATGAAAATGCCTCGTGTCCTCTCGTTCCACCTTAGCTTGCAATAATAGGTGGAGGGGACCATTACATTTGGTATCAGAGCCCATATTTACCATTTAACCTTTGATAAATAGTGAACTTTCAAGAATTCTGTAGAACCCAAGGGAATTATTAGGTCATTTTCCAAGGTGATGGTGTCTAGAAGGGACCACGACCCCAGGGGCTGGAAAAAATTTCATGTGCACTGCTAGTCAGCTTACGAGGACTCATGAGCCTTTGTGAATCACGACTGTCCAAGGTCGGAAGATTTTACTCGAAATAAAGACCTCTACATTTTCTTCTCATCTTATTGTTCATCCCTTCTCTACTCCCCTCTTCCCTCACAAAAACCTAAGGACCCAAATTATACTTCCTTCTACCCTTTTGAGAAATTAGGATTCTGAGGATTAGGGTTAAGGCATCCTTTGCTAAATTATAATTAATGCATGTAACCAAGACTACATGGACATCAATTTATGACAATTTAAAATACCATAAACATAAGATTGAGATTAATTTATTTATGTTAAACAACATGTCCCACACCAATACTACAATCATTATTGATGGCACACCCTGACACCACCCAGATAAGAAGACCCCCCACATGAAAAGGGACTCCTCAAAGAAGGGGAGAAGATCCATGGATGGTGAGTCTTTTAAAAAGGGGAAGAGGTTATAGGAGGCCTCCACCAAGAAAGTTCCCAAACCTGATGCCATCCCCTTCAAAATCCCAAAACTACAAGACAGTACAGATCTTGAGGATGCTCCCATGTCAGAAGGTGAACCCAAGGGTTAAGGTAACCCCAATTCTGGTGGTCCTGACTCTATTAGGCAGGTGGTGATACAGACCTCAGAGATGCTCTAGCTAGAACAGTAAAAGAATCTCACAGATGCCATTAGTGCCCTTGATCTTAGAGACATTGCCAGAGATGAGAATGGTGAACCACTACATGTCTGCCCTCTTCTTGGAGCCACCATCCCTGACTTCATCAAGCTGAACATAGATAAGGTTTGGGGAGAAGATAAGACTAAAGTCATCAACAAGGCAGATGCCTGGATCCTAGTTGTGGAGAATTTTTGCAGCATCCAAGAGGTGCAACCCAACAAGAAGGTTCTCTTTTCCGCTCACCTCCTCAAAGGAGAAGTAAAGCTATAGTTGGAAAATTACATTGTTGACTGCGATTTAACCATGGAGCTAATACCTTGGGTAGATATCAGCATGATCTGCACCACTAGGTTTATTCCTAGTTCTTCCAAGAAGGAAAAGGAGAAGCCGTTCATGCCCTCTATCAGGGTAACATGTCACTAGTGGATTATATTTGGAAATTCTACCCCCTTGAGCGCTTTGCATACATGCTAACTGAGGAATAGTGAGTTGAGTGCATGCACCCCTAGTTGAAACCCCATGTGATGGATAGTAAAACCCCGAACTTTACTGAGGCCCTTAACTTTGCCTTAGATATGGAGAAATTCATTCCTACCTAGAAACTACCCAAAGGATACCTAGGGTTCACTAAAGGTGTCTCTGCTTCGAAAAATGATAATAGAAGGCTGAAAGAATGTATCTATGTCAAGGATAGAAATAAAGGAAAAGGGAAACCTCATCATGAGAATCCCAACCCTAACTATCACACATGCGGGAAGAAGTACCCCGACATATGCCCCCATGAAAGGAAAGTGTGTTATCATTGTTAGAAAGAAGGACACATCTGGTCTAATTCCCCTTTCCATGTCCCTCTGGGACTAGGCTCACTGGTAGCCCAACTAGTAGTTGTAGTACAATAAGGAGTAGCATCTAGTTGTTGGATAACATTGACAAGCCCGAGTATTAGCCTGTGATAATGAGGAAGATCAGGCTAATGCAAATTGACTCATAGAAGGTATCCATCCCTAGACCCCTATTCTACACCTCTTTCTAACAAAGAATATGGTTTAATGCTATGAATGAAATGCAGGGCTGCTTGATATCATGGGACATATGGTTAAGGCCCTTTTTTATTTTTTTTCTACGGATATTTTTATTTCACAAAATCTTACAACTATGCTTTGTTTTTATTTGAAGGACTTAGGATATGTGTTGGAAGCCACTACCTCTAGTGGTCGTATCTTCTCATCCCTCTCACAGACTATGTTTATCCCTGTTAAGTACATTACTAATTAACTCCCTATTGACTTTATTCTCCTCAATATGAATGATTTTGACGTCGTAATACGAATGTATTGGCTATATAACTAAAATGTAAAGATAGACTATAGTGAAAATAAAATAATGATAGAGAAAATATGTCATCCACCCTTTACCACTAGAGGTAGTAAAGATCGCACCACAAACTTGTATCTGTCAACTATGAAGGCAGAATAGATAGTAGCTAAAGTTTGTCTAGCATTCCTAGCTATAGTGGTCGAGAAAAAGTCTAAGGTGTGGGCCATAGAGGAAATAGAGGTAGTTAAGGACTATGTTGATGTGTTCCCAGATGACTTGCCAAGTATACCTCCGAAGAGTGAAGTGGATTTCTCCATATAAATAGGTTTAGGTACATGCTCGGTTTCCAGAACACCTCACAAGATGGCTCGCACCGAGTTACTCAAATTAAAGAAGCAACTGTAGGAACTCCTACATAAGGGCTTCATCCAACCCAACACATCCCCATGTGGAGCAATGGTCCTCTTTGTGAATAAGAAGGATGGTTTGATCTGCATGTGCATAGATTATAGAATGATAAATTATGTTGCAATTAAGAATAAGTATCCCCTACCCTGCGTAGATGACATGTTTGACCATATCAAAACCTCTTGAATTTTCCTAAAGTTTGACATGAGGTTTAGATAACACCAGTTGCAAGATAAGAAGGAAGACATCCCAAAATTGCTTTTCAAACCCTCTATGGGAACTATGAGTTTTTGTTCATGCATTTTGGATTGTCCAATGCTCCAAGTGTGTTCATGAACCTCATAAATAGTGTGTTTTAGCCCTTCCTAGATACCTTTTCCGTAGTGTTCATACATGACATCCTAGTATATTCTTATGACTTATAATAGCATCATAATCACCTATTTAAGGTCATAGATATCATGAAGAAATGGAAGCTCTACAGGAAATGCTCAAAATGTGAGTTTTGGATAGAATGAGTTATGTTCCCCAGGCACAATATATCTAGAGGAACCATACGGTGGCTCCTGCCAAGGTGGCATCCATTCAATGTATGGATAGCACCAAAGTCCCCATTTGAGATTTGTAATTTCCTAGGATTGGTCGGGTACTACTAACGATTCATAAAGGATTTCTCAAAGACTACTTTCCCCTCACCAAGCTCACTCAGAAGGATGAGAAGTTCATTTAGTTTGACCTATGTGAAGCAAGATTCCAAGAGTTGAAGGAAAAGCTGACCTCAGCCCCCATTTTGACCATCCCCTTGGGCAATGATGGTTTCATTATCTTCATTGATGCATCAAAGATGGGATTAGGATGTGTGTTAGTGAAAAACTAGCATGTTGTCTCCTTTGTCACTAGAAAACTCAAGCCAAATAGTTGAATTACCCATCCCACAATCTAGAACTTGCGGCAATTGTCTATTCTTTGAAGATTTAGAGGCATTACCTTTATGGATATACCATTAACATCTTCACCGACCATAATAGATTGAGGTACCTATTGACTTAGAAGGATCTAAACTTAAGACAATGGCGTTGGATGGAATATCTAAAGCATTTCAATTTCACCATAGCCTACCATCTCGGTAAGTACAATGTGGTAGTCAATGCCCTCAATCATGAATGTATCAATTGTACGGCTAGTTTGGTCACTCAATGGAAAAAATTGGAAAACTTTTCTAGATGGACTCTACAACCTTTGGAAGATAGAATCTATTTGGACAATATATAAATCATGTCTGACCTATCGACTGAGCTTGTAGCAGCCCAATTAGTCAGCCCAGAGCTAGAGATGATGAAGGGTATGATGGTGAAGCCATGAACACACCTCTCGATTGGTGTGGATGGTAGAATAAATATAAGTGTCATATCTAGGTTCCTGAGGATTCATCTTTGAAGGCTTGCATCCTGCAAGAAGCTCATGGATAAAAGTAAAATGTACACCCCAACACTACTAAGATGTTGAAAGACCTACAGCGGTTATTTTAGTGGCCAGGAATGAAGTGAGAGATAGCCTTGTATGTGGCTAATTGTCTTATGTTCTAGATGGTGAAGGCTGAGTACTAGTCCCCTTGTGGGTTACTACAATCTATTGAGATTCCTAAGTGGAAATGGGATTAGATCACCATGGATTTTGTGGTTGGTCTTGCTAAGATAGGAATAGGACATTATGTTATATGGGTCGTGGTGGACCGCCTAGCAAAGTCAACATATTTCCTTGCCTTGAAAATTATTATTGAGGTGCCAGACCTAGATGATCTTTACATTAGAGGGATAGTCTATTCGCATGGTGTTCCAAGTTCAATCATATATGACCATTACACTAAGTTCATTTCAAATTTGTGGAAACAAGTCCAAGTGGAACTCGGTATGAGGTTGAAGTTCAGCACAACCCATCACCCCCAGACTGAAGGTCAGTCAGAATGCATGATTCAGACACTGGAAGATCTATTGAGAGCATGTGTTCTAGATTAGGGTGGATCATGGGAGAAACACCTACCCTGAGCTTAGTTTACCTACAACAATAGTTACCAAGCTAATATCAGGATTCCTCCATATAAATATCATTATGAGAGGTTGTGTTGGTCACCACCTCACTGGGATGATGTTAGTGAGAGGACCATGCTCAGGTCATAGGAACTACAGTTATATGTTGATAAAGTCACTTTGAACAAGAAGAGACTAAAGAGAGCCATGGATCAACACAGGTCATATGTTGATACAAAGTGGACATATTTGCACTATACTATAGGAGTTCGTGCGTTTTTGAAAATATGACCCCTCCCGACGATAGCTAAATATAGAGGAAAATTGAGTCCTCGATATGTTTGTATGTTCAAGATTCTAGAAAGGATTGGAAGGGTCACTTATCATCTAGATTTACCGCCACACTATAGCATGATGCATGTCCAACTTGAAGCTCTATGTGAAGGATCCCACCCATGTGTTGAATATTGAACCTATAAAGCTCCAAGGAAGGTTGTCATACTCTAAGTCACTTGTGAGGATCTTTGATTCAAAGGTAAAAGAGATCATAAGTAAAAAGATTGTGATGGTAAAGGTTCTTTGGAAGCATGATGGTGAGGATGAAGCCACATGGGATCAAAAGACGGATAAGGAAAAGTCCCATCGCCATCTCTTGGGATTACTAGTCAAATTTTGAGGACAAAATTCTTGTAAGAGGTAAAGGATGTTATAACCTGAATTTTAATGTTTTATACATATCTTTGGATGTAAATAATTAAGTGTTTAGTTCAAATTAGAAATCATGGAATTTCCATGTCTTGTTTGATAGTTTTGGATTGAGAATGCAATTTCTCCAATATAGAAGAGATTTTGTGTATTTTGTTGTTTGTTGGATCGGTCGTGGCCCTGAGGCGCACATCCTTTATCTAGTAAATTGCCATTTTGGCAAGCTCTAATTGGTCTAAATGGAATTAACTTAAAATAATTCTAGAAAATCATAGGAAAGTCCAAATATGTCAAATGTATATATGGTTTTGATCAAAAAAGTATGTAGAATCTAATAAAATGGTTTTCATAATGTAGTTTTGTCTCAAATATACATAAGTACATAAATATGCCTAGTGTGATGTAATTTATTACATGCAAACCCTAATTTCATGGAATTAGTGGTCATAGCTTGATTAGGTGGTCGTAATAAGTAAAGTATGATTTAATGTGATAACAAGAGAACCTTGGATCTAATATAGGTTAAAGGGTTCATGTGTTGCCAAAATTGGGGTTTCCTAAGTTTAAAAGTCTTAATATGTGATAATTAGTGTTTGGGAAGTCTAACCCTAATGAAGCCATAAGTTGACCCCAAAACCCTAACTTAGATCCCCAAGTCTATCTTAATAGATATTTTTCAAACATGATAGTAAAACTTTGGTGGTGTACATTAACTGTAGGTTTATTGCTTGATTGGTTGCACCCGCAGTTGTTTACTTCGAAATTAAGTCACCCTTGAGGAAAGGTGTGTCATTACACCTATGAATACTCTCTTTGTCGATTTCCAAATGGACTATAATTAAACTACTTTGTTGTTTATTTACTTGCTACAATCTATGAGGCCCCTATGAGTATCATATTATATAAATATAACTTGTTCAAACTCCAAATTGTTATCTCTGGTGATTTGAATGAGCATGTGGGAAAAAAGTCATTATGGGAATGAGTGGTGACTAAGCTAGGATAGGAAAATCACTATAGGCCAAGTCTATAAAGGAAGGCTAATATAAAACCAAGACCTGAAAGGAAGGTTTTGTGATTCCACTCCAGGGACTAAATCCTAATAGAGGGTCTCACATAAAGGCTCCCCTAAAGAGAGGTTATACAATAGAGAGTGGGAAAATATGGGTCCAGAAGCTAGAAAAGAAATTGCATGTTCAATTATGTAACAATAATTGTCGATCTGGTTGTTTATGTTTTTACACCTACATGCATATATTTTATTTCCCACACGTACTCAGTATAGAGATATACTGAACACATTTTTGTTTCACACCATTTTAGGTTGATCTACAAATTATCTGAAGAAATGGACATCTAGAGAAGATGACACCAAAATAGAATATGATTAAAGTATACTGGAGGATTTATCGATAGATTTACTTTATGTTGCAATATTTATTTCTTTTTCTTGTAACTCCCTAGAGGAGATACTATCTTCATATTGTGGTAAAACTCTTTTCTATTCCATGCAACCTTTAATTATTATCAGTAATTTTCTAAACCTTAATCCTAGAAATATGATAATGGCACTTGCCCTCTCAGCCTGCCTTAATTGGGGATACAAGAGGAGGAGTTTGTTACACTACCTAATTAGTGATTGACCCAAGAAGTATGCACAACCATGACCATATTCCCCTAATTTAAAGTCTATGCTCAAGGAGTGTGTGCAATCATAGACATAAACCCCTAATTTTGGGACAAAGCCCAATGAGTGTGTGCAACTAAGGCCGAACACCCCACTCACAAGTTACATTATTCTATGAAAGTGTCATTGAATATGGCAAGTAGTATATTGTCATAAATTCAATTTCAAGTCAGAAGGTATTCATGTCAAGTTTCATTTCAAACGATGATAACATCAATTGGGATTTCAATGACATCTAGAAATATTTCATATAATATGAACAAATAAATTTGTTTATAAAAAGTGAATTTCCTTTAGAAATATAAAATGATTATGTCTCAGTCAATGAGATTGCACCAGAAAAGGTTGTTAAAAGGAGATGGTTACCCAAACATTTCAACTGAGAAGAACAATGATGGTGTTTGACTAATGTAATACCACTACAATCTCCAAATTGTTAGTTATTCCTAGATAAAATATTTGTCACAAATTAGTCAAGACATATATGAGTTTGTATTTATTTATTTTCAAATGATATTGGCAGTCAACTCAATGTGCATTACAACTTATCTTTTGACTTCTTAAACATAATTTTATAATACAAATACATATATTTTATATTTATCAGATGATCATATCAAGTCAGGTGTGGTATGATTTAGAGTTAGACATTGATTAGACATGGTCAAGTTGAACTAGAGATATATCATTGTCCAACATTCGTTAAGAAGTATGGTATTAGTTCATGTTACAATAATTTGGTATTGGTTGTGACACTTAGGTAGGCAATAAATAGATTTAACGACCTAAATACAAAAACTTTGGTGATAAAACTAAATGGAGACTAATATATATAACTAATCAATTTAAAAGTCATAATATAAGATGTGTTATCACAAAAAATGAGAAATGATGAATCATTTCTTTAAGTGAAATATCAATATCCAAATAATATTAGACATGGAAATATATTTCAAAAAATATTAATCTAAGCCTAAAAAATGGATGTACTTAACCAGTTTATATATATATATATATATATATATATATATATATATATATATATATATATATATATATATATATCTGTGTGTGTGTGTTTGTTTGTGTGTGTATGCATATATATATGGAAATATATATTATATGTATGTATATATATAATCATCTAAGTTATGAAACTATACATATCATTTTATTAGCAAAGTAATGATACTTAGGCTCTGATCGGTTTGTCATGACTAGTCTAGAAAACTTATGAGCTTCAGTTCCTTGCACAATTGGTCATGACTGATTCTATGTAAGTGTGTAATTTCAGTTGTGATAGGTTATATAGGGTTGTAGGCATACATATTACATGCAATTTGAGTTACCTCTCAAAAGAATGAAAAACCAATTTAAGAATAACTTGCAATACTTCTTATGCAATTATATTCAATTTTATTTATAAATGATATATATATAAAACTTTTATGACTAGGTATGATAGTGATGCAACATATGATTCATTATAGCTCATCCCCCCATTCCTTAGTTGATGTGAATATGATAAGTAGCATCTCATAAGCTAGACCTATTCTCCCTTCCCAGAAGCCAAGCATAGAACATTAGGTTGGTTCTAGGTACATAGGCCATGACATCTATTATCATAAATCACATATCACATACCATCACCCTTATCCAAGTTCAATAAAGATCATGTGAAGGAATACGAAGATAAGTAGAAATACAAAGTTCTCTTTCAGGAAGAAAGATCCCTTCATGAAACTAATTTCATAAATGGATTTCCTCCTATAAGAGTCCAACAATATGATTCCTTAACAACCCATGTTCCTACCTTTTATATATATATATATATATTATAATGTGGCACTGTGTATATTTATAGATGTGACCCTAGATACGTCATTCACCCAAGTTATTTGTAATCATCCAATTCCACACCATATAACATGTTGCATGAGCTTAACTTTTTATTTATAAATTTTGGCATCTATTTGAACATTTTAGCAGTAAGAGTGATGTGAGATATCAAGAAGAAAAAAGATATAATTTAATTCACTCAAATGATATTAAGAAAAAGAAAGATCTTCAAAGTATAAACACCAATCACCCTCTGAGGAACATGACATATTTCCTTAAACTCGACATGAGTTCACTTTTTGGGTTTAAGGAATTGATCGACCTAGACTAAAGAAAATCTTTGAGAAAGAAAAGGCCATATCCAGTTTATGTCATTAACATCATATAACGTCCATAAAAGAAAGGAAAGTCATCCAAACATTTATTTTCATGCTTTAGAATCATTATAGTAAGATGCTATTAGGGAAAATACACATGATACAACAAGGTTCACATTCTCTAAGAAAAATATGAATTCAGCTTTAATCTTAAGGTATTGAGCAAGGATCATGTTTAAATAATATATTTAAGCCATTTTGTGCCATATAAAGAAGAGGGAAAATGGAACTCACCTAAATATTATCAAAATAGGATCGTTCTTCAAGAACCAACAAGAAGACGGCTAAAATAACCTTCCTTTCCACATTCTATCTTCCAAAAAGCAACAAGATAGCCTCATCATGTCTAACCCATAAGCACCAACAAGCCCAATAGTATCTTCTTCTACCTTGGTCCTATCCAAAACACTAATAAAAGAGGGTAGAAGAGGAAGAGAACTCAAGATCCCTAGAACAACCCAAGAACATCTCGCTCATGGCTCAAAAGAGAGGAGGAGAAGAATAAGAACCATGAAGGAGAGAAAAACCAATCTCTAGAAACACATCTCCTCCAAGATCTTTAGCATATTATGATTAGAGAACACATTCATTAGGGGAGAATAATGGTTTGATTTTTATGATACCATAATAGATGATTGTACATATTTATTATGTCAGGAGTGTTTTATATCCCTAGATAATCTAGATATAAAATATTGATGACAGCATCATAGGCATTTGAATAATTCTTTGTGAAAATCAATTTTCATAATCCAACTGTTCCTTAATATTTACATTGATTAAAATTGTCATCATCATTTGACTTGTAAATCATTCATAACAACAAAATACTTTCTAGTGCTCTATACTGAACTTTAGGCTAACTATTGAATGCTAAAAGTATACATTTTGAATATGGACAAGTAAAATATGTCTGATTGCAATGTTTTTTTATTGGAGGGTAAGTGAAGTTATATTCTTCCCTTTGTAGTCGGATTTTGAAATAAACTATAACTTTTTGGTGATTCGAATATCATTCATTCTTTCACCGTAGTATGTTTCTCACTAAATTGATATCATTTATCTCTCTATCTCTCTATGTATATATGTGTGTGTATTGATCTAACCAATCAATGCAGTTCACAACATATGTTCCTTCTAAATGTATGAAGGTGATAAAGGACCAATCTTACATGGTTGATATGATCTTTTTGGTTCAAAAATCAAAGTCATAGTTGCCCTACCTATCCCACCACCCAACTCATTTGTGCACTATTTTCATATGGTGCAACATTTAAAGAGATGACTAGTGATAATGCATAACAACCATGAGCAACATAGTGCATCGTTTATCACTTGCCTAGATTAACTTCTTTGCTCAATGGTGAAACAAGCTTATAATGGAAAATAAGCTTATTGATCATATTTTTAAACAAACTCGTGATAGATGAACAATCCAGGTAACAAGAAAAAGTTGAATAGAAATAGTAGAGAATATACTAGTGAGTCTAGATGGGCTTTGGGGCAAAGGTGTGTCAAACTTATTGGTATTATAAAAAGAAACTATGATGCTATTGTGCCTGGGCTTAGTGATGTTTTTTCTCTCATATTCAATCACTTCAGATGAATCAAGTCATGTTCCCAATGTCAAGAAGAAAATTGAGGCATACCTTCTAGTAGGAAATGTCTGTAGCCAGAGAAAGCATTCGTTCTATAGTTGTAAGACATAGTGCAGATGGGAACCGATGAGGTAAGGTTTACACATGGTGAAGAACCTAGTAACATTAGTTACACATGGTGAAATAGGACAAAGCAGTGAGAAAGAAAGCACTAGACTCACATGCAAATAAAGAAAATATTATTTATGCATTTTTATGTACTTGATATTTTTAACTTCGTCTATATATTTGTACATTCGATGCTTTGTAAATGTAGTCAGTCTCAAGCCCATATAATGGTGAAGGGATGGTGGTAGGTTTTTGACCATGTATAAAATTGTATTACTCTTGGAGGTGAGGTTCAAGATGATGTTTTTCATATAATCATATATGGATAGATGAAGTGGAGGAGTCTAACTGGAGTAGTGTGTGACCAGAAGAAATCTCTCAGATTAAAAATAAGTTTCACAAAATAGCTATACGGACATCCATGATGTATGAGAGTGAATGTTGGGTAGTGAAGAAATAAAGTCTCAACAAGATGAATGTGGGAGAAATATGTATGTTGAGATTGATGTGTGGAAAGACGAGAAAAGATCGTTTGAAGAATGACTATATCAAAAACAAAGTGGGGGTGGTGAACATCGAGGACAAGTTACGTGAAGGCTGTCAAGAAGATATAAATATGTGCAATGCAGACTGACAAATAAACATGTTCGAAGTAAGGTTATTGAGTCAAGCACAACTATAAAAATTAGAGATATGCCTAGATTAACTTGGGAAGATCATATAAAGAGAGTTTTTGAATCTTTACACCTTGATCAGAAATGACACTTAAGAGAGCAAATTAGAAAGAAGGCTCCATGTATCCGACCCCAACATGGTTGAGATTGAGGCCTAGATGATGATTATGATGATGATGATGATGATGATGATGATGATGATGATGATGATGATGATGATGATGATGATGATGATGATGATGATGATGATGATGACGACGATGATTATGATATTTGATTGCATTTCAATAGTTCTAGACAATTGCATAAATAGAATGAGAATGTAGATAAAATAGTTTCCTATATTAGTGATTTATTACTCGTGTATTGTTTTTTATCTAAATTTATACATTGGACTGACGTTGTGAATGTTGACTTGTAGACAATAAAATAGCTATAAATATAAATGTTGGAAGGTGACAAAGGTATTGGAATATATAAGGAGGTCATTTGTTTTTAAATAGTTGTAGTCGGGTTTCGTCTGAGGATGGCACTTTTATTAAGTGGTTTTCATATCCGATTGGCTATATAGCATACACGGTTGAATTGTTGTCATCCCCAAATAGCTACATAGCCCAATCAAACGGGATAGATAATAGATAGTGTTATTTAAAAGATCAAGGTAATTGAATATAGAAGAATAATTAAATTAAAATATATAAGAAATGCAACTAAGGTGGCTGTGGGTAGTTAAATTATAAAAAACTATTGTAAGTTACTACAACTCAAAATTACAAAGGAAAAGGGGGGGATGAAATTTCAAGATAAAAGAAATAAATTCATGCTAGACTAGGCATGGTGAAGAGAGGTTGCTTAAATCGAAGCAAAAAAAAAAGAGGTAAGACAATGAGTTTTAAGTTCTCATGTCACTACAAGTTGATTGACTAGGGTCTCCAATGTCATTTAATTGAATCTTTGTTACTTTAGGTGTTAGCAATATGGGATTATAGTTGGTATTGAAGATCTAGAATTTTCAGTAAGAAATTAACATGTTGGACAATTTCCTGGTGCCCATATTGTTCTTATTAATGAGGGTTATTACTACCAACAACAGTCGAAATAAATTCTGTTGATGGTTTTCTGTTGTAGGGGATATAATGTCAAACTTGGGTCCAAGCATGCACTTGATGTATGGTTCTAGAGGACACCCTCAATGTGACTTTTATGAGAAAACAGTGGAGCAATGCCTTGTATTCTGGCAAAGGTATTGAAGTTGTCGACTATAACGAGAATAAATAAGTTCTTTGTTCTATTTTTTCCTGGGACCCGATTCACGAACTATGTTTATTTCACAAGGTTCTTAATAAGAGTTACGCTACCCACCGTTCGTTATAGACCCAGCAGCCCACCCGGTTTCTTGATAACCTGCAAAAATCTGCAATCAGCCGTATTTAATTAATATGAATCTTCTGCGTACCTCGGAAGCCGAAAAGACGTCCAGGACTCCCAAACTTCTCATGCAAAGTCCATGCAACAGTATGTTTCTACATGCAAAGTCCATGCAAAGTGTATTAATTCGTTTTTTCTCTTGTAATTATTCTCTCCCGTTCTAATCCACCCACCTGCATTCCCATATTAGTACAGTACCTACGGAATCCAATAACAACATTGAATTGAATCCCTTTACGTACAGTACTTATAGAAGGGGGGTTGTAGAAATTGTGTACTGTGCGTATAATTATACAATATGCTGGAACACTCGACACATCTGAATTGAATCCCTTTACGTACAGTACTTATACAGCTGCATAAAAAGTGCGTTGTAGAAATTGTGTACTGTACTTAAATGAATGTATGGTCTGTAACTATGTTACATATAGTACTTGGCCGATTGCATAAAAGAGGGGGGTTATAGAAATTGTATATTGTACGTATAATTATACAAGATGCTGGAACACTCGACACATCTGAAATTGAATCTCTTTACGTACAGTACTTATACAGCTGCATAAAAGAGTGCGTTGAAGAAATTGTGTACTGTACGTATCGTTATGCAAATTACTAGAACACTAGACAAATCTGAATTGAATCCATTTATGGTTAAGTGAATGAATCCTAATTATGATACGTACAGTACTTATACAAATGCATAAAAAGAAATTTTCGAAACAAAAATAAATGAATGGTATGTAACTATTTTACGTACGGTACTTATACAATTACTTAAAAAAGACAAATATGGAAATTGTGTACTGTACGTATAATTATACAAAATGCTGGAACACTAGACACATCTGATTTATAGTTAAAACTAATTGAATGAATTCCGACTATGATGTGTACAATACTTATACGTTTGCATAACTGAGGGTAGTTGTATAAAATCTGCACTGTACGTATTGTTAGCATAAGTGGTGTCTGCATCTATATAGGTGATTTGAAATTAAATGGAGGGAATGATTAGAGGGAAATCGAAATATGGTGGATTTTTATTTGGTTACGAGATCATGCATCCTTTTTGCATGTAAAAGCATGCAAAATCACTGCTGGAGATAATGTGCATGCAGCAGGAGGAGTTAGTAGACTGACGCAGCAGTGGAGGAAAACGGCAGTTGAGGTTTCCCGAGGACCGGGTATGTGGTCGGGTATAGGGTGTGCTATGCGTAGAATTTTTCCTTAATAACCACCATAACCGACATGCGTGATCTTTTATATTTGACAATGTCAGAATCAACGGTCTTTGGTCAAACTTTGTATTCTGGTTATTTTGCATTTAGCCATGTAGTCTCGCTCTATCATTTATAAGAAATCATATTAAAAGAAAGAAAAAAATACAATAACACATACTCATAACACAAATTGGTTGACATTGATTGCCAACTTTCAAGTTACCATGCTCAGCTCAATATACACCTTGGTAGACACTCCCATGCATTTCAGCGTGCATTATGCATATAGATCGCACTCCGTCTCTTCTTCCTACTCAGTAAATGTATCCCCATGGAGATTATGGCAACATATATGTGACCAGATGAGCTGTCTTTTGTGAAGAGTCACCCTACTCACACCTGACAGTTCCACCCGGCTGCCCACCCGGGTCTCGGAAAAATGCACCAGCAGCATTTGCAGTCGGTTTTTATTGTCCAACAATTAACTCCATGCAGCCGGCTTTTATTGTCCAGCAATTAACTTCATACAGCCGGTTTTTATTGTCCAGCAATTAACGCCAATTAACTCAATGCAGCCGGCTTTTATTGTCCAGCAATTAACTCTCTCCACTCCTTTTTCTAGTACTCACTCTCCCTCGTTATTCATTTCCGCCAAGTAAAGTACTCACTCTTTCTCCTTATTCATTTCCGCCAAGTACAGTACTCACTTGTTAATTTTAACTCATTTACTCAAACATAAGTACAGTACCTACCAATTTTAATCTATAAGTACAGTACCTAGCAATATATACAAGAATGAACCACATGTGTGACTAATGGCTTGCTGAGTAGAGTAATTAAGTTTGTTATTGATATGAGAATAATAATTAGGTATTGTACTTATTGTTGAATTATATAACTAATTAATGGTTTGTTGGGTATTGTACTTTTTCTTTTTACAGAAATGAATGTCATAGTGGGGTATTGTACTTACTGAAATAATTTGAAACAACTTACTCAGTGTTGGGCAGAACTGGCTCGAAATAAAATCGTACGTACAGTACTTACTCAGTATTTGACGGAACTGGTTCAATATGAACAAATGATAGTGGGGTGGATTAGTTAGTGGGGCGCAGTACTTAGTAGAGCGCAGCAATTAATGGGGCACAACAGGTAGTGGGACGCATCAATTAATGGGGCGCAGCAGTTAGTGGGGCGCCCATATGACCTTTACATGTATGCTTTAAATGATAGTGGGGTGCAAAAGTCATTTCCGAGGACCGGGTAGATGCCCGGGTGGGGCAGCGGTTACGATTAGAATTTTTCTTTGTGAATTGGGTAATACACAATGAATGCCTCGATCCAGGCAAGCTGTCGACCAGTTTGCAATAGCGTCAGCGCCAACTTCGCCAAGTATGGAGCTTGTCCGTTCGACATGCAACAGTTGATAGTACAGGGACTTAATATGCTGCACAGAAACAATAAAGAGCAAAATTAGTTGATGCAATAACACGCCATAACTAGCAAATTAAAATTTTCAAACATTCGCCTATATAGCCTTAGCCAGGAACACATTCATATAACGTTCATCTGAGAACCCTTTTTCCGATGGTGTTGTTTGTATGCCTTAAAATGGGCCATTGATGTGGACGGTGACCCCAACTCTAGATTCTACGCAGGAGGTAAAGCCGCCATTCATGAAGACAAACAAACCCACAGCCGACAGCAAGCTTGCTTGGGAGTTACTCCATTACTTTTCTTCATTACTACGAAATCATTAATTATGTATTTATATATGCAGGACAAAAACTATAAGAGCAGAAATATGATACTTACCCGGTACAGCCTTAACTAGGAACATATACGGAAGAACAACACCCCCCCCCCCTTCAGACATATATTATCCTATGACGGAATGGCACCATACGTTGAACATACAACCAGGGCAAGGCTCGTTCGTGATGACATTTCCCTAATAGACAACAAATCTATTTAAAATGTCTTCGTTTCTCTTCTTCTTCATTACTACGCATATACATATCTAACAATTCGCTGAGGTTAGTCTTGCATATGGTGACGCTAGCTGTCCAACAAGAAGCCCAATATATTGAAGAATCAGTACATGTGAAGTCGCATAATCACAAAATAGGTTAACCCCATGTTAACTACTCTAGTTAATAGGTTAATTCACATAATCAGATCAATTTTGAAACTTAACGCAGTTTTTTTATCGACTATTATGCTTAACAGTTTACTAGCATTTTTAAAAGAAGTCAACATAAAAGAAGTATATCTCTTGAATGAGCACGAGCTAGGGGGATGACCCCTTGCTTCCCACTAATATTTTAAGTTCTAGAATATATTGCAGTTAATTAACATTATCTGTAGACCAATATTCCTTTTGAAAGGAATGACTTTTTATTGAATTACTTAAAATTGAGTATAGAGCAATAGAATTACATTAAATCTTGGAGTATTCTAAAGGATTCATTAGTACAGATACCACCTATAGTGTCGGTTAAAATAGACCTACAATGTCAATTTTGTATTGATATCTAAGTGGGCGACCCTACAACTAAGGACTTTCTGTATTGATTTTGGGGGGAAAGAAAAACCGATGACACAGAGTCATTGTCAGTTGCTATGAATACAGAAACTGCTGACTCAATTGACGGCCAAGAGTGATATCAGTGTCATGTTATCATTATTTACTGTTGGTTTCACACAAATGAACCGATGCTATAGACTGGTTGTGTCGTCAGTTTTTTATTCAAGAACCGATGAGATAGAGCGATACCATAGCTTGGTAGCACACCGTGCTAGGCAGCACGTCCATGTTACAGACGGGGTAGAACGATCATGTTGTGTGGCACAGTCATTTTAGAATAGTTGTGTCGTCGAGTTTATGAAAAAACTGACACCACATATCTAAACCATCGGTCTCTTTATATCAATTGACATCGCATGTATGTTTTATATATATAACAGGTCTGCAGACCTGTTGTCTGACTACTCAGTAGGATGTAGAGCCTACAGTTCATTTAGACTGTAGGTTCCGTCCTGTGTCTAGCTTAACAACATGAGACATACTTATAAAACCTACAATAACAAACATATATACACAATTCATCCACTCATATACATTTCCATTCTCCAATCCCATTCTCTTCAGCACTTAGTTCCATTCTCATACATATACACAATTCAGAAAATACACATATAATTCATTCTCCAATTTCATTCTCATCACATGTACAAATACAATTTTTATTGTATATATTCCTCTTCATATTCATTCATACACATACATATATACACATATCATTCATATATGCATCAACAATTCACTTGAATCAAATTTAAAATTATAAAAAGTCATAATTGTCATATGTATATGGAAATAGTGACTTCAAGGTCTGGAAAACTCATATTTTATTCCAGTCAAATTCGAAGCTGACTTTTGTAACAAAGGAGTGCGTTCACTCTTCTCATATCTCATCTAGATCTTCATTTGTATAAGGCTCTGTAGTGTCAAACAACTGTAAAGAGAATGACATAATTCAAGAATTTGATTTAACTTTTTAATATTATCGAAGAAAATTATTTAATAATGATGATCAAGACTATATAGATTACTTTTTCTATACAATAGTTGTCTAGCGTCTCCCACCTAACGATCAGGTACATATGCCGCATCATGTAGTAATTACATGCCCAATTATTATTTTATAATAGACACTATAAATTTATAGTTATGTGAAATATTAATAAATAGATCTAAGTATAGTTGGCATATATATGAATTGGAGTAAAAATATACCTCAACATTCTTCCAACTTAATGATTTTTTTATCTACCTTTCGTCAGGCCCTATATGTTAAAGTGATAGATTTAATTGAATTAGTAAATAGTCATGTAATGATACATATATTAATATATGTTGAGGGATATAAAAATTTACTTACGTGTGTAATGCTATTTTCATTATGTGTCCCCCACACCCTGTATTGACACCCAAAGGATCTAGATAATACACAGTTAGCATCTTGTGAATAATTACCAACAACTCCCAGTGTGTATTACTGAGTGAAAAGTAGGCAAATAAAAAAACTCAAATTTCATAATGAAATATAATTTATAAGTCAAATTTATAAGAGAAGTGCCCAAAACTTACCCAGCAATGAAAGGAGCTTATAATCACACCTTTTCTTGCAATATCAAAATATTCAAATGTGGTAGAGTAGTAATCACTAGTAGATTTTGGATCTTTATCTACACAACTAATCAATTATGGAACTAGAAATGTCACATTGTATAATGTTGACTATCCTAACACCCTATATAAATAGTTGCAAAACATATATGTATGCATTAATATATAAGAAAATAGATCAACATATATCTTCACATATATAGAATGAAGTATTTTTCCATAAGATTTCACCATGTCCAAATTTCTATCACAGTTGTACACAACCAACCATAAGTAAACAACTTCACAATATTTGGCAAGAATATACTATTACAGTGATCTTGACGTGTATTATCCTCTTAGATATGGACCATCATAGTCTACCCTTCTTTTAAGTCATGTAGTCATAGTGCCAACCACCTTCACTTACGACCTAGTGAGTCGAACAGGTCCTTTTATAACCCAAGTAGGTAATTGAATATCTGGAGAAGGAAGTGGAGTTGGAAGGGGGTTTCTTAGGTGTTATGATATATGTATATTCTCATATCAATTGCCAATTATATACACAAGTAGAAAAGTATCACAAATGCAAATGCAATGAAATTTAGCATAAATCTAAATAAATAACTCTCACTTTGGGCCATGTTGCATTCTGAATCACCTATCAACTTGTGATCGGGGTGGCCATACCACAACAATGTCTATTTTCAAGTGTCATAGATAATCTTGATGGTCACACGAACTACATAAGCGGGTATTATAGCACCAAGAATCATGTCACCTGCACGGGGTTGATAAGTGTTGCCCAGTGCAACGAAATAGAAGTCAATGTTCTATTAATGTAAGACGGCACGACCTCAACCCCTAAAAAGTTGTATATAGTGTTATATATACCTAAACATAAACATCTTATGAATTCACCTGAAACATTATTATGTCACAAAAAGCTTACATCGGGTGTGCCAACTGGAGGGTCTATCATTTAACTCTCAACCACCTCTATCGAAGGGAGGTCTACCTAGTAAGAAGAGTAGGATGGCATATGTACTCTTTGAGGAGGTTGAGACTGAGAAGCCTGAAATTATCTCATTGCTACCTCTATTCCCATTACAATCATGTCGTGTACCTGCTCTTCTGACAATCATCCTTTCTTGACATACTTGTGCTAATGCAATGATGATAAAAAAACATCTTATACGGACACCAGTCCCAGAGGCCTAACGCGGGTAGGATGCTCTAGAGTATCTAGAGAAACTATCAATTCATTTCTTTGGCCTTCAGGAATGAACTTGCCTTCTCTTTGCTTCTAGAGCTCCCTCTAATTGTCATAAATAATAATTGGTCACTAAAATATAATAATAAAAAACAAATAAGCACTCTGAGAGTTGGAGTTTAACATTTTCACAGGCACCTTAGCGGTTGTAGGGTTTGGCATTTCTCTAGATTGGCTTGTCCTCACACCTATCCACTCCTTGTGGTGAAGTAAAGGTTTAGGAGTAGTAGAAAATTCAACAGACCGATAAGTAGGGTGCTCAAAAGTAGACACATCTAGTTTCTTTTAGAAACACCTTGTGTAGCCATCTGGACCCAACTTGTGATCATGCACATTCTTTGCACACCTTTCTTTTTTTAACATCGGCACATGTTAATTACATAGTATATTGTATTCATATGACTAATCATAATAATACATTAAAAATAAGGAGGCCTAATACCTTGAATTATTCAGTTTGCCTTGAAGAAACAAATGCTTCCCTCATCTTCAGGTCAAGATAAGACCATTGTTCAGTGGTGGACTTCTTCTACTTGTCGCTCATCATGTATTCTCTTGTTAGATTTGTCCTATCGTTCCTTAGTATCCTTCCACAATGTTGCAACACCATTTTGCAATGGAGTATTTATCAAAGTCAAAGATGTTCTAAAAAAGTTTATATATTAATGGCATATTTTTAAAATCAAATTATTTTTTTTAAATCAGAATATCTCACAGATATGTCCTTCCATATATAGTCTTTTGTGGAAGGATCAAATTTATGCCAAGATTTTCTGCTTTGCTACAAGTAATAACCCTTACATATTGCATGTAAGTATTGTGATTCTTCCCAATAGGGTTTCCTTCATCATAAAAGTCAATGGTCAGCTTCTATCCTTTACCCCTCTGCACTGTGAACTTGTTTATCAAGGTGATTCCCTTTTTACATGCATGATCATGTTACTCCTCAACAGACCAAATAAGTTCCTCATGGTGCACATGCTCAGGATACTCATCCCAAAATTTTCAAGAAATATATGTACGTGATAAAAAATGTAACATATATAACTATGATGGAGAATGTAAAATGCATATCTATGTATAGAACAATACAAATTACACTAAACTCATCATCACGGTCAAATGCCATTTAAAAAATGTCATACTAGAAACAGTCAACAAATAAAAAGTGATAAAGAATGTAAAATGTACATGTAGCATATGAAGCATATATAGTTGTAACAAAGAATGTAAAATGCACATCTAGCATTTAAAAAATTAAATACATGCCGCTAGTACTTGTTGGATCTTTGATCAATTAATATTCCTTCTTTGTCATCTCCACCTATATATAAGTCAGTGCTAGCTTCAACATCTAGTGTTTGCAAGCCAACTGAGAATGGATTGGAGTCTTCATACTTTTCATAGTATTCTTCTTCATCTATAAGATCTGCAATAAACTGCCTTTTTCCATGAAGAAAGACAGACCATTTTTCATTTGCAGGGTCATCAATGTAGAATATTTGATCTTCCTATGATGTCATTATCAATGGTTCACCCATCTCACCAAGCTTTTTAAAATTTACTAATGTGAAATCCAATTCATCTAGTACAACTCCTTCATTGTTATCAACCCAATTACACCTAAAGATAGAAACTTTAAGATCTATGTAGTCAAACTCCCATATGTTTTTAATGTCATAGTAATAAGATATTTTAGCTTCACGTAGACTCTTATCCTTAGAACGTGATATACAATGAAGACAGAAGGATGACCCCATTGTTTTGGATGACACTTTTATCATTTTGGTGTTTTGTGTAATATGAAAATCCATTTATGTCAAACCATTCATAATACATAATATTTATTTTTTGTTTAAAGGTGAACCATTTGATACTTTCAAAAAAATTATATGGAGTTTGAGATAGTTGATGGAAGACTCAAACCACCCAATAAATATCTTATTATGATCTCTAGCAAGCCACATCAAACTGGATCGAGAATTTTTTTTCTAGATAAAATTGGTATGTTCGACATAAGTACCTAATTCATCGATGTTCTATAAAACATACAAGTGTGCTTATTCCAAAAGCTCAAAACTTCTTACTTTCACTCGTGCTCCTAAAGTCTCTTTGTCAGAATAGGGATTAATATGCTTTTCATTGGTAGGAGCTTCATCACAACTCAAAAAGTCAACACAAAAGTCCACAATCTCCCTATCCCCATAACCTCAATAATACTCCCTTTAGGCCAATAACAGTTTTGAAAATCACCTTTAGAAATGCCCATATACCATTCAAAATGATACAACTAATGCAAGAAAATAAGAGCCAATATTTTCACTTCCCCAGTCAAATGGACAACAAGATATACCATGATATCAAAGAATGGAGGAAGAAAATAATTTCAAGTTGGCATAGGGTAACGACCAATTCTTTTAACATCTTATCAAGATTCTCAAGATCAATATGTAACATCCCAAAATTCTAGGGCTAATTTAAGTCTAATAATGTGGTTTTTCTTAAATAAACATAGTTGAGGGTCTTAATGAAGAAAGACTACAAAATGACATTTCTTATGAAAAATTGAAATAAGAATAATAAAATGGGATTCAAACTGCATTCTTCTCTTTTTATGTGTATTATGTGTTACAATTAACTTAAAGTATAAATGATAGTCTTCCCTTTCCATTTTTCTCTCTCCTACAATTAAGGATGTTTGAAAAAAAATAAAAAGAGAAAGAGAAAACGTAGTGGAATTTGAAATTACAAATATGAAATAGGCAACTTGAGCAAGAATTGTACCCTTTTCTTTTTATGGATTTTAAATAAGAAGAAAAGTACACCATTTACTCTTTTATTGTCTCACCTCATAGAAATTTTCCCAAAAAGGCATAAAGATATTTGACATGGGATTTGAATGGGTAATGAATTTTTATCTCATTTTGAACTCAACTAAATGACGAAGGAAAGTATTTTCACATTTATTAACCTTTTCATTTCATAAAATCAAGTTAATGACTAATGTAGAAATTATAAGCAAAAGATGTGTAAAACTTTGATTTGATTGGCTAGGAAGGATCTAGACTTCCTTATTAGCCTATGGTCCAAATTTGGACTCATTTGGACATTGTTTGACCCCTAAAATCAAGTAGGAAAGTTTCCATATATGTTTAATTAGAATTCAATCACGAAATACATTAATTACAGTGATTTATCTATAGTTCACATATATTAGTTGTCACACACTTCTTCTATTTTCCTTTTTTGTCCACTCATGCAATCTGAGCATTCCTTCCAGATCCAATGGTGTTTTACCTATCTTCTACCTCCGCTAATTTCATGGGTCTGAACACAAATCTTGGTCCTTCCTCTCTCGGTACCATTCTCTATCTCCACTCGATAATTTTGTGAGTTTCTTTCACCTTTGAATCCGTCTCTTTCCCCCAAACTTAGGAATCCCTAACACACCCTCCCTAGTTGTCTATAGAAGAAATGCCCATTTAGGGCTTTCACCTTCTCTTTGTTGGGAAAGTACAACTTCCACCCTTCTATCCCCCTTGCCTAGTTAGTGCATCCCATAGAACCACTGGTCCCCAAAACTAGCTCCTGCACAATCAATTACAAATCTAGAGATCCTGACCTCACCCACCTTCTCATCCTCCACCTCTGACCATCACCACCACATCATAGGCCCTCGACGCTTCCTTCTCTGCAATTAAATGCCTCGGAAGCATATGTCGATCATATTGGTTCTTTTTCACTTCTCTGTTTGTCTTGGCATGGTCCTAGTCACTGAACCATCTAGGACGAGTCTCATACCTCACCGACGTTTTATCACTAGACCACCCCAACACCTCTCTAGCCACAGGTCTTTCTCTCTAGACTTTCTTCACCTTTTTTATGGTTCCGAGACCTTCAGTGATTCTTCCTCCACCCTCTCATGATTATTTGACCTCCGTTTCAGATTTCCAACCTTCCCGCCATTCTTCGACGAATCTGGGACACAGTTGTCCAAGTCCTTCATTGTCTGCTTGGTTGAATTTGGTATCCCACAAGATATTGTTTCCTTTGCTTTCCATCTTCTCTTGGCTTCTTTAACCCTCCCCTACCTCCTGGCGGTAACTGACCATCACCATGGCCTGTCCTTGGGGATCATGTGCACTAGAGAGCTCCTTCTTTAGCTCAATGAGTCTGGATTGACATGAGGAGTGTAGTGGGAACCTCAGCTCTTCATAAGTAGTTCCTCCAATCACTAGAGTTAGAACAAGAAACTCCAGCTTCACTGGCTGAAGCCATGGCTCGTGGAAGTAGAATCCATGTCATATATTGAACTTGGAACCCCCACACAGTTAATCAGCTGATTTGTGTTCCATGGGCATTTTTAGGTTTTCAATATCATCACTCACTTGCCTGGGTTGAAGTGTGAAACTGATGTGGTGATTTGTCATTGAACCAACTGGATAAAGGTCTTGTAATGGATAATCCAAGTCAGCGTGATTATGTGGATATTTCTCAAATTCTCATTGGTCAGTTTTTCCAAAATGAATAGTAAATCGTAGTATGCTCCGAAAAATGAGCAAAAATACTCAATGGAACGAATTTTTCATGAAGTGTTTGAGTTTCAAGGGTTAATAGTTTGTTTACCTTTGATTGAACCCTAGTTTGCTAATGAGTTAGTATTAAGGTATAAGGTAACGAATAAAGTACAATATAGAGATATTCAAGTCATGAACAAGATGTTAGGGTTCAATGAACCCCAAGAACGTGAGCATGGTTTCTTCAATGTAAGGAAAGTGAATGGGTCTTCTCTAAGTGAAAGGTAAGTGGTCCATGCCATGAGTACTCATGTTTTAAGCTCAGTATGTTTACATGTCTCTTAGATAATAAGACTTTCATGATTTATTAATTCAGTGTGCTAAGACTATAATGTTAAGATGTGCAAATAGGATTATTATCATACGTCTATCATTATGTAAGTTCATATACTCAAAATCTCAAATAGAGATATGTTCCTCACAATGGTTGTGGCTCATGGACCAGGTCCATGAGAAAAGTTAAGGAATCATGTTCCTATGAGATCTATTGGCAATCATTTAAATTAATGAATAATGAGAAAAGTTAAGGAATCATGTTCCTATGAGATCTATTGGCAACCATTTAAATTAATGAATAAGACTGCAATAAGATATGCAAGTAAAATATCCATACTTAGTTGATGGTTTGGGATATTATGCCTATCTTAGTATAGTCTAAGAAGTAAGAAGTTAATTAGATCCCTTAGAATGGTTAATGCCTAAAATTTAAGTACAATCACAGAATAAAAGTTTTTACATGGTTCAGTTTCCAAAATAAAGTTACTATCAGGATTAGGATGAACTATAAAAATGAGTTTAGAATAATGTTACAAGATTATGATGCATTAAGTTATGATTAAGTTGCAAGATGATCTTTTACAAGATTCTTGTTTTAAGGTTTAATATTTAAGTTCATATGAATACATTAAGATCAGACTTAATGAGAGTTTATGGAGATTCACTCATCTTTTCAAGAATCATATTTTTGGGTAGTTGATACTTATGTTACTTTCATATGCTTTACTTAAGTTACTTAAGTATACTTAGCATTCTTATAATTAGTTTAAATCCTCCTTACTAAGCCTTTAGACTCAACTATTATAATTAGTATCAATGAATTCATGTTTAAATCCTCCTTACTAGCCTTTAGACTCAGCTATTATAATTAGTATCAATTAATTCATTCTATCATATTAGAGTTCAGAATAAGGTTTACCCAAGTAATAAGAATATCAGATTTAGATCCAGATTTAGGTTACTCATTATGTGAGTAGCCAGGTATTGGATAAAGGTACACGATAAGGGTTTCAGACCTAAACCTCAAGTATGTAGTAATTGAGGTTTATAGTCATGTTCAAATGTAGATTTAGTTTTGAAATTAAGAATAAGAGATTCATATTCAGATTTCAAATTCAGTACATGTCTAGTACTCAACAATCAGTTTTAGATAAGCTCAATTATTAGTATTCAATTTTAGTATAAGATAAATTCAGATTTAGTATTCAGTAGCTTAGACTTAAGATAAATAAATTTGGAACCTTCGCATAATACATAATATTATAAGTCTTCATTCAGTAGGCTCGGGACGATTCAGAGGCATCTGTTGTCAATTCAAAGGAGTGTTTACTTCAATTTAGAGGTGTTACGACACCCATTTAGGGTGTAGCCACGCCAATTCAGAGACACCTCGGTGTCATTCAGTGGCATGTAGTACCAATTTAGAGGTACCTTGGTACCAATTCAGGTCGTAGATACACAAATTCAGGAGGACTTATTATATAATGGTGGCCACAATCAGATAAAAATCATAAGTAAAAGATACCTTAGTTTAGAGCATGCCCATAATCTCATCCATGAGTATGATGAGAGTGAATAAGATAAAATAAGTATGACCTAGGCACTTTGGTAAAGGTCGTGAGACTCATGTACCATGGTACATGTCTCCAGAATAAGATAAGGTATAAAGATAAGAGTTTAGATTGAGAAATAGGAAATAATATGTTTCAGATCTTACTCAGAGCTTGATGTTAGTTTCGCGTTTATTATGTCCAATTTTAGTTCATTAGAAATGTATATTTTAGAATACCCATGTCACTTACTCTAACGACTATTTTTTCCAATGCATGGCCGGTGACGCGATGTATGTAGGTTTTGGAGCAATTGCAGAACAAAATTACAAGCAAAGGACTAGGAGTTTTTCAAGCATAGCCTGGTGCATGGGGTGCCATTTACCAAGATGATCCGGAGTTTATACATCTTTATATTATGCTAAGTTATTCTACAAAATAGAGTAGATCTTATTGATGGATATGATGTAGTTTTTTGTTGACAAGAACTATGTATGAATCAGTTTTAAATCTATGAAAGTGTTTCAATGACTTTAGTTGTAATGATAATCATGGTTTTGACACTCCCAGTTGAAAACAAAATAGCTTCTTCTCATGTAATATGAAAATTGAGGTGTTACAATATGGTATCAGAGCAATTTGGTAAATGGCCACTAGGCAAACATGATTCTCATAGTCACCCTAGAATGAAGAGGTAAGGTTAGGGTTTAGGGATAGATTCCCAAAGAAAGATACCATGGCCTAGAATGACTAAGAGTTTTCACCTTCAAAAAGATAGAGATGTTAGAAATAGACATTTACCTAGCTTAGATCTCAACCTAATCCTAGCTAATGATATAGCCTCTTCATTCTTAATGGTTTTGGCACGCCAATTAGAATTGAAAAGGGATGTCATAAGCATTAGACTTTGATGCAACTCTCCTTTCTTACTGGTCCATGTGGTATGGGACACATGTATGAGTAGGTTTGTGAGAGGTAGCATACAGGATCCCACATATGTGGGTATCTGCCTGATCACCACATATCTAGGAATGTAGGAGTTACCAAAAGAACCTAAGATTAGACATTCATGTACTCCAAATGTTAGAAAGTCATGACAAGGTTGAGGTAGATGCCCTAAGTATAGTGTGAAGCTTAGTTTCATAAACCCTAAGTATGGTTTGAGCAATAGACTAAAGTATTAGTTTATAGTCACATATATGTTTTATGAAATTCAAATGTCACATATATCTTTTCAATAAAAAATTTGAACAGAAGTGTACCATGATATATTCACTATCAATGAATGAAGAGGTAAGAAGAGGTGGGTAGTTTCCTAAAGAAAATTTCTAGGACGAAATTTATTTTAAGGTAGGTATAATTGTAACATCCCAAAATTCTAGGGCTAATTTAAGTCTAATAATATGATTTTTCTTAAATAGACATAGTTGAGGGTCTTAATGCAAAAATACTACAAAATGACATTTCTTATAAGAAATTGAAATAAGAAGAATAAAATGGGATTCAAAATGCATTCTTGTCTTTTTATGTGTATTATGTGTTACAATTAACTTAAAGTATAAATGATAATCGTTCCTTTCCCTTTTTCTCTCTCCTATAGTTAAGGATGTTTGAAGTAAATAAAAGGAGAAAGATAAAAAGGAGTGGAATTCAAAATTACAAATACAAAATAGGAAACTTGAGCAAGAAGTGTTCCCCTTTCTTTTATGGCTTTTAAATAAGAAGAATGCAACATTTAACTCTTTTATTCTCTCTCCTCCTAGAAAGTTTCCCAAAAGGGAATTTTGAATGGGTAATGAGTTTTTATCTCATAACCATCACCTCATATGGATGCCATCATTGCCTCAGTCCTGGTTGGAGATGCCACCACGCCTTGCTTGCTGGCATCGTCACCTCAGTTGTTTGCCACTGCTTGCTCTTTCTTGTTGCAGCCATTGCCTCTGGTTGTCATTGCCATTGCTGCCTCAAGTTATTGACACCGCCGCCACACTCTTCCCTATAGCCACCAGTTGCAAGCCCTACTACCACCATCTATGGGAGGTTGTTGTTAACCTACTATCACTACTCTACTGCCCCTTCTTCTACTTCTTGCTGCAAACATTGCTCGTGTCCTCTACTCCCAATTTTGTTTCTTTGATACTACTATGAGTGCACCCTCTACAATGGCAGGACCTTCTTCTCCTTCTTCTCTTTGTATACTTCCATGCCATCAAATGCATGTATAGTTTGTTAAATTTGAGCAATATATCTTCTTCCTATATAATTAAAATTATTTGTTGAGTGCATTAGTTTATAAATATTTGTTGAGTGCATTGTTGTATAATTGTTTAACTAACTTGATATGAGTTACACATTGATATGAATTTACCTAAATTGATATCAATTGAATGATGAAATGTGACTAGGGTTTTAATTTGGAAATTAGAGAAATCATACTTGTATAGTTGGAGTTCATGTATAACTATTTGTATAATTTGGTATATTATTCAATTTTAATGTTGTATGGATAAATAATCAAACCTAAGAATTAATTAAACCAACTTGATATGACTTACCTAAATTAGGTTGATTTAGACTGAAATTGTTATATCTACCTAAATTCTAAATCATAAATCCTAATTTAGTCATATATATTGTGTGCCTAGAAACCTATTTGACATTTGCTCATTAGGAGTAAATATTGGATAGTCTCTGATTTGGGATTGTTACTTGAACACTTAATCTCACTTAGAATGTAAGTGTATATTGTGCATTCAATTTTCAAGATATTTTTTCAGTTGTTCCCCATTTATTCTCTAAGTACATATGTAGGTGGATATTTTCCCATCTACATCCGTGTACTTGGAGAATTGTGGGGAGATATCATCGATAGTTTATTCAAAACTGAATACACATTATGCACTTACTAGTAAGATTAGGTGTTCAAGAATGGGATAGGTGGTACACATTCATTACTAAACCCTAAACCCTAATTTTTTAACTCTAAACCTTAAATCCCAATCTATAAACTCTAAACCCTAAACCCTAATATATGAATCCTAATCTTTAAATACCTAATTCAATAAATTTTTTTGTTGTGATCATAGAATCGATCAATCATGGATGTCTATTTCAAATCACTTCACTTCGAAGTTTATTACTGGTTTTCAAGAGTTTATAAGATTTGTGAAGGAACATAGAAAATGACCTGGAGATAGATTCTATTGTCCAGTAAGAATATTGCACTAACAACTTGAAAGTTGACGGTGTTGACGAAAATAATAGTCAAATCATGTACAATGGGATTTTGTAGGACTATTTAGAATGGTACTAGGATGGAGACATTCCTACTATGAGATTAGTATATGTCAATAATATTACTTGTGTTGAGGAAGAAATCTCCGATAATGTAGATGTGAACGAACCAATTTCAATAGACATGGTTGATGATATGCTAGATGGTTGTGGCGTAAATCTTACTGATCGACCTTCTTTATTTAGAAACATCATGTGTGATGCATGGAGACCGTTGTGCTTAGGTCGTACTAAGTTTACAAAGATGAGTGATATGTTGAGATTGTATACTCTGAAGGCTAATAATGGATGGATCAACAAAAGCTTCATGCCTTGATTGTCTTTGTTGAAATAAATTCTTCCTGAAGGCAACAAAGCTTCCATTCTCAATATATATATTAAAATACATATCATGTACAAAGGGAATGGAGGCTAATAAGATTCATGCATGCCCAAATGATTGATTTTTATTTCAAAAGAACTACATAAAATTGAAATATTGTCCAAAACGTGGGGGCATGAAGGTACAAAATGATGACTTCATGTAAGTCCAAAATTTTCTCTCCTTCCAAGATAATGTGGTGTCTACACATAATATATACTATGGTTTCAACACTTGTTTGCCAATGCCATGGATATGTAGAATTTATCTTGTCATACAAATCCAAAGACAAACAAGGATAGGATCCTACAACATGTATTTGATTCTCCACAATTGAAGAAAAAATGATTTTTGTACCCTAAATTTGGTGAAGAAGTCAAGGATCTAAGACTTGGCCTTTGTACATATGGGATGAATCCATACGGTACATTTACCATCCAACATAGAAGTTGGCCTATTATGATTTTCATATACAATCGTCCTCCCTGATTGTGTATGGAACATAAGTATGTAATGATGTCCTTATTGATATACTACCCCAAACAAGCTGCCAATGATATTGACAATTTTCTTGAACCTTAGATTGATGACTTGAAGAATTTGTAGGGAGAAGGTGTGATGACCTATGATGGTTTGCATAGAGAGACATTTCATTTTAATGCTATGTTGTTTTCCACTATTAATGACTTTTAAACCTATGGTAATTTGTTTGGATACAATGTAAAATGATGTAAAGTATGCTCTCTATGTGAGGGGAATACTAATTCAATATGATTAAAATATGGCAGAAAGACGGTATATATTAGTCATTATGGGTTTCTTCCAAAAGTGGATCCTCATTGAAGGTTGCATAAAGCATTCAATGGATCAATTGAGGAACACAGTGTCCCTAAACCTATACCAGTGGACATTGTTTATGAAAGAGTAAAATACTTCGTCAATGCATTCAATAAGAGATCACAATGTACTATTCCCACATGAAGTGACAAATCTTTATTCAAGAAGAGGTCAATATCCTAGGATCTTCCTTATTTAATTTCTTTGGAAGTTAGACATTATATTGATATCATTCATGTTGAGAAAAATGTTGTGATAGCATCATTGGTACTCCGTTGAATATACCGGGTAAGACTAAAGATGGTATCAAATCCAGAATGGGCCTACGTGAAATGAGTATAAAGAAACAATTAAGAACAACAGTTAGAAGTGATCGAAAAACATATTTACCTACTACTTGTTTTTTTTTGGATAAGGTAAATATTACTATTTCAAACGGAGTATAGGGGACGTATCAAAAACCCCAAATACTGTACATGATTTTACAATTTCCCCCACATTCTCAGAGTCATGGTATCCATCCCAACCATGCTCTTGGGGTTAGCTTTAAGGAACCAAACAAGACTATTGTTAATAACATCAAAAATGGTGGTGTTATCTCTCGGTCTTCTACCATGCAGCCTACTATTACGTTCACCCCACACATGAAACATGAGGGATGTGATGAACAACCCCCCCCAAAATTCTGTTCTTGTGGTTACCTGCGGTCTTCTCAAGCATCTAATCCAAGGTAGCATCCATATCCAAAGGCGCACGGCCCCCCCAGCCACATTTCAAGCATCCTCTTCTCCATATGTAGGCCGAGAAATTACATTCAAAGAAGATATGTTCATGTGTTTATGTGCTATTGTTACATAGTAAGCACAAAGGATCACACTCCCTACCCCATCTAATAATCCGATCTCTAGTTATATATAGTCTAGTCAGAAGAAGAAATTTTTTTGCGAGTGTTTGCTTAATGTTAAGGCACCAAAAGGATACACTTCTAATATTTGTAGATTAATATCAATGAAGGATCTAAATCTGATAGGTCTTAAATATCATGTTTGTCACACTCTAATGTAGTAAATATTGTTCATAGTTATTTGATCTATATTTCCATATAATGTAAGGTTTGAAATCACCAAGCTTTGTTTCTTCTTAAACACTCTATGCATCAAAGTTATTGTGTAACACCCAAATTTTCATATCACATGGGCGGGAGATATTTATTTTCAACTGGGAGTGTGACAACCATGATTATCATTGCAATTAAAGTAGCTGAAACACTTTGCATAGATTTAAAATTGATTCATGCGTAGTTCTTGTCAACAGAAAACTACATCATGTTCATCCATCAGATCTCCAAAACCTATGGACATCGCGTCCCCAACTATGCATTGGGAAAAATAGTCGTTAGAGTAAGTGGAATGAGTATTCTAAAATATACATTTCTAAAGAACTGAAATTGGACATAATAAACATGAAACTAGGTCATATATACCCTCTTGTCTTTCTACTTTATCTGAAACATAAGATCTAATACATATTATTTCTTATTTCTCAATCTGAACTCTTGTCTTTCTACTTTATCTTATTCTTGATACATGTACCCTAGTACATGAGTCTCGTGACCTTCACCAAAGTGCCTAGGTCATACTTATCTTATCTTATTCCCTCTCATCATACTCATGGATAAGATTATGAGCATGTTCTAAACTAAGGTATCTTTTAGTTACAATTTTTATCTGATTGTGGCCACCATTATATAATAAGTCCTCCTGAATTGGCATATGAACGCCCTAAATTGGTACCAAGGTACCTTTAAATTGGCACTACATGCTTCTTATTGACATTGAGGTGTCTATGAACTGGCATGGATACACCATGAATTAGCGTTGTAACACCTCTAAATTGGAGTAAACACTCCTCTAAATTGGCAACAGATGCCTCTGAATTGTCCTCATACTACTGAATGAGGACTTATCATATTATGTACTATGTGAAGGTTTTGAATTCGATTATCTTAAGTCTAAGTTTACAGAATACTGAATCTAAATATATCTTATACTAAAACTGAATACTAACAACTGAGCTTATCTAAAACTAATTATTGAGTACTCGACATGTACTGAATTCTAAATCTGAATCTGAATCTCTTATTCTTAAGTTCTGAACTAAATCTACATTTGAACATGACTATAAACCTCAATTAATGCATAATTGAGTTTTAGTTATGAAACTCTTATCATGTACCTTTGTCAAATACCTGGCTACTCACACAATGATTAACCTAAATCTGGATCTAAATTTGATATTCTTATTACTTGGGTAAACCTTAACTTGAACTCTAATATGAAAGAATGAATTCATTGACACTAGTTATGACAGTTGAGTCTAAAGGCTTAGTAAGGAGGATTTGAACTGAGTACAAAAATACTAAGTATACTAAAGTAACTTAACTAAAGCATTTGAAAGTAACATAAGTAGAAACTACCCAAAAATATGATTCTTGGCAAGATGACCTAATCTGCATAAACTCTCATTAAGTCTGATCTTAATGTATTCATATGAACTTAAATTTTAAACCATAAAATAAGAATCTTGTAAACTATTATTGCAACTTAATCATAACTTCATGCATCATAATATTATAACATTATTCTAAACTCATTTTATAGTTGATCCTGATCCCGATAGTAATTTTATCTTAGAAATTGAACCATGTCAAAACTTGTAATCTCTGATTGTACTTAAATTATAGCCATTAACCATTCTAAGGGATCTAATTAACTTCTTACTTCTTAGCTCTGTACATATATAAGAAAACTTACTAACATGTTCCTACTTAAAATATTAATACTTGGTTATATTTATAATTATGAGAAGTTAATGATATCATATTTATATTTATTATCTTAACACAAAAATATCCCAAACCATCAACTAAGTATGGATATTTTACTTGCATATCTTATCTTGCAGTCTTATCCATTAAATTAAATCATTGCCAATAAATATCATAGGAACTTGATTCCTTAACTTTTTCCAGGGACCTAGTCCATGAACCAAAACCATTATGAGAAACATATCTCTATTTGGGATTTTGAGTATATGAACTTACATAATGATAGAAGTATGAGAATAATCCTATTTGCACATCTTAACATTAAAAACTTAGCACATTGAATCACATAAATCATAAAAATCTTATTATTTAAGAGACATGTAAACATACTGAGCTTAAAACATGAGTGCTCATGGCATGGACTACTTACCTTTCACTTAGAGAAGACCCATTCACTTCCCTTAGGTTGAAGAAACTATGATCACGTTCCTGGGGTTCATTGAACCCTAACATCCTGTTTGTGACTTCAAAATCTCTATCGTGTACTTTATTCATCACCTTATACCTTAATACTAATTCAGTGGAAAGCTAGGGTTCGAACAAAGGTAAACAAACTCTAAAACCTCTCAATTCTAACACCTCTTGAAAAAATCTATCCAATGCGTATTTTTTTCTCATTTTTTAGGGCATCCTATGATTTACTGTGCATTTTGGAAAAATTGACCAATGAGAATCCAAGAAATGTCCACATCATCATGCTAATTTGGATTATCCATTACGGGCCATGTACCCAGTTGGACCAATGATAGATCATCATGTCAGTCTCACACTCCACACCCAGTCAAGTGACTGATGATATTGAAAACTCGAAAATTCCCATGGAACAAAAATCAACCATTTTGTTGTGTGGGGGTTTCAAGGTCAATGTGACATGGATTCTACCTCTACGAGCCATGGCTTCAACCAGTGAAGCTGGAGTTCCTTCTTTCAACTCTGGTAATAGGAGGAACACTACTCATGGAGAACTGTGGTTCCCACTACACTCCTCATGTCAAGCCAGATTCCTTGAACCAAAGAAGGAGCTCTCTGGTGCACATGAGTACCAAGGCCATGCCATAGTGATGGCCGGTTACCTCCAGGGGACAGGGGATGGTTAAAGAGGCCAAGAGAAGATGGAAAGTGTAGGAAACTATATCCCGTGGGCTATCGAAGTCAACTGAGTAGGCAATAAAGGATTAGGATCACTGTGTCTTAGATTTGTTAGAGAAGTATTGGGAGGTTGGAAATATGTAACGGAGGTCAAATATTGTGAGAGGGTGGACGAGGAATCACTAAAGGTCCCAAAACCATCAAGAAGGCAACATGAGTCTAGAAAGAAAGTTTATGTGTCTAGAGAGGCATTGGGGTGGTCTGTCGATGAAACACCAGTAAGGTATGAGAGTCAGCCTACAAGACTCAGTGACTAGGACCATCACAAGACAAATGGAGAAGTGAAAAAGAACCACCAAGATCCACATATGCTTCTGAGGCATTCAATTGCAGAGAAGGAAGCATTGATGGCCTATGATGAGGCAGTGATGGTCAGAGGTGGAGGATGAGTAGGCAGGTGAGGTCAAGAGCTCTGGAGTTATGATTGATTATGGAGGAGCAAGTTTTGGGGACCGGTGGTTCTACGGGATGCACTAACTAGGCAAGGGGATAGAAGGGTGGCGGTTGTACTGTCCCATTAGAGAGAAGGTCAAAGCCTTAAATGGGCATTTCTTCCATAGACAAATTAGGGAGTATTTGCTAGGTCTTGTTGGGTTTGGGGGAAAGAATAAGATTCAAAGGTGAAAGAAACTCATGAAATCATTGAGTGACGAGAGAGAACGACGCCAAGAAAGTAAGGTCCAAGATATGCGTTCAGACCCACAAAATTAGCAGAGGTAGAAGACAGGTAAAACATTGTTGGATCTGGAAGGAACAGTCAAACTGCATGAGTGGAGAGAAAAGGAAAATAGAAGAAGCACATGACAACTAATATATGCGAACTATAGAGAAATCATTGTAATTAATGTATTCCGTGATTAAATTCTAATTAAACATATATAGAAACTTTCCTAGTTGACTTTAAGGGTCAAACAATGTCCAAATGAGTCCAAATTTTGACCATAGGCTACCAAGGAAGTCTAGATCCTTCCTAGACAATCAAATCCAAGTTTTACACATCTTTTGATTATAATTTATACATTAGTCATTAACTTGATTTTTATGAAATGAAAAGGTGAATAAATGTGAAAATACTTTCCTTAGTCAAGTAGTTGAGTCCCTAGGAAAAATTGATCATAATAGTTGGTTTTCTATCATCATTTATCCACCAATAAACTGATGCCATATGTACTTATCCATGTTAAAGATTACCAACCCTGCAAAGACTTGTGTCGTCAATTTTTAAGCATAATCAATGACATGGTTCATTCTTTGTCATTGGTTATCCATCAATAAACTGATGATATATGTACTTATCCCTATTAAAAAATGCTGACTCACTAAGAACTATGTCATTGGTTTCCAGTACTAAAATTGTTGACGTAACCCAATTTGGGGGAAAAAAAAAATTTTTTTTGGGGGGGGGGGGGGGGGGGGGGGGGGGCACGAGGCGGGAAACCTTTGTCATCAAATCATTATGATAAAACTAACACACAAGTTTAAATTAGAGGTAAAATTTTCACGGTGGGTGTGACCTATACCATCAGTTTTTATGAAGTGTGACCGACATTAGAGTATTTTTGGAGGCAAATTATATTTTGCAAGAAGGGCTTTGTCATCGGTTTTTGAACAACCGATGCAATAGGCCTATATCAACAAATTTCCCTAACAATTGAATTTTGTGATCCATCTGTGACATGGGTTCTTCATAAAAAACTATGTTATAATGAAAGTGGTACCCATGTTTTCTCTTAATTGGTAAGATTTGACCAGCAGTGACGTTTGCGCTTTACCAACTGATGTTATACGCTTGTAGTGTCAGCTTTCTATAAAAACTGACATTAAGAAAAATGATACTAGAGGTCAAAAATATACTGGTGATTTTAGCTCTAAGCAAGAACTAAAGAAGAAAATTTATCAATTTTTATCTAACATAACAAGTTAGATATAACTGCCTCAACATTGAAATGAATAGGTAATTAAATCTCTATAATGCCAAAAGTTCATATATTTATAAATCATCAACAGTAGAAGCCTCCAATCAGTTAGCAACTTCTACAAATTATCGGGCTTGGCTTTTAGTGTAAAATGGTTCTATTTATCTTACCGCTATTACACCTCCTTACCCAACTTTTTTAAGGTCAACGAAGAAGTTTGCACATGTGGGTTTAAAGGAGAAGTTAAGGGCTTTGATTGTTCATGTATTTGACAAGTGTTTTTTGTAACATGGGAATTCAGATAATTGGTGTCCTCTACATGGAAATTACCTCATTGACCTCTGGATCAACAACAGTAGAATAATGATTTGCAATAGATTTTTTGATAGCCTACATTTTAGAGAGTCCTCAAAAGGGGTGAGATAGTGATTAGTTTCATCTTATACTATCTTGGTTACTAGATCATTGTAACCTGAAGGCATGACTGGTTTTCTCTTCATCTTACATACCTTTGTTGTAGATTCTATCACATTTGAAGTTGGTTTGGTAGAGGGTAGGGCATCATCGTCAATATGCATTGATATATATATGTAATCTCCATCATTTGGTAATTTTCTCTTCGACTAAGTGTGGGAAAGTTGGTTACCAGATTGAATGTAAGGCATGTTCTATCCTCTTGATCTCATACTTTGCCTTTTTGGATGTCTTTAATGGATCTTACGACCATATTAAGTTTGTCATCATTCCTCATCATCCAACCATATCACTCTTATCGCTTCTTTATCCTTTCCTGCCATGTTACTATTTACATCCGGGTATTCCTGAGTTACATGTTGTTAGTGGTATGGACTATTTTTTCATGGTAGGAGAAAACCATTGGTATTGATTCATATTCAATGTGTAAGTCCATGACATTGATAATCAACTCCATATAGATCGATGTTGGTGTGCCAATCTTGATTGCAAATTGTGTGAATCTACTTCTCATGCAATGAGTAGTTTGCTCATCAACTTTGATGAATTTTCCCAAAGTGTCACCTTTTTTGAAGACTTACTAGTTTTATAGATGTAAGGGAAGATACGGTACCTTGGCCCGTGTAACAAGATTTGTAGGAATAAGAGGATATGGGATAAAATTAGTTTTCCACTTCCAAATCATCAAAAAAGATCTATAGATCGTCTAGGGACCATCTATAAAAGCATTGATGTAATCACGCTCACATGTGAGCTGAATAGAAAAATGATTCATGCCCAATTCATAGATTCTCCAACTTGTAATCGGTATTCAGAGTAGTTTCAAATGATCTGAGAGAGTCATGTAATCAATGTTTCTTCCAATAAGTTTATTTATGTAATGAAGCATGTGGAACATGAACAATCACCAATTTGGGTGATCCTCTGCCATGGTTTACTGAGATGTCCTTAGGCTGAAGTCTCTCTAAAACATCCTACCAATCCAAAATGAAAAGTACAAACTTTGGCAATTGTTCCCAATAGTTGCATCAAAAAAGGCATTTTTAAGTTCAGGCAATGTATGTTTTGAGAAGGTAATGACGACTGTTGGGAAGTGTCCTCTTGAATTGACATGTATATACTCTCCAAATTTGGTCCTTCTTCATCGTCTTCAATGTACTGAGTCGAGTAATTTCTCACTTCTTCCCCAATATGATTGTTGTTGACAAGACATGTGGTTCCTCATCATCTATTATCTCTGCATGTGTGTCACTAATTGCCACCACAACCAATCATTTCTTTGATCCCAAGAAAGTCTAAATGTACTACTTTCCATGGTGGTTGGTGTGGTATATTCATCTTAGAACCATTGCGTTGTTGGCTCTAAATCCCACACATCCCCTCATACACGAAATCCAATCTAGCTTCAATAATACATAGATGAGAACCCTCACCCTTAGATCAGAAGTCATCATTTCCATCTTCAAGCACATTGGATCCTTTTCATCAATATCTTCCACCAACTCGGAAGTACAAACCGCCATGTCCTCCTCATTGTGAACCACCCTCATCATAAGGAGAATTCTCTCTCTCATGTTTTCTCATCTTACTCCCTCCTATAAACCAATATTTAGTTGGACAACATGCTATCATTATTGAACAATACATATTCCTACTATTTTTTACTCAAAATCATGAAATTATATTATTCATCTTGTCCTCCTGAATGAGGCTGAAACAAAGAGGTCTCACTACAAATGTCTATAATATGAAAATTGGTATCACTATTACAACTACACCTTATTCCTGAAATGAAAATATACCTAATGCTAAATGGAGAGTTTACATAGGTAAACTCCTCCACATATTTTTTGAGATGATATTTAGCAAGGTTATATGCCAACCTATTAGCTTCATGTTGAACATGATGGACAAGCACTTCTTTATAGAACTATTGTATATACTTAAGCGACCCTTTCCATATTGCAAAAATCATATAAATTTGTAGTTCTTCATATAAAACCTTCACAGTCGTGCTAGTATTTATCTCAATTAGGATATTTTTAGCTTCCTTGTCCTCTACAAACTCCAATGTTAGGTCAATGTCCCAGAATTCAAATTTGATGACATGATTTAATATGAACTTCCTTTATCCTCCTCCCCAACATTCATTTACCTCCCCTCTCATGCCTAACATCATCGATGGTAGTGTTTCCATTATTTAGAATTGTATCAATATTATATATAATCCAATCTTCATCTAGAGATTCAAATACATCTTATCTCCTAATCTCTTATTCTTGCAACTTAGGGTCATCACGCCTACATATCTTGATCGATTTGGAAGGATGTACTTAAGTTGGTGTTCACTCGGTACATATGTCTACTCAAAAACCTTTTAATTCCATTCATTCCCTACTTACATGAATGCTACAATGAATAAAAGATTGTGCTACATATCCTTCGTCAAATTACAAATAATCTAGCTATGAGTATTGTTATTCTCAAACATGGAGTCTAATAAATGTCTTAGATGGCATTCCAATGTTCTTGGAAGAACTATAGTCTTAATTGTGTGAAATGTGGTTTCCATCATAGTGTAACATCTAAGGAAAGGGTCATCATCAATTAAATGCATTTTCCTTCTCCTCTAGTTCATCATGATGGTGTATGATCCCATTAACCAAATAAAAGTTATAAACTCCATGGGTACTTTGTGTTTCCAAATCCTATTCCAATAGCCCACTTAAGGTTGGTCATAATTTCCATTCAAGTAACTAAATGGTGAGGTCACAGAGAATAGGCCATGCCAATTGGTCCTTCCCTAATATTCAAGATGACATAGTAAGAACTATTTTCCCTTCATGATAGAAATAGTGTGATACTACTTCAAAAAGTCTATATCCCATCCGCATTCAAGATTAACAACTGATTCAAAAGTAAGGGTTATAATAATATTATATGTTTGAGTGTCTAATAGTCCATTAGTTTTCTATGGCCAGGTATCCATCTATTAGTCCATACATATGGTTCTTTCCTTTTGATGGGAATATGATTTATTAAATCATCCAACGGGGTCATACTTTGGAGTGAGCTCTCTAGAAAAGGAGTACAATAGCACTTTTCTATACTCTAAATGAACTGTATCTCTATATGATCTCATCATCCTACAATGCCTTTCTATTTGTTATTATTTCCCATGTGTACTTAAATAAGATGGCCTCACTCCAAGTTTCCATGGGATTAATACACAAACCTCACTTGAGTAGGAATTTTTGTGATAATGGTCCACTTAACAAGAGAGAGGGTTTGCTGGGGGTGGACACCACCCAATCAAAATCTTCTTATGGTGGATGGATCAGTACGGTCATAGAACCCTATAGACAAAAAAGCAATTTCTATAGTATAACTTGGGCTAGTCATTAAGATAGATTTAACATGACATATCGTACTTGCAAGGGAGAGAGTTATTTGACCCATCCATCTATCATTTTCACAATCATGTTTAAAACATCAGTATAAATGTCATTGGGAAACCTATTGTTTAAAATGGGAAAGATAAATTACTTATACATATCATTTGTTTTGGTAAAGACATTGATATGGCAAAGATGCTTCTCTAACTACTCGGTAACATGTCTTAAGAAATACATGTGGGTTTTCTTTGAAGATATCAAATAGAGTGATGCCTCTTGAAATAGCTTGTAGAAACTAAAAGTAACTTCCATATCCTTAGTTCTTATTTTGGAAAAAATATTTATACAATGCCCCCTACATAGTTTTCAATCTAGAATAGATTAAAATACAAGGAATATTTGTCATATAGGAAAATAAAATGAAAAACTACATGGAAAACCCTCTATAGGTTCTCTTATTCCCAAATATTAGTTTGAATAAAATATTTCATTCTAAAAATATTTTGAAGTATGTGATATAATTATATAGATCATTTTGGATAGACCTAAATGAGGATCAAAATAATTGAAAACAAAATATCAATTCTAATATTAAAATTGAAATTGGTTAGAAAAGTGATGAGTCCACTCTCTTGATGTAGACTATACATTCAGAACCTTAAGATGCATGTTCAGTTTAAATCAGTTACCCCATTTTTACCAATATAGGTACATACCTAGAAACAAATCATAATACACTTCATATTACATTCAATGATGGAGCTCAAGTAGATAAGAAATCTAAATACATACTCCATCCAATTTCTCTCTTTCAAATTTTCATAGATGTAAAAGCAATTGTGTACTTTTACTTTGTAGTAAATATGTTGCTTTTACTATCTTCATATTCTGACTTATATCTCATTATATATATATATATATATATATATATATATATATATATATATATATATATATATATATATATATGCAATGCCTTCAATATTAGTCAGGACATGTTGCCCCTATAATGAAACATACTTTATAACATGTGACATCCATGGCTAGCATAGTACCTACTTGCATCAATCACCCTAACATGATGCATGGATAACATACAACCATTTTGATAGGGGATGGATAACATAAATCAATGTGTTATATTAACTTAAAAGTAATTAAATATAAATAAATAAAAACTTAAAATTAACCATCGTGTATAACACATGTTATAAGAAAATTTTCTACCTTCGGCGTTACTTAATATTCCATCAATTTGTTGAATCTATAGAAATGAGACACATTTTTCTCTTTAGATTTCACCAATAGAAGGACTGGTTTATAGTTCTGAAATTTGAACAAAAAAATTACATTCAAAACCTTCCACGAGGTTTCTTATATAGTATAAATTAGACTAAGCCAATGGAGATCCAAAGACACTAAAAAAAGGGCTAAAATATCAATGTATAAATGATGTAAGGTATAGAAGGTATTCAAATGGATAATTGTTTTTTATTTTGAATACTTATAGTTGGGTTTTGTTTGTGGTGGCGATTTGTAACATCCTCAAAATCATAAACCTATCATTGGTCCTTAATGGGAAACCCTAATTTGCAAGTTTAAGTTTTTATCAAATAAATAGAATGTAATGTGACCTATAAATCACTGATATAATGAAATATTCTCATAACCTCACATTTTTGGCTTAAACAACTCATTAAAGAAAGGATAATTTCATCAATATCACCTTTTAATAAAATATGCATTGAAATAGCCACCTATATGAGGTTGATGAACAAAATTCAATGAAAACCTAAATCTAAGTGGATAGAGAGATTCTAGAGGTCATAATTAGCATGTGGTTCAAATTTGGAGTCAATAGGGCTTCATTTGACCCTTCAAATCAAATAGGGGAGTTAACATTTGATTTTTTTAGTACATCAATCAAATATTTCATAACCTGACCTAAGATTTCTCATTATTTAAGTGTCACGTGCACTCTTGACTCCGGATTTAATCTGGGTCATTGAATGCCCATTGGGTGCCACTGGACTCGTCTCCTACCTTAAGTAGGAGACCGAGCATAGGTAGTCGTTGGCGCCTCTTTCTCTGACCCAGATCGGACGCCATAGTGCCCCATTTTATTCCATTTCTTCATTAATGGATTTGAGACTACCACGAAAGCTGAATGATCCCAAGTTTACCTGGACTTTGTGCGCTAATGAAGAAACACCCAAAGGGGCTCGAACTCTCCTCGCCGCCCTAGTTTTACAGAAGGTCTTCTCGATGCCCAAACCTCTTTATAAGGGGTCAAAAATGATCGGAAAACCTAGAACAACCCTCCTCTATGCTCAATTTCATCTCCTGTTCCCCAAACCGCCTCCACCTACTCGATTTGTATCTCCAGTGACCATCACCTCGCCTCGGAAATCCATGTCTCCTTCTCTACAAATGACTGCAAGGTTAGTAGCGCCACCACTCCTCCTCCACTTTCCCCTTGTTCGTTTTCATTGTTCTTTCTCGAGTCAGCAGACCATGTAGGGTTGCCATTGTTTCACACCGGAGTTCACCGCCGGGGTCATTCAGTGACCTACTAGCTATGGGGATCGTAGTTGTGGCTTCACCTAGTCCCAGCATTTGGTTCTCTAACTTTTGAGGGCACATGAACGCCTTATTTCTTGATGGTCTTGAAACCGGAACCTATTGCTCTATTTCTCATGGTCTGGAGCTAGGAACAATGGTGTTCCTGGCACTACAGGTCTCGAGTCCCCGCTCTTTGAGACCACAATGATCCCAGGAACTAGTTCCTCTAGTAAGTTTGTAATGAATCCATCACATTTCTGATTTTGGTTCTTGAAATCAAACTGCAGTGTGTTGTGTCATCTTCGATTTGAAGATGAAGATGCCAGGTAGGGTTTTACCAGTTTTACCCCTGCGAATCTAATTCATCTATTAAGCGACCATGGGTATTTTTGGGTTTTGAGTGCCCTTATCTCCTTTTCACAAATTATGAGTTTGTTCTCTAGTTGGAGGCCCCCGATTGGGCCAACTGGGCTTTTATCCTGTGACTTGGATAATATTGCACATGTGGGTTTTCGAAGAATTTCTAATTGGTCGATGGTTTGATAATTCACAATAAATCATAGGATGATCTGAAAAATACCCAAAAATAGTCGTTGGAAAGCTTTTTTGATAAGGAGGTCGATTTTTATGTTTCTAAACCCTAATTCAGTCGTCTCTGACCATGTTTCCCTAAAGTACCCAAATTAGGGTTTAGGATATAATTAAGATGATAATTAATATAAACTATGTTAATTTCAGGAACCTAGGACTTGACCCAGGATCAGGGAGACTAAAATTAGGCTTTTGCTCCAATAAGGTAATGGGGTCATGCCATTATGCATATTTACCTTGGATGAATTGCTTGTTATGTATGACTGAGGATTATGCATTAAGTTTTCAAGTTCATGAAAGCAATTAAGATAATGATGATGCCTTAGATTCTATTATTGCATGTTGTTTGATATAAGTATAATGTCCTATGCATATCATTGATGCCCATTAGTCTAATTCTATGATTACGTAATGATTAAGAAATTGAAGAAAGACTCATGTGAATCATGTAATGATAATTTCAAGATTAAGAGGGAGAAATCCCATGATGATTAAGATAATGCACTCAAGTTGTAAATTGTTCCTCTTTATATTATTGTGTCTTTATGGCATTGATGAGCACTTTGGTGTAACTAAGATGAGCTTTAATCGGCCTGATGAGCACTTTGGTGGAATTATTGGATGAGGACAATTTACATTGATGGCAAGATAAGAACAATGATGTTAATGATTAAGTTAAGAGGATTAACTAACTTATTATATGTTTCTCGCAATGATGGACCTTTATGGTTGTTATGGGCTTCCTAGCAATGATGGGCTTTCCGAGCATGATGTGCCCCATGTAGGCAGTGATGGAGAGAATGCATATTGTAATGTTTCTTAATACATTGAATGAAATATAAACTGTAATGAGAATTCTTAATGATAAATCATGTCAAGTTTATTTCAGTTTAAGTCTATACTTATTTTCAATTCTTATAACATGCATAATGTCGCTTACTTATGTTGTTGCTTTCTTTCGCATGGATGTGGGACAAGATGTCCCTAGATCAAGGAGCAAGAGGAAATTGAAGCGAGAATTCAAGTGTAGTTGATTCAAGGAGACTTTAGCTTGGTGGGGTGCCATCTACCAATCCATAGATTATCTAGCATAGTTTCAGTTCATGCTTTAGATTTTCTTAGCGTGCATGTATTAGGTTTGATATAAGATGAGATAGTTTGTCTTTCCCTTTTTATGAACAATGTATGAATCTATTTTTGATTAAATGTATAGTATTTCATTTACCTTATTGCTATGTATATCATGTTTTGTGACGTTCCTCTGAGCCAAGTGACCCATGTTATGGACAACATGAGGTTTGCTTCCGCTATCATATATGTGCTTGGAGGGGTGTTACAATATGGTATCAGAGCAATGAGTAGAAGGCCACTAAGCTAAATATTCACATGTTCTAACCCTAGGTATACCTTGTTTTTCTAGATGTCTTCTAAGAAGTCTGATAAGGGAAAGGATAGGGAAGATGGTGCTAGCTCTTCTAGTGAGAGAAGTGGATCAAGAAGGAACCCTAAGGCAACCTTGGAGGAATTAGTCCAACTACTCACCAATGCCCTAGGACAAGGACAACATCAACCTGGACACCACGAGCTGACCTTGGTGGATTTCTTGAAGATCAGACCCGACTCCTTTGTTGGAGAAGGAGAGGATGATGTCATCACCAAGGGAGAAGAATGGATTATGAGCATGGAGCATTGTTTTTGTGACATGGACTGCCCTCAACAATCTAGGGTTCTCTTTGCCACCCACATGTTGAAGGTAGTAGCCCGTACATGGTGGGAGAACTTCCTCAACTCAAGAGTGGTTGATGCACCTGCACTCACATGGGAAGGATTTGTTGAAGCCTTCCAGGAGCACTATGTGTCTAAAGCCATGATAGAGAAGAAGGAGCTAGAGTTTGCCAATCTAGCTCAGATCAGTTACATGACAGTTACCCAATATGCCATGAAGTTTAGGATTCTACAGAAGTACAGATATGACTATGATGAGTGACGCATGACAAAGAAGCTCATCTGAGGACTTAAGACAGACTTAAGCTTTGCCCTGTCAGGAATAGGCCACAGGACCCTACAAGCTACTTTGGATGCAGCTCTGGAGCTAGAAGACCACCTCGGAAGGTCCTACAAGTAGGAGGCTACTCATAAGAACAACCACCATCAACATCAACCTCCCAACAACAAAAGGAAGGCTCATAAGGTTGAAGCCCTTGCTGCCTAAGAGAAAACATAGTGCACAACTTGTAAGAGAGTCCATGGAGGGCCGTGCAAGTTTGGTACTAGTTTATGCTATTATTGTGGAAAACCTAGACACATAAAGCCAGATTGCCCTAAGATACAGAGGAAGGAACACAAGAACCAGATCCCAGCCCCTAAGAGACAGGCAAGAGTCTTTGCTATGGACATGGAGGAGGAAAGTGATCAAGGTATGGTTTAGATTATCACTTTTAGATTTTGAACTTATCCTTAGACCATATATGTGTTTAGTCTTGAGCTTTTGAATAATAAGTTATGATTTTATATGAATATGGAAAACCCTAAGGTGGGTAGTGTTTCGAGGATGAAATTTATTTAAGGTGGGTAGAATTGTAACATCCTCAAAATCATAAACATATCATTGGTCCTTAATGGGAAACCCTAATTTGCAAGTTTAAGTTTTTATCAAACAAATAGAATGTAATGTGACCTATAAATCACAGATATAATGAAATATTCTCATGAACTCACATTTTTGGCTTAAACAACTCATTAAAGAAAGGATAATTTCATCAAGATCACCTTTTAATAAAATATGCATTGAAATAGCCACCTATATGACGTTGATGAATAAAAGTCAACAAAAACCTAAATCTAAGTGGATAGGGAGATTCTAGAGGTCCTAATTAGCTTGTGGTTCAAATTTGGAGTCAATACGGCTTAATTTGACCCTTTAAATCAAATAGAGGACTTAACATTTGATTTTTTTTGAGTACATCAATCAAATATTTCATAACCTGGCCTAAGATTTCTCATTATTTAAGTGTCATGTGCACTCTTGACTCCAGATTTAATCTAGGCCATTGGACGCCCATCGGACGCCACTAGACTCGTCTCCTACCTTGAGTAGGAGACCGAGCACAAGCAGTCGTTGGTGTCTCTTTCTCTGACCTGGATCGGCCACCACAGTGCCCTGTTTTATTCCATTTCTTCACCGATGCATTCGAGACTACCACACGAGCTCAATGATCCCAAGTTTACCTAGACTTTGTGCCCTAATGAAGAAATGCCCAAAGGGGCTCAGACTCTCCTCTCTTCCCTAGTTTTACAGAAGGTCTTCTCAATGCCCTATAAGGGGTCGAAAACGATCGTAAGACCTAGAACAACCCTCCCCTACTCTCAATTTCATCTCATGTGCCCCAAACTGTCGCCGCCTACTCGATTTGTATCTCCAACGACCATCACCTCACCTCGAAAATCCCTGTCTCCTTCTCTACAATTGACTGTAAGGTTAGTAGCACCACCACTCCTCCTCTACTTTCCCCTTGTTAGTTTTCATTGTTCTTTCTCGAATCAGCAGATCATGTAGGGTTGTCGTTGTTTCACACCGGAGTTCACAACCCGGGTCATCTGGTGACCTACTAGCAATGGGGAATGTAGTTGTGGCTTCGCTTGGTCCCAGCGTTTGGTTCTTTGACTTTTTAGGGCACTTGAACGCCTTGTTTCTCGATGGTCTTGAAACCAGAACCTATTGCTCTGTTTCTCATGGTCTGGAGCTAGGAACGGTGGTGTTCCTCGCACTGTAGGTCTTGAGTCCATGCTCTGTGAGATCGCAATGATCCCAGGAACTAGTTCCTCTGGTTAGTTTGCAACGAATCCATCGCTTTTTTTATTTTGGTTCTTGAATTCAAACTGTAGTGCACTGTGTCATCTTTGATTCGAAGATGAAGATGCCAAGTAGAGTTTTACCAGTTTTACCCCTGTGAATCTAATTCATCTATTACCCGACCATGGGTATTTTTGGGTTTTGAGCGCCCTTGTCTCCTTTTCACAAATGATGACTTTGTTCTCTTGTTGGAGGCCCTCGATTGGGCCAACTGGGCTTTTCTCCTGCGACTTGGATAATATTGCACATGTGGTTTTTCTATGCATTTATAATTGGTTGATGGTTTGATAATTCACAATAAATCATAGGATGATCAGAAAAATACCCAAAAATAGTCGTTGGAAAGATTTTTCGATAAGGAAGTTGATTTTTAGGTTTTTGAATACTAATTCTATCGTCTCTGACAATGTTTCCCTAAAGTACCCAAATTAGGGTTTAGGATATAATTAAGATGATAATTAATATAAACTATGTTAATTTCAGGAACCTAGGACTTAACCCAAGATCAGGGAGACTAAAATTAGACTTTTGCTCCAATAAGGTAAGTGGGTCATGCCATTATGCATATTTACATTGGATGAATTGCTTGTTATGTATGATTGAGGATTATGCTTTAACTTTTCAAGTTCATGAATGAAATTAAGATAATGATGATGCCATAGATTTTATTATTGCATGTTGTTTGATATAAGTATAATGTCTTGTGCTTATCACTAATGCTCATTAGTCTAATTCTATGATTATGTAATGATTAAGAATTGAAGAAAGACTCATGTAAATCATGTAATGATAATTTCAGGATTAAGAGGGAGAAATCCCATGTTGACTAAGATAATGCACTCTAGCTGTAAATTGTTCCTCTTTATATTATTTTGTCTTTATGGCATTGATGAGAACTTTGGTGCAACTAAGATGAACCTTAACCGTCCTGATGAGCACTTTGGTGTAATTATTGGATGCGGACAATTTACATTAATGACAAGATAAGAACAATGATGTTAATGATTAAGTTAAGAGGATTAACTAACTTATTATATGTTTCTCGCAATGATGGACATTTATGGTCGTTATGGGCTTCCTAGCAATGATGGGCTTTCCAAGCATGATGTGCCCCATGTGGGCAGTGATGGAGAGAATGCATATAGTAATGTTTCTTAATTCATTGAATGAAATCTAAAGTGTAATGAGAATTCTTAATTTTTAATCATGTCAAGTTTATTTCAATTTAAGTATTTGCTTATTTTCATTTCTTATAACATGCATAATGCCACTTACTTATGTTGTTGCTTTCTTTCGCATGACCGTGGGATGAGATGTCCCTAGATCAAGGAGCAAGAGGGAATTGAAGCGAGAATTCAAGTGTAGTTGATTCAAGGGAGACTTTAGCTTGGTGGGGTGCCATCTACCACTCCATAGATTATCTAGCGTAGTTTCAGTTCATGCTTTAGATTTGCTTAGCCTACATGTATTAGGTTTGATATAAGATGAGATAGTTTATGTCTTTCCATTTTTATGAACAATGTATGAATCTATTTTTGATTAAATGCATAGTATTTCATTTACCTTATTGCAATGTATATCATGTTTTGTGACGTTCCTCCAAGCCAAGTGACCCATGTTATGCACAACATGAGGTTTTCTTCCGCTGTCATATATGTTCTTGGAGGGGTGTTACACAATTTGTGACAGAGTAGTTTTTGATATTTGGTTGGTTATACATCATACATGATTCAATTGTTCTCATTCTTAAATGGCTATAGAGCACACTCAAATTGGTAGAAGAGAGATATTACAATCAATAGATCAATATAATTTAATATGATTTAGTAATTAAACTAAAGTGTATGCAAATTACAATTAAGAAACTCTAGCTAATTAATTTGCTAAAAGTACATTTGTGAGTTATAAGGATTCAAAATGAAAAAACAAATGTTGGGAAATTAATGAAATGGGATTTCAGTATTAAAAAGGATTTGTGGGGTGTATCTTAAATTGGAACCACAACAAAAAAGGGAAAACAATGAGCCTTATGTTCTCGTGCCACTACAAGTTTCACTTTGACTTGGGTAAATGCCATTTTAATCAATATTTATTACTTTATATTAGCATTATGGGACTACATTTTTGTATGAGGATTTGGAATATCTCAATAATCAACAAATAGATAGGAAATTTCCATGGGCCCCCATTCTGTTCTTATTAACAAGGGTTATACTACTAATAGTTGTTTGATTAAATTATGCTACCTATATTTTTTTGATATCATATAAAACTTGGGGCCAAGAGCACATCTCATGTGTAGTTCTAGAGGATGCTCTCAGTTTTACTTTTTAGGATAAATTGATCAGATGGAAAACAAAATCATTACAAATAATTGTTATGGCTTTTAGAAGGATTTTTTTGGTCAGTGTTAGTTGTGTGCGCATGTTTAAATATTTATAAACGTGAAAACTACCCCGCAAGTATAGGGTGTGTATAGTATTATAGTTGTTGTGTAAGGAGCAAGATATTGTTAGGTGTAAGAGTATAAAAATTCAAAAATCAAGATCTTTTTAACAAGAGAGGTTTTGTTTAGTTAACTAAGTAATCCAAAGGAAACCAACTAAAATAGAAATCAATTGTATTAAGAATAAAATTGGATTGAGGATTATTGAGAACAAGGTTTCACATCCATAACATAAAATGAAGAACAATGAAGATCAAGAACATAAGTATTAACACAAGGCAGTTCTGCATCCTACACCCACCTTTGAGTAGTGTAGAACAATCCTAACTTTGTATACCACTCTCAAGGATCTACTTAGATTTGGACTATAGAACTTTGTTCCCCAACACATCCTAGAAACTCCTGTGATCAAGGTACATCAGCCAAGGTACATCTCCTTACTCATATACATATCTTCCCAGATTATATAAAGAGAAGAAATCAAACATACAACATGTAAGAAGAACTAAACACTGATGAACCTTAGAATAATGAAACAACTAGCATTATATATGAAATTCATGTTCGAAAATGTTATGGCATGGGAGTTACTCCTCCACACCCAAGAAATATAGATCTACTCATCCATGGTTGTAGAAAGTAGATACAAGTAGTAGAGAACAAGGATAGACATCATAATAGAAAAAAAATAAACTCGAATTATGTGGAAGAAGTAAGATAGAGTTGGAACTCCAATCAAGGAGTCACAAATCCATCCTTGATGTTTGAAACTCTCTAGAAAGCATCACGCTAGAGTGGGGAGAACAGAACATTGGAGATCCCAGTTGTAATTGTTGGAGAAGAAGGAAGAAAAAGAAGTTTCCCTCCTGAGAAACTGACTTTTCTCCCTTGGAACGACTCCAACTCCTCCTGGCTCTCCCTTGCTTGAGTCTCGCTCTAAAAGTACCAAATTCTATCGTGATAATTGTCCCAAGATGGCTTGGGGTCATATATATAAGCGTGAGATAGTTAAGTTCACATTTGAGTGAAATTTGGAGGTCACAAGGGGTGTTGGATGTCTAACATGGCATGTTCGATGTGATAACTGAAGCCTAATCTAAGTTCTGGAAAGTTACATGGTGTGTCTTAATTTAGTCATGGCATATTTTTGCAATTCAAGGAGTTTCAGATCCAAGTTCTAGACTGTGACATGACGTATCTGAAATTAGATACGGCATGTTTCTACAATTCTAGGAGTTCTGGATCCAAGTTCTAGACTGGGACACTGCGTGTCTATGACAATTTCAGCAACATTAATTTTATGAATGTTTACATGGGAATGTCTTAATGGATGATATGATGTTGTTTTCTCCCCCAATTTGATGCCAAAATTTGGTATCTACAATCCAAAACATAGAGAAAGTACAGATAACAATAAAGTGGAAAAATCTAGCATGATTAAGAGTAATTATTGCGTGAAATTGACTTAGAAATGCAACCAAAAGCGTCCCAAAAGATGATATAATATACACGCATAAAATCCCCCCTACTCTTAAGCCATTTCTTGTCCTCAAGAAATAAGAGCATAGAAACACAAATGATGGAATCGTCAAGTTCATACATAGATCAAATGAAATGAAAGATGTGTAAAAGACCAAACCAACCATGATCAACATGTTTATAATCATAGCCATTAATTCAACTTAAACACCCAAGAAAGAGATTTTTAGTATAGTAGGGGTGATCACAATTAAATGAATCAATCAATTATACAACACTGTGTAGAATTTGGATGACCAAGTCAAACAATTAGTGGATGTGCAACTCAAATATTAAGGATACAAATGATAAAATCTTAGTTAAAATTAACAATTTTAGTTGTTCTCTCTTTCTTTTAGAAAAATGATATGACAATGGATTGTGGGTTCCGCCACTCGACTGCTAATGTAGGCTTATGCACACGTAGAGTGTTGGTTGGGATGTTTTACCCTCTTTTAAGACATACCACCAACCATCGTGGCCAGATCAGACTTACACTAGACTATCATGATATGTGGGAAGTTTAGCCATCTTTTATGGGGTATGAAGGTGAAATAAGCCAAAAGAAATTTTAGAACTTTTCTGCAACATAGGAGAGTCAATTAAATTGCAACATTAGCTAGATTTCATTCATTTGTTTTGAAAATTTGTCACTAAAAGAGTGGTTGAAAATTCACTAAGAGCTTGGCAAGGGCATCTCATATTCTAAATGATTTTGTAAATTTGATTTACTCACAAAAATTGAAACCATTACATGTTTTAAGAAATCAAGGATGAGAAAGGTGAATGTTCAAGCTCAAAGCATAAACCAGAGTTAAGCACAGGTTGATGGCCTAAAGGTTTCATTTGATTATTGTATGCCTTTTACAATTTTACATATGATATTTCTCACCAAAAGAGGACAATCAGTTAAGCATAGGAGTTCAATCCACATACAAAAGATGGGTCTCAAATCAAATTGGATTTGTCACAAGAAGAATAGAAACTAAAAACAACAACTAAGAGAACAATGATAAAAGCAAATTAAAACTACACTACACTATTGGGAGGTTGGTCTCCCCCTAAGATTGAAACTTCTAGTGTCCTCACTACATATAACAAACTCAAGAGGATTGCAATCGGATACCTCTCATGGTGAATGATGAAGATGTAGGTCCATTGCTTTGATTTGAGGCTAGAAATTGTTGTCCTAAGGATCTACGCATCTTTGCCAATATATCTTTTATTTGGCCCAAAGATTGACGCTTGTGATTTGCGATAGGAATAGTCTTTTGGATTTCAATTATGTATGTCCCATCATTCTCTTCTTCAAAATAATCAACGTTTGATTCAAAGTGAAATTTGTCATCACCAAGCATTGAATCAAAGATGTGTTGTGGGGGGCACTTGTCTTGTTTGAAAAATCATCCTTAGGAGCATATGTAGATTTCTTGCTTTGAGCTTTAGCATCATTGCCTACATTGGAGTCAATAACTTTATATGTTGTTGTGTGTGATGGTGACTGTGACGCCCTGACGCACCACAAATGAGATTACTCAAAATCAAACTATGGATTTAAAACTAAACAACCAAGTTACCATGAAACACAAGAAATTAAAATTGATTTCATATATCTATAAAAGTTGCAACATATTGCACCTGAGTCCACTAAGCCACCTGTATTGCATATTTCCCACCTGAAACTTTATACAAGATATTGTTCACAGGCTCTCTAGCCACATCATGTTACACATGATAACAATATTCAAATATATATCTGCCATCCCTATACAACAACAAGCATAAAGCCAAAACCTTGTGTTGATCCGTACAACAAAAACCTCCCCAAGGACCTGAGTGTACAGGGATGACACATATGACTCTACTTCTATACACAAGTAGCATATCTAACCTTTTAGCAACTACTGATCCTCTTACTTCTCAGCATCAACAACACGATCTCTACTTCCTTATGCTTGACCACCTAGAAGATGTGAAAACCCAATGGGTGAAACCAGACGTCCCAGCGAGAGACATAATTCCCCGCCAATGTCTATTAAAAGTGCATATAACTAGGCATGTATATAACATACTAAGCAGGTAGAGCAGATTCAACTAAACAATATGTAATCAATAGATAAAGCATATTAAGCAAGACTCGGCAGCTACCACTAAGCAGTAGAACAATTGATATTCAAAAAAGGAATATGAAGAACATGTATACACAGTTGACTTCTCTTATCATCTTATAATTCAAGAAATTAATAAAAAGACAAAGCAAGTGCTCCACCAATGTTATTTGTATTTGGCCCTAAGAAAGATACACTACACAGATGTGTTACGTCTTTTATTATTGCCTTGCAAATTTGAGTCGTACCACCCAAATCCAACCGACAATTGCTAAGTCAAAATCGGTGCCATACAAGGTCAATGGAAGAGTTGAAAACCATAATCTCTCCAACACCTATTGGTCAGCACAAGAGAAACAATGCAGATACATATCAGTAAACTACAAAAGGCGACATGTAGTCAATAGAAGGATCGGCTCACTCATGTCTGTCCATATATAAACACCTAGCCCACCTTGGTACAAGTAACGACACTATAAGAGCAGGCTCATGCATGGACATTATTAAAAGAAGGATTAGCTCACACATGGCAATCCATATCACAAGGAGATCGGCTCATGCCTGGCCCTCTCATACAACATGTAACTATAGACACAAGGAGATACTCGACTTGCACCCCCGCATATTCAAAATATGTGCTCTGAGTTATACTCATTTCACCGATCCAGCAATTAAAGCAGACACTGGAAATGATCTAAGGCACAGGGCACCTGATGATTAGGGTTCCACTTGATTAGTTAATCCAATTGAAAGTCCTTTTGCATCAATAAAGTTACAACGTACAAAACCAAAACAAACTCTACAAGAATAAGGGTATAGTACAACTTCAGAAGATATAAAATGCATAAGGTGTGAATTTGTCACACTATCACCACATGCTTCTTGTAACACTGCCACTCACAAGGCCATCACCAATCTCACATTACTGTGGAACATCAATCCCTTAATCATATGACCAGAAGTTATCACCTCAAAATAGGAATCATGCCATCACTGGGTCATAGGGACCAAACACATAATTCATGTATGTCAACATAACATCATGCCTCAACAAGTACAATGTGCATGATCATATCCATGTATCACATATATGTTACCATATCATTCACTTCGCCATGATATTCAATCAACCTGAAAATGTTAGAAGCATACAAGTAGGAGAAACAAAGTATATAATCACATGATATATGTCTCTACACATTCAACAAGTATAACATACCCCAGGATTAGGGTTAGGGTTCACACACTTAGTTGATTAGGGTTTACATCATGAACATAGCACCAAACCCTAATTATGTCACCTCCCACATTATTGGAACTGATTTGAGATTGAACATCATTAGTTGAATTATGATTATATCATCACATCAAAACAATAAGAATCACCATCATTATATGTGTATGAGTAAACCATCTCATGGTATTATGTATGTGTTATGACCATGTAACGTAGAAGTTATCTCCACCACCTCTATGGCAGGTGTCATGACTATGACACAAGGTGTCTCAACAACATCCATAGTAGGTTTCACGCCTGTGATAGGACCTAGTCTCAACCACAACAGACCATCGTCTCAACCATATACAAACATGTCTTGACCATCCTAGGGTCTCGACTCAAAACAAGGAAAAACAGGTGCATGGTTATGATCGAAACCACAACATTTGGTCACGACCGAGACACCACCCACCATGGTTGCGACCGCGATAAAACCTAGTACATGTGTCTTGACCCAAAAGCATCACATAGGTGTTTCGACCAAAAACGACACAAGTCTCTCGACGCCATGCCACACATGGGTGTCTCGACCCCAAAACAGAAAGGCCTACATATGTCTTGACCATAACAAGGTCAAAAGGCTACAACAAACCAAATGTCACAAGGTCAAAACTCATGAATTCAAGATGATTAACCCTAGAACAAACTCCATGAAGATCCTCTAGAAAAACCACTTAGGAGAGAGAAAACTAAACCACAACACATATGAGTAAACATCCAAAACTATAAGGAAAACAAGATGGCCGAACATAGGTCATGGTGACAAAACCAAAGCTCAAGATGCATGCAAGATCACCCTCTCAAGATCACTTAGAAAACATGCACCAAATAAATTAGGGTTTGAGAAAGAGAGTTATCTTCATGAGAAAACTACAAAGTCATAAACCCTAGAATACAAGATCATCATCTACCATTTCAACATCATCTTTAGATATGGAAACAAGAATCATGAAATCATAAAGTAAGGTGCTAATTATAGAAGGAGGTAGAGAGTTATGTAACCCGTCTATTTTGAAGAGAAATCAAGCTACAAGATTAAGCTCCAAAGAGGAAGAAGGAAGCTCCAACAAGATCACCACTTCAGCCACAAGGTCACCTCCAAAAAGAAGAACACCTTGGTTGAAAAACACTAGAGGGGGGGTGAATAGAGTTTTTAAATGTTTTAACAATTATTTAACTCAAACAACCAATCACAAGAATATTGAACAAGGGGAAAAGGATTTAGAGTGGTTCCTACCTTAGAAAATACTAAGGTAGTCAGTCCACTACCTGGTTGCTTACCCAACCGGGATTTGGAAAGAATTTAATTTTATTACCTCGCAAGGACTTTACATAAAATTACAATTCTCTCCCTAAACCCTTCAAGCAGCCTTCACCTTGAAGTAATTGCACCACCTTGAAGCAGCCTTCACCTAGAAGTAATTGCACCAACTATGAAGCAGCCTTCCTCCTAAAGTAGCTTCCTGTTGCAATAGCCTTCTTGAAGTAGCTTCCCATTGCAATAGCCTTCTTGAAGTATCTTGAAGTCCACCTTCTCTTCCGAGAAGAACCTTCTCCAATCCACAGCCTCCAACCCTAGGAGTAGCAAGGAGAATACAAAGAATAAAAAGAACAAGAAGGAAAATAGAAAGTACAACTTATCCTTTGAAGCACAAGGCTTGATTTGCCTATATCAAGCGTATTGATCTCCTAACCAATGAGTGTAGAAGTGTAAGTGTTGTGGAAAGGAGATGCTAGCCTATAGGACACGAAATAGGAGCAATGGGAATGAATAGACAATGTTGGAATTGCTCTATTGCTCAAAACAGATTGCCAATGAGTATTCAATCTCAATTGTAGCACAAGTGTAGCTTAGGTGAATTTAGGTGTCCTAAGGCATGTCCTATTTATAGAAATGACCTATAAGTGCTTAAGGACGTTCTAGACACTTTCTAGGGGGTTCTTAGTGCTTAACTAGCCGTTATGTGTCCACTAATTGCATTTGCAACGGCTAGTTAATTGACCCTGAAAAGTGCAGACAGGACTTTTCTCGGTCGAAGATTTGTCGACCGAGAGTCCTTCTCGGTCGAAGATTTGTCGACCGAGGGACCTCCTGGAGCAAGTGTTTACAACGTTCATTTCCAACTCCCAACCACTTTGTCTGCTGGGTCTAACGGCTAGTAGGGTCTATTCTCGATCGAAGATTTTGTCGACCGATATTTTCTCGATTGACGATTTGTCGACCGAGAATATTACTGACTCAATGTATTCATTTACTAAGTGTGTGTATCAATGTGCAATTGTGATACTATCTTGGGGAATGGCCTATCTAAGTGTTGTGAGTGGATAGGGAAGATCTAAATGCTTGATTTACATGATATCTAATTACTTGTACATTATATACTTGTACAAGCATTTACATTTGATTACAATCATGAAAATAAAGCGATTTTATCAAATTATTCTTCCAAGTCTTTGTTATCCACCACCTTATATGCTTGTTCCTGAAATACTCAAATAGCACGTTAAAACCACAATAATGAAATGTTTGTCATTATCAAAACAAAAGGGATTAACATAATGTCCAATTTAGCCAACAATCTCCCCCTTTTTGAAGATGACAAACATTTCCTAAATATAAAATAAGGAAATATAAATCATATGAGTTTCATACCTGAAGTTTACCTTTTGTAGCCATTCTTGTGTTTTGCAAGTGGATGCTGGCTGAGATATTATGAAACTCATTTTATTTTATGTATTTGATTTTATATTATTTCTCCCCCTTTGTCATTTCAAAAAGATATCCAAGTTTACTTTGTATTTCTCCCCCTTAATTTTATGCTATGCTCCCCTTTAAAGAGATATTCAATTTAAAGTCAAGGGATTAATATAAATGTAAGCCATTTATTGTCGAATTTAGCCATAATGTATCTCTAACCAAATACACGGGATGTTAAGCCCAAATTTGTTTAGAGAATTCCATTAAGAACAAGATATATGTCATATTCATGAATTTTGTAGATTTCTTGTTTTCATAACAAAAATTACTTTCAAGAATACTAAGGTCATAACAAGCTTCAAAGTTTTGTAAACTTCTTAATCTTATAATCAAATTTGTTTTTGTGAGCTCCCCCTTAATCTTATAATTAAGACAATTTAAGGATTCTAAGGTCACAAATGATTTTTAAGATTTGATTTTGACCTTTTATTAAAGCTCCATGTTTTCAATATGATAAACTCATTTTGAGTCAAGATACTAAGATTAAATGCATTAAAATGATGTAAAAATAAGCATTTTTTCAAGCTTATTTTAGGTCGACCTTGACTTCGACCATAGCGCCCCTTGGTCAAATTTTATTTTAACCAAGAGGCAAAAATTGCAGATTTCCAATTTAAGCACTCATATGTGAAGTTCTTGATTAGATATCAATTTTGAAGCATGTTTAGTGATACTCAATATGAAAACATCTTCTTAAAAATGAAAGCACGATTAATATCTCAAGTCTTTTAAAGATGCCAATTGAGAAATTTTTTATCATATGTGTTGTAAGCATTTCTAAGAGACATATCATCATTGAATTATTTTGCTTGCCTATGTATCATCAAGGATCCATGCATACAATTATCATTATCTATTCGTGCTAACACAGCATCATCATGATGAAAATGATAATTCCATGATTGTAGTCACATGATTTCTATATGGGTAGACTAGAAAATACTTTAGGAAAAATCATGTGGATAATGATAAAACAGAAATTTCCTTTTTATTAAGCTAAGCATAATTTCAGTTTTGACTTAAATCATTTAGAGAATAAACCAAATTAATCTCATATAAGTTTTCAGGGATGATTTCCAAAATATATACAATCATTAATCACAAATAGATAGCAATTTGATCAATTACAAAAAGAATTCAGCAATTTTACAGCAGACTGGAAATCAGTGACATGTTCGGTCAACAATTTCTCGACCGAGGTTCACTCGGTCGACAGATTCTCGACCGACAAAGTTTCTGGAATATTTTCAGAACTGTTAATTTATTCCAAGCAAAATAAGATTATGCAAGTTAGAGCTCGATTGTGTTGAGATATGACATTTGTCTATCAAGAATTAGTTTAGGTCAAATCTCAACTAGTTAATTTTAAGCTACTAAGTTTTAGGAATCCAAGCTAAATCATCATTCTTTTTCTTATATGGGCATGAAAATGAATAATGTCCAAGACGCATGCAATAATGACAACTAATAGAGTCAACTTCATTTCTCTTTCTAGGAATTGTGTTCCTAGGTACAAACATAATCTTAGTCTTGGATGCTTTAACACTTTTGGTTTTATTTCTCCTTGGATCATATCCTAATCCTTTTCTTCCATTATAACTAGAGGAAATTTTCAGAATATTTTTAAGCATGTCATTTCCTCTTAACTCATTTACATTTCTTTGTAACTTAGCAATATCATCCATCTTCTTGTTTATATCTTTCTTTTCTTGATCTAAATCAGATACTAGAGAGTTTCTTTCTTTGACAACCTCATCATAATCTAAATGTGAACATAGAACAGGTTGTTTCTGAAGATCATTCACTTGAGTTTGCAAGTTTAACTTTTCTAAGGAAAGAAGATTGCAATTAGCTTCTACCGATTTTAACTTAAGATCATAATCTTCATTTTCCTTTTTGAGATTTTCATTTTCGGATACAAGAGCAAGAAGTTTAACATTTAAATCATCATTTACTTTATTTGATTTCTTAAGTTTCTTCTTGCACTCAATATATTTCTCATGAGTATCTTGAAGACTAGCAATTAGATCTTCTTTTGGTAGATCATAAAGACTTACCTCTTCTTCGTCTTCATTTGTTGTAGCAATGAGGCATTCTACTTCATCTTTTCCATCATCACTATCATCACTTGAATCATCCCATGCAGCTTTATATGCTCTTTCTTTCTTTTTGTGAGATGATTTCTTCCCTTTCTTGAGTTTTGGACAATCGCCTTTCATGTGTCCCTTTTTGCCATATTCAAAGCACCTGGAAGAAGAAACACTAGAAGTTTTATTAGTTTTAAAACTTTTATATTGCTTACCATTTACAATGAGAGTTTCTTCTTCACTATCATCTTCACTTGTGTCATGAGTGTCCTTGGTTGATGCTTTGAATGCAATGTCCTTCTTTTTGCCTTGTTGACGTTCACGTTCTCTTCTTTCTTCCTCTTCTAACGTTGCCTCATGAGCTTCTAGGTTGCCAATGAATTGTTCCATCTTTAGTCGGGTGAGGTCATTTGCTTCTTCAATGGCCGTCACTTTGGGCTTGTATTTGGGAGGAAGTGATCTAAGAATCTTTGATACCTGATCTTCCTCAAGAACAACTTTACCTAAGGCATTTAAACCATTTACAATAGAAGAGAATTTTGCATACATTTCACTAATAGATTCATTTGGATCCATACGGAAATGTTCAAACTTTTGTTTAAGCATACTAACTTTGGAATTCTTAACTTGAACTGTCCCTTCATAAGTTATAGAAAGTCTATGCCATATTTCATAGGCTGTTTCACAGTTTGATATTCTATTAAATTCTCCTACTGAAATTGAACAATAAAGAATACTTACAGCCTTTGCATTCATTTGAGCCGATTTTACCATATTGGTGTCCCAAGCTGCATATTCCATTTGAGGTAGCTCATAAGGGGTTGACACCATTCTCCATAGATCCCAACTTATGCCTTGAAAGTAGAACTGCATCCTTCTCTTCCAATATGTGTAGTGTGTTCCATCAAACATTGGAGGCCTAGCAACAAATGTCCCTTCAAGGTTAAGGTTGTTGAGCACCCCGTCACCCATTCTTCAAGACCTTGTTAGGGTTCCTTGAAGCCTGCTCTGATACCAATTGAAAAACACTAGAGGGGGGTGAATAGACTTTTTAAATATTTTAACAATTATTTAACTCAAACAACCAATCACAAGAATATTGAACAAGGGGACAAGGATTTAGAGTGGTTCCTACCTTAGAAAATACTAAGGTAGTCAGTCCACTACCCGGTTGCTTACCCAACCGGGATTTGGAAAGAATTTAATTTTATTACCTCTCAAGGACTTTACATAAAATTAAAATTCTCTCCCTAAACCCTTCAAGCAGCCTTCACCTTGAAATAATTGCACCACCTTGAAGCAGCCTTCACCTAGAAGTAATTGCACCAACTATGAAGCAGCCTTCCTCCTGAAGTAGCTTCCCGTTGCAATAGCCTTCTTGAAGTAGCTTCCCGTTGCAATAGCCTTCTTGAAGTAGCTTGAAGTCCACCTTCGCTTCCGAGAAGAACCTTCTCCAATCCGCAGCCTCCAACCCTAGGAGTAGTAAGGAGAATACAAAGAATAAAAAGAACAAGAAGGAAAATAGAAAGTACAACTTATCCTTTGAAGCACAAGGCTTGATTTGCCTATATCAAGCGTATTGATCTCCTAACCAATGAGTGTAGAAGTGTAAGTGTTGTGGAAAGGAGATGCTAGCCTATAGGACACGAAATAGGAGCAATGGGAATGAATAGCCAATGTTGGAATTGCTCTATTGCTCAAAACAGATTGCCAATGAGTATTCAATCTCAATTGTAGCACAAGTGTAGCTTAGGTGAGTTTAGGTGTCCTAAGGCATGTCCTATTTATAAAAATGACCTATAAGTGCTTAAGGACATTCTAGACACTTTCTAGGGGGTTCTTAGTGCTTAACTAGTCGTTATGTGTCCACTAATTGCATTTGCAATGGCTAGTTAATTGACCCTGAAAAGTGCAGATAGGGCTTTTCTCGGTCGAAGATTTGTCGACCGAGAGTCCTTCTCGGTCGAAGATTTGTCGACCGAGGGACCTCCTGGAGCAAGTGTTTACAACGTTCATTTCCAACTCCCAACCACTTTGTCTGCTGGGTCTAACGGCTAGTAGGGTCTATTCTCGATCGAAGATTTTGTCGACCGAGAGTTTCTCGGTCGAAGTTTTTGTCGACCGATATTTTCTCGGTCGACGATTTGTCGACCGAGAATATTACTGACTCAATGTATTCATTTACTAAGTGTGTGTATCAATGTGCAATTGTGATACTATCTTGGGGAATGGCCTATCTAAGTGTTGTGAGTGGATAGGGAAGATCTAAACGCTTGATTTACATGATATCTAATTACTTGTACATTATATACTTGTACAAACATTTACATTTGATTACAATCATGAAAATAAAGCGACTTTATCAAATTATTCTTCCAAGCCTTTGTTATCCACCACCTTATATGCTTGTTCCTGAAATACTCAAATAGCACGTTAAAACCACAAGAATGAAATGTTTGTCATTATCAAAACAAAAGGGATTAACATAATGTCCAATTTAGCCAACAATCAGAAGGTATCTCAAGAAAAAGGGAAAGGAAACCCTAGGCCAAGCCAAAGAAGAAAGGAGGATAAGAGAACAAAACATCCTTCCACTAGTTACCACCATGGATAGTCCACAGTCAAAGGCCTTTCTGAAGAAGAGTTTCTTTCAAGGTGACCACTAGGGTAGAACCCTAGTCTACAAAAAAGAAAAGAGGAAGAAGAAGATGGAGGTCTCTAAAGGAAAATGTGATCAAGATTATAAAACTACTTACTAAGGAAAGGAACCACCACAAGGATGAAGATCAAGCTTCAAGGCACCACATGCAAGTATGATCCACCTCTAGAGCACTAAGGACAACACCTTCTTTGCTCCACCAAGCCCTAAGGATGAGAACAAGGGAAGGGAGAAGAAGGATGGCTGAAAAAGATCACTTGCATGGAGGGAAAAAGGGGTTATATACCCAAAGGAGGGGGGGAGTAAGGTATATATGATGTGTCAACACCAAAAGACACCAAAGGGACGCTTGTCCACCCAAGAAACCAACATGCAACAACTTAAAACAAGCATGCACAATATGGTAATATAACATATGTTGGGTCTTGTCCTCTTAAGGTCCCCAACACATAGGTTGCAATCGAGACAAACCAAGGGAGGTCGAAACAAGAAAAAAGCAACTTGTCTTGTTCAAGACAAAAAGAATCACCAACCCAAGGTCGAGACACACCTTAAGGAGATCATTGTCTCGACCCAAGAAACACCCTAGACCATCATGGTCAAGACAAGAGAAAACAAGGGAAGTGTCTTAGTAGAGACAATCCAAAACACCCACTAGGTCGAACATAGGTTGCTGCAACCACCAAGATACTTAAAACCATAAAAACCCTAATCACCTGTAAGGGTAACACCACCCATTCAAAGCTCAAACAATGTGCCCCTATGTATATTTCTCTCTATTAGCATCCCAAATCACTAAGTGCACACTCTACATGTGATGGACTGCAAGAAGACCCCTTAACTTGGGTAAATTGCAATTTGGTCTAAAATAAGCAAATATAGCTCAAATAGCATCCAAACAGGACCAAACTTTACACATAATCATGTCAAATGATAAAAAATATCAAAGGATTAGAGAAAAGCTATAAACATCATTATTAAGAAAAGCAAGCATACCCAAGGACTAAGCTAGGTTAGGGGCCTTACATTGAAGAAGGTTCTTCTATAGCACGTCCAGTCCTCAAGGTAACTAATGTGAATGTCTCCCTTGAATCTACTTGTGGTTAATTATAAAAGGAATCAGAGGGTGATTTTTTATTGTAAAGAGCTTGTTGAGAAATTTGATTCTCCAACATCCTAGCATGAGTAACAATTTCATCCACGTTAGAAGAAAGTTGTTAAATGGCATCCTTTAGCAGCTCCCTTTGTTGGTGAAGCTCATCATTTTGCTGAATTTGAGTTGAGTCAAAGGTCTCAAGCACGGACACCAAACTCAGCTTGGGCTGCAAATGTTGTTGCTGCTAGATGAAATTGCAGCTGGCATTGTTGTTGAGCTCTGGTATCTCTTCAAATTTTGATAGTCTAGTAAAACATGAAGAAGGAGTGTGTCCCGCTGCTTCACATGCATCACAAACTACTTTAGCGGCTTGCTTTCCAAAAATAAAGCAAGAAGAAGAAGGTTGGTTGCTCCAGTCAGGACTCCATTGGCAATTATTAAGTCAATGTCTCAAATAATGGCATAAGCATCCCTGTACGATTTGTTCATTGAAGCACCATTTGCAGCAACATCAATAGATATGATGTATTATAGAATAAGTCATTATAGAAAGTTTGCAATAGAAGCCAGCTACTTAAACCATGGTCTGGACAAGGACATTGAAGGCCTTTGAACCTTTCCAATGTGTCATACAAGGTCTCTCCATGCCTTTAAGAAAAACTGATGAGTTGACTCCTCAATTATGCGGTCTTGCTTAGTGGAATGCATTTGGCTAAGAAAACTTTGAGGAGTTTGTCCCAACTATTGATTGAGTATCTTAGAAAAGAATAGAACCACACCTTGGCTCTGTCTCTCAAAGATAAGGGGAAAAGAAGAAAACAAATTTCATCAGTAGGAACACCATCTATCTTAGTTGTGCTATGATATTGTAGAAATTCAACAATGTGGAGATTTGGATCCTCCATTGGAGTCCCTCCAAATTGGTTTTGTTGTATCATCTGTATAATTGTGGGGCTGATAGAAAAGTCATTTGCCTCAACTTGTAGGATAGTGATAGCCCCATTGATTTTTGTAGAAGCTGAACAATGAAGTCCTTTAGGAGACGATCATCTTCCATGATTTGTTCTTCTTGTTGGGATGGTGAGGATGGTGGTGAAGACATTGGTGATGATGGTTGTGAGTCTTGCAAATTTGATTAAGGTTCACTCCTCCTTTCTTTTTGAAGTTTGATAATAGTGTGCTCACTTTTGGGATCTAGAAATTTGGAAGGTTCAAAACCCCTTTTGGATCGCCTCATATTGTCTTGCAAATAAAGAAGGCAAGTGAAGTACAAAATTGAGAATAAAATATAGAAAATATGATAATGATGATGATCATGATGAAAGAAAAAAAAATGATAGTGGATATGACATGTGGTGGTGTGATCCAATGTCACTTACAATTCAACACTTCTTACTCTAACAAAAATATCAATGCTCCCCGACAACGACACCAAAAAAAACTTGTTAGTTGTGTGTGCAAGTTTTAATATTTATAAACTCGAACACTAACCCACAATTATACGGGTGTGTGTAGTATTATCTAGGTCGTCCAAGGAGAAAGATATTTTAGGTGCAAGAGTATAAAACTTCAACAATATACATCGTTTTTACAATAGAGATTTTGTTTATTTAACTAAGCAATCAAAAGGAAACAAACTAAGATAGAAATAACTTGTATTAAGGATCAAATTGGATAAGGGATGGTTGAGAACAAGGTTTCACCTCCATATAATAACATGAAGAACAATGAAGATCAAGAATACTAGTTATAACACAAGGGAGGTTTGTATCCTACACCCACCTCCCGGTAGTGTAGAACAATCCTAACTTTGTATACCACTCCTGTGGATATACTTAGATTTGGACTACATAACTTTTTTCTCCAACACATCCTAGTCACTCCCGTGGTCAAGGTAGTGTAGCTAAGGTACATCTCCTTGCTCCTATGCATATCTTTGCAGATTATATAAATAGAAGAAATCAAAAATATAAAGTGGCCAACAAAGCATGTAAGAAGAACTAAACATCGATGAACCTTATAACAATGAAACAATTAGCATTATATATGAAATTCATGTTCAAAAATGTTACAACATTTGAGTTACTTTGCCATGTCCAAGTAATATAGATCTACTCATCCATGGCTATAAAAAGTAGATACAAGCAGTAGAGAGAAGGGCTAGACATTATAATAGAAGGAAATAAACTTGAATGTATGTGGAAGAAGTAAGATAGAGTTGGAACTCCGGTCAAGGAGTCACAAATCCATCTTTACTGCTGGAAACTCTCTTGAAAGCTTCACGCTGGAGTGGGGAGAAGAGAATGGTGGAGATACCTACTGTAATTGTTGGAGAATAAGGAAAAAGAAGAAGTTTCCTTCTCGAGAAACCAACATTTCTCCCTTTGAATGCCTCCAACTCCTCTTGGCTCTCCCTTTCTTGATTCCTGCTCCAAAAGGTCTAAATTATGTCATGATAACTGCCCCAAGATGGGTTGGGGTCGTATATATAAGTTTGGGATAGTTAAATTCACATTTGAGTGAAATCTACAAGTTACATGGTGTGTTGGATGGCTAACACAGAGTGTTTGATGCGATAATTGAATCCTGATCCAAGTTCTAGAAAGCTACATTGTGTGTCTTAATTTAGACACAGTGTGTTTCTATAATTTAATGAGTTCTAGATCCATGTTCTGGATTGGGAGACGATGTGTTTGAAATCAGACACGGCGTTGCTACAATTTAAGGAGTTTTGAATCCAAGTTCTGGACTGGGACACGACATGTATATGACAGTTTCAGCAACATTGATTTTCTGAATGTATATATGATTGGGGAATGTCTTGATGGATGATATGATGTTGTTTTCTCCCTATTTTGATGCCAAAATGTGGTACCAACAATCCAAACCATAGAGCAAGTAAATATAACAATAAAGTGGGAAAATCTAGCATGATTAAGAGTGATTATTGGGTGAAATTGACTTAGAAATGCAACTAAAAGTGGCCCAAAAGATGATATAAAATACGCACATCAGTCAGTAACATCACAAACCAATTCAAAAAAAATCATTGTTCTATCCCAGTAAATTTTTAAGGGTAAGTACAATTTGAAACTGCATCATTTCCCATGTAGTTGGGTGAAGTTCTGCTTATACAATAGTCTCACCTACTTTTCTCTGGGAAAAAAAACTTCCAACTACTATGTACAAACGATGCAAGAAGAATCTTTAATATTTTTCCTAGGCCAAACCAAATTAAACCAGTGTAGAGTACAAGGTGTGAGTATATCTGATGTGTTTTTTATCCATCTAATTGCCCCCTCATCCCAATTACCACCATCCTAAAAACCCATTTTCTAACAACCAAAACAAACATCCACATGCATCATCTGCCTCCTTTAACTTGATGCTTTAGTACAACAACATTTCTATGGTCTTTAAACAAAATTACCACACCAGAGACAACCTCCACACACTACATATATACCCATCGACCAAGATATCACCACAAATCAAGTAGGTTTATGACATTGCAGAGATCCTCAAGTATGAGATTATAAAATAACGTAAACAAATCTATAATATCCCACTTCCACCAAAAATTTGACAGCTTATTGGCTCCACAACTAAACTTAAACTCGCCTCTAAGAAGACACCAGAGAATTTAAAAAAAGGAACATCTTTGCTGCAGATGAACCTAGAAATTTTATCTATTCTATATCATATTCAGACAATGATGTTTACGGTGGTCTTGATTTCTATTCAAATATACTGCTTCATGGTATAATAACTTTCACTTTGATACATTTTCCAATTTTGTTGGTTAAAAATTTGATACACATCTAGATTATATCATCTCCCTTACTAAGCCAAAGTGAGACTATGGATTGTTTAATCATCATCCTTCTACCCTTGCTCTAGAACATCTGTCTTCTCTCACTTTTTAACTCTTATTTTGTATAGCATCTATGTTTTTATCCACTTTTAGAATTAATGTTGCGTACTAGAATGTTAGTGGTGTAGTGAATGCTTATAGGTGTTGTCACATTTAGACTTTCATTAGAGGTAATAAGATCAACCTCATCATTCACACATTTTCATTTGCACACTATTAACTATTAGACAAGACATTGTGAATGGATTCAAATACCATGAAATGGACTCAGAGTGGGATGTGGTGAGGGAAGAAACCCTAACACCTTCCTATGCACTAGTCATAATAAAGACTACTTTATCAATATTAGTAGACACAACTATAAGACCCCTGACATGTACTTTGGGTTAACCCTATTTTTTTTTCTTAACTAAGTTCTTAATAACATTTTTCTAATCCTTTGATATTATCTTAGAGCTTGTGAAGAGACTAAGTTTCCAGTTTGAGCTTGTTTGGATGATGTTTGTGCTTTTTGTGCTTGTTTTGGATCAAATTTCAATTTACCTATTTGTGAGGGTTATCTTGCAATTCACCACCTATACAGTGTTCCTTATCTCTTTTGGATTCATTATAGATAGTGTGGTTCTTTGGGGAGCCTTAGTAGGGCCTTGGTTGAGTGAGGGCATCCCTAGTAGTGATTAGGCTTTCTAGGGTTTGATGTGCCTTGGCTATGTGTACCTTGTTGAGGTTGGCGACCCTTGTCTCGACCTTGAGAGAGTGTCTTGAGGGGTGTCGTAGTATAGAAACCCCCCTTGCATGGTTTTGTCTTGACCAATGAGGTTGTGAGTGTCTTGGGTCAATATAGTTGTCTTCTGGTGGTTTTCTCTCGACCCAGCTTGTTGGTGACCCCTCTTGTCACGACCATGGGGTGGTCGCAACCAAGACCGTGTTTGTTGGGCAACCTAAGTGGTCGATACCAAGCATAGTGTTTGTCACCATCTCATGCATGTAGGTTTTATGTGGTTGCATGTTAGTCTCTTGGGTGCACAAGTGACCCTTTGGAGCCCTATCTTGTTGACACCTCATCCTTCACCCAACTTCCCTCTTCCTTTGCTTTATAAACCCTCTTCTCTCCATGCAAGAATCTCTTTTTTAGCCATCTTCTTCCTCCCTTCATTCTTGGTCATCCTTGGAGCCTTGAGGAGCAAGAAGATCTATTTTATATCTCTTGATGTTTGGACCTCCCTTGCATGTGGTAATTGTGGGGATCCTTGGTCATCTTCAACCTTAGTATGTGTTTACCTTTCCTAGATGGCATTTATTTTTATCTCCTACCCCATATTCTTCTCTTCTCTCGGCCCTATATTGTGGATCCTCCATGGTGGTCGTCCTTGAGAAGTGAACTCCTCATCACAAGGGTAATAGTCCATGTTTTGATAAGGCAACACCGAAGTGAGAGGGAGTTTCTCCTCTCTATTCTCCTTCTTTCTTTAGATCGACCTAGGGTTCCTACTTATCCTTTCCCCTTGTTCTATCCTCAACCATGATGTCTTATCCTTCTTGAGGTGTTTTAGTGGAGCTTCTTCTTCCCTTGGTGATCTTGTGCTTGGATCTTGCACTCTTTTGAGTGATCTTCCTTAAGGTGGGTGATATAACTGTTAACCATCTCTATTATTTGCACTTTTCACACATGCATGTTACTATTTTCTCTCTCTAAAATGTATGCTAATGTGTTTATAGATAATACCATCCTCTATATCTTGTTTGGTGATGAGTAACTTGCTTGGTTTACTTAGAATGAGAAACCCTAATTTATGGAATCTGATTTCAGTGATTGTTTTGTAATGGTGGGTTTCTCCCCATCTTTTACCCTGGGTTTAGATCATTGCATCATGTTCGTATACCTAGATGTTATGAGTATTTTTGGTTCTATTTTGAAGGTGTTAAATGTCATTTCATCTCCCCTGCATGAGGTTCTTTTATGGTGGTTTTTGATATAAGTCTTTAGGGTTCTTGGTGACCGGTTTATATGAGGTTTCCTTCCCATGTTTTTGGTGGTTTTTCTTGGTCCCTTCTCCTATTTTGATCATGTCTAGTTCCTGTTTTGGCGAGGGTCTCTTGCCTTGATGTTAACTAAATTATAGAGGTCACTTTGATATGCCTTGTTGGGGCCAAAACACCTTGGTTCTGGTGGTATGAGATGATGGTGTGCCATTTGGTCGAGATACCTACCTTGGACTAGTTAGGACCCCGCTTCTATTTTGCAAGAGATATACGAACTTATGATGAAGGTGACTGCTAACCTTGTCAAAGTTGTGACATAACACATATCCCTTTGTTGGTCATGACACCAAGGTTGGTCGTGGTCGAGACACTTTGATGAGTGGGTGGTCGCGACCCATATGGGTGGTAGTCACGACATGTGTATGATGGATAGTCGAGGCATATGTATGATGGGTGATTAAGACATGTACTTAAACACATATATACTTGAACACATGTATATGAGCCATGTTTAGTGTTGTTTGGGTGGTTTCTTGATCAACCTTAATCATTTCCTCTAACCCTAATATAATCCAAGAAAGTGGGAAGTTATGTACCTAGGATTTGTTGGTTAAATACAACTCTAAAACCCTAATCATTTATAATTAAAACCCTAACTCTAAATGTAGATAACATGATGTGTTTACTTATTTTCCATAGAGTGGATACTATGTAATGTTGTTTTCTCTCTCCTATATATATATATATATATATATATACCTTGTAGGTGAAAAGTATGTTGTGGCTTGTGTATGTTGTGGTGATGATCATATGATATAGAATGGTGACTATGCACATTGATGAGGCAAAATGTGATGATGTACATGTAGGGTAATGTGTTAGGGTACCTTAACAAGGTGATGGCTTAATGCCTATTATTAGGTGATAGACTCCAGTGATGTGATTGAGGGATGTATGTCCCACAGTGATGTTACATTAATGTAGGCCTTGTGTATGGAAGTGTTACGAGTATCATGTGGTGATAGTGTGAAAAGTTAATGCCTTATACGTTTTATATCTTTTGGAGTTGTATGATCCCCTTATTCTTATATACTTTGTTATGGTTTTATTGTTGTAGCTTGATTGATGCTAAAAGTCATCTAATTGGCTAACTAATCAAGTGGAACCATAATCATGTAGGTGCCCCATGCCATAGATCTTGTCTAGTGTCATATTTAATTGCTAGATCGGTGAAATGAGTATAACTCAGAGCGCATATTTTTGAATATCTGGGGGTGCAAGTCAAGGTATCTCCTTGCATCCATAATAACAGGTTGTGTGAGACAACCATGTGTGAGACGATCTCCTTGTGATATGGATGGTCATGCATGGGAAAATCCTTCTTTTAAGAACGGTCATGGGTGAGCCTATTATTCTAGCATTGTTACATGTACCAAGGTGGGCTAGGTGTTATATATATATGGACGGCCATGTGTGAGTCGATCCTTTGGATGATTATATGTCACCTTTTTGTAGTTGATGAATATATCTATGTGGTGTTTTTCTCTTGTATTGACTAAGTGGTGTGGAGAGGTTGTGGATTCTAGCTCTTTCATTTGACCTTGAATGGCACCGATTTTGAATTAGTAGTGATCGGTTGGATTTGGGTGGTACAACTCAAATCTTCAGGGCAATAATATAATATGTAACACAACCGTGTAGTGTAACTTTCTTAGGATCAAATACAAATAACTTTGGTTGAGCCCTTTTGTCGTTTTCTTTTACTTATTACTTTAATTATAAAATGGTAAGATAAGTCAACTATTATACATGTTCTTCATATTCCTTTTTAGAATATAACTTGCTCTATTGTTTAGTGGTAGTTGCCTAGTCTTGCTTAATCTGCTTTAACTATTGATTACATGTCATTTAGTTGAATCTCCTCAACCTGCTTAGTATGTTATTTGTTGCTTAGTGTATATGTGCTTTTACTAGATGTGGTAGAGAGTTATATCTCTTGCTAGGATGTTTGGTCTCACTCTATTGGTTTCCACATATTTTAGGTGGTCAATCATGAGGAAGTAGAGATCATGTCACTCGTGCTAAGCAACAAGAGGACTAGTAGTTGCTGAAAGGTTGGATATGTTTCTTGTGTATACAAGTAGAGTCCTATGTGTCTTTCCTGTACATTCAGGTCCTTGGGGAGGTTTTTGTTGTATGTATCGATAAGTGGTTTTGGCTTTATGCCCGTTGGTTTATAGAGTTGTCATATATGGATATGAATAGGTTACCATGTGCAACAGGATGTGGCTTGAGAGTTGGTGATTAGTATCTTGTATAATGTTTGGACATGTGATATGTAGTACATGTGGATTTTTTGGACTCATGTGCAATATGTTGTAACTCTTGTGGTTTGTAGCAAGTCAATTTTGATTTCCTATGTTTTATGGTAACATGGATGTTTAGTTTTATTTCTGTGGTTTGGTTTTAAGTTATCTCTCTTGTTGTAACATGGGGCGTCACAGTTTGGTTGGTATTAGAGCTTTAGGTTCACTGAGTCTACAAGGGCATAGGACTAGGGTTGTATATGTTCTAGTGTCCTCCATTTTATTTTATAATCACTTTTGCTAATGTAAAAGAAGAAGAAGAAGAGTTGAAAAGATTGCTAGAGAACATGAAGAACATGTTGCTGAGAGTAATGTTGTTGCACCAGGTGGAGGTGCAGGGAGGTAGGTTGTTGATGGGAGGGAACTTGAAGTTCCCCAATTTGACCCAGTCGTGCTAGAAAACTATGCCTATGAATCCATGTTTGGGAAGTTTATGGCCACGATTACACATATGGCGGAAAGAATTCCCGCTCCTCAAGTGAGAGAAGTAGTCCCCAATGTGCTATCCTCGAGCACTGGGAGGACCTTTGAGAGGTTGAGTGGTGTCAGAGCTGTGGAGTATGTTGGTACGGAAGATCCAGTGGATGCAGATCTTTGGTTGACAGAGCTGGAAAAGGCCTTCAAGATCCTTAGCATCCCTAAGGTTGGTAGGTGAAGCATGTAGTGTACCTTCTGAAGGGAAGTGATGGCCATTGGTGGGCCATTGGTGAGGAAAATGAGTAGGTTTTGATAAAATTTGGGAGGAGTTCAGACATGAGTTTGTCAGCACGTACTTCTCACATACCTATCTTGATGAGAAGATCTCTCTGTTCGAGAAGATCAAGCAAGGACCCATGACGATCAATGAATATGAGGCAAGATTCATGGGGTTGTTGAGGTTCTTTCTTCACATAGTGGTGAAGGATGAGGAGAGGACGTTTAGAGAAGGGTCTGAATGGTGAGCTGACAACAATTGTGGCAGTGCTTAAGAATCGTGAGAAATTTATGATGTTTTTGGAATCTACCAAGAGGATTTAATGGTTTGGGGTTGAGAAGTGGGAGAAGAGTGTCAAGAAGAGACATGCACACTACCAGGGGAAATCATCTAGAGGCTTTAAGAAGCCTAGGTTTTCTATACTACCAGTTCAGCAGCGGTCTAGTGCACAGACTCAGTGGTCACCCAATAAAGGTAGAGGCCACAATTTTCCACTGGTAGGAGCCCACAGCACAGCATCAGTATCAGTGATCGGGCTGTCGAGGCCATGGTATGAGAGAAGATCACGATACAAGTGTGTCCAGGTCGGGCATACTAAGCAATTTTGTTCCATGAAGGATGATGAGGTGACCTAGCATCCAAGGAAGAGTCAGTAGGGCTCATAGAACCAACAGTTGGTAGTGGAGTAGGATGAGGATGTCGATAGGAATCATGGGTTGGTTCCTCAGGTCATGGTAGCAGTGGATGGGGATGTCAACAGGCAATGAATAGATTTTATGCCATGAGTCATTCAGAAGGAGTGATCAACCCACGAGTAGTGACAGGTCTGATGGAGTTATTTCATTCTAATTTGTCTTCTTCTTTCTTTATATCTATTTTGGTTTATTCGGGTGTGACCCACTCTTTTATAACTCGTGAAGTGATTGCTAGTAGCTCTTTGCCTATAATATGTAGACGTGATAGCCTCTATTTAGAAACTCCATTGGTCAGTTATGCAAAGTTGCGGGAGGTGTGTCCTTCCTTTCCCCTTTCTTTTTCAGGACATAACATTCAAGTGGACCTCATACAACTTGACATGCATCAATTCGATGTGATCCTTGGAATGGATATTATTGAAAAGTATCATGTTGTCTTGGACTATAGTGCCAAGGTGGCAATTTTATGGGACGGTGATGAGACGTGGGTCTTCCAAGGAGATAGGAAGATTCTTCCAACGTGTCTAATATCAATCATGGTGGCAGAGAAGCTGATGAGGCAAGGTTGCAAGGCATTTTTGTCACATGTGATGGGTACTCAGGTGAGGAGTCCTAGTATCCAGGAGGTGCTAGTTGCCTGTGAGTTTGAGGATGTGTTTCCAAGGGAGTTTCCATTTGTTCCCCCACCTTGAGAGATTGATTTTGAGATCAATCTAGTATTGGGTATCCAGCCAATAGCTATGACACCGTACAGGATGGCACGAGCTAAGATGGAAGAGTTAAAGAAACCATTGTAAGAGCTGCTTGAGAAGGGTTTCATCAGACCAAGTACCTCACCATGGGGTGCTCCTGTGTTCTTTGTGAATAAGAAAGATGGATCCATGAGGTTGTACATAGACTATAGGAAAATGAACAAAGTGACAATAAAGAACAAATATCCTTTGTCGTAGATTGATGACATGGTTAACCAGTTGTGAGGAGCCACAATGTTCTTCAAGATAGATCTCAGATCGAGATATCACCAGTTATAGATCAGGGAAGATGACACATCTAACTCACTGTTCAGGACTCGGTATGTTCATTAAGAGTTTGTGGTTATGTCGTTTGGGCTAGAACCAATACGCCGGAAGCATTTATGGACCTAATGAATAGGGTGTTTAGTCACTATATGGACCAGTTCATGGTGGTATTTATAGATGATATCTTGATCTAATCCAAAGACATCCAGCAGCACGAGCAACATCTGCATCAGGCGTTGACCACATTGAGACAACATCAGTTGTACGCCAAGTTGAGCAAGTGTGATTTTTAGCTGAAGGAGGTGTCCTTCCTAGGACACATGATATCGAACGTAGGTGTTCATGTGGACCCCAAGAAAGTAGATCATGTGACAAATAAGGAGAAGCCAAATACGTCAATAGAAGTTCATAGTTTTCTAGGTTTGGTAGGATACTAATGGAGGTTCATCAAGAACTTTAGTTTGGTGGTGTTACCCCGAACAAAGCTAACAAGGAAAGATGTGTCTTTCATCTAGGATGACAAGTATCAATGTGCCTTCTAGTTGTTAAAGGAGAAGTTGACTAGTGCGGAAGTGTTAGTTCTACTTGAGCAAGCAAAAGGATGCATATTTGCCTTTGATGCGTTGAGGAATTGTTTGGGTTGGGTGCTAAAGAAGGACAAGAGCTTGATTTCTTTTGCTTCGTGATAGCATAAGAAACACGAGGAGAACTACCGAATCCATGATTTGGAGCTAGCTGCAGTGGTTCATGCCTTGAAAACAATGATGGATGGAGCTAATCAAGGATTATAAATGCATAATTGATTACCATCTAGGGAAGGCCAATGTTGTGGAGGATGCTTTGAGCAGGAAGTCTTCTTTCTCTTCATCTACAAATAAAGCATAGTTATGTTCCTTGGTGTGCCATAAGAGAGACATGTTGGTCTTCTTGCGTCAGATGAACGTGAAGCTGGAAGTTTCCTTGCAAGCTGGGTTGTTGGCACAGTTGCAGGTGAAGCCCACATTGAGGAAGAAGATTAGAGAGGCAAAACAAGTTGACCCTATGATACAACAGGTAATATCAGAGTTCAGCAGCAAGAAGTGTGATGGATTCCACAAGGAATATGATGGGACCATGTGTTACCACAACAAAGTCATGGTTCCTAGTGTTGAAACTTGAGGAAGATGGTTTTGGAAGAGGCTCACTCTTCGATGTATGTGATGCACTGGTTAGCACCAAGATGTACCAAAACCTCAAAGATTTGTATTGGTGGCCTGGCATCAAGCATGATGTGGTTGAGTTTCTGGCCAAGTGCACAGTGTGTCAACAAGTTAAGGCGGAATGTTAGAATCCAGTAGGGACATTACAAACGTTTCATATACCACATTGGAAATGGGATCATGTGACTATGGACTTTGTGGTTGGTCTGCCTAAGATAGGAAAGGATCATGATTCCATTTCGGTGATTGTTGAAAGGTTGACCAAGTTAGCACATTTCCTTCATGTGAAAACAGCATATATAGCAGAGAAGCTCACTGAGATATATGTTGATAAGATAGTGTGTTTGCATGGTGTTCCAACTACCATCATGTTAGACATAGGTCCTCGGTTTATGAACTACTTCTGGGAGCATTTGCACATGGATTTGGCTAAGAAGTTGAGGTCTAGTACTGCCTTCAACCCACAAGGAGATGGTCAGTCCAAGAGGGCCATATAGACCTTGGAGGATCTGTTGAGAGCTTGTGTCTTATAGTGTCTGGGCAGCTGGAACATCCACCTAAGTTTGATAGAGTTTGCCTATAATAACAGTTATAAGAGAAGCATCAACTTGGCACCTTATGAGACGTTGTATGGGAACTGTTGCAGATCTCCGTTGTGTTGGTATGAAACAGGTGAATACCAACTTCTTGGTCCTAAACTTGTGCAGTAGACAACATAAAAGATCAAAGTGATTCAACAGCAGTTGAAGGCGGCTCAGGATAGATAGAAGTCATATGTAGATAATTGGCATAGACCGTTGGAGTTCTAAGTGAGAGATATATTATATCTCAAGGTTTCTCCTAGGAAGGGTGTTTTGAGGTTTGGGAGAAAGGGTAAGTTGGCTCCCAGGTATATGGGACCTTATCCTGTGGTGGCACGATGGTGAAGGTGGCATATAAGTTGGAGTTGCCACCAAAGTTGCACAGTGTGCATCCAATGTTCCATGTGTCCATGTTGAGGAAGTGCAACCCTACTACAGTGTTAGTTTTGTAGCCAGTTAAGGTTGAGCTTGATAAGGATATGTCGTATGTGGAAGGAACCTGTGTTGATCCTTGATAAAATAAAGAAGAATTTGAAGAAGAAGGACATTGTTTTGGTGAAGGTTATGTGTCATCCTCATGGCATTGAGGAAGAAATGTGAGAGCTTGAGGAAGGGATGTGGAGGAAGTACCTATCCCTTTTTGCTTAGGATTTTGGGGAAAACCCTTATAGAGGTTTATGGATTGTAAGACACCTCACATGTGCTTTGGGTTAACCTTGTTTATTTTGCTTAAGTAAGTGGTTAATAACCTTGCTATAATCCTTTTAGATGATCTTAAAGCTTGTGGAGAGCCTAACTTTCCAGTTTGAGCTTGTTTGGATAATGTTTGTGCCTTTTGTGCTTGTTTTGGGTCAAATTGCAATTTACCCATTTGTGAGGGTTATCTTGAAATTTACCATGAATAGATTTTTCCTTCCCTCTTTTGGCTTCATGAGAGAGAGTGTGGTGTTTTGGGGTGCCTTACCATGGCCTTGGATGAGTAGGGGCACCCCTAGTAGTGATTACAGTTTCTAGGGTTTGATGTGCCTTGGCTATGTGTACCTTGTTGAGGGTGGTGGCCCTTGTCTCGACCTTGAGAGAGTATCTTGAGGGGGTGTTGAGATTTAGACACCTCCCTTTCATGGTTTTTTCTTGACTAAGGTGTTTTTGGGTGTCTTGGGTCAAGATAGTTTTCTATTGGTGGTTTTTCTTGACCTAGCTTGTTTGTGACCCCTCTTGTCGCGACCATGTTGTGTTTGGTGTTTGTCTCGACCATGGGGTGGTTGTGACCAATACCATGTGTGTTGGGAGACCTAAGTGGTTGAGACCCAGCATAGTTTTTATCACCATCTCATGAATGTAGTTTTATGTGGTTTCATGTTAGTCTCTTGGGTGGACAAGTGTCCCTTTGGAGCCCTATCTTGTTGACACCTCATCCTTCACCCAACTTCCCTCTTCCTTTGCTTTATAAACCCTCTTCTCTCCAGGCAAGCAACACTTTTCGGTCATCTTCTTCCTCCCTTCTTACTTGGTCATCCTTGGAGCCTTAAGGAGAAAGAAGATCTATTTTGGAGCTCTTATTGGTTGGACGTCCCTTGCATGTGGTCCTTGTGGTGATCCTTGGTCATCTCAACCATGGTAAGTGTTTACCTTTCCTTGATGGCATTTCTTTTTTATCTCCTACCCCATCTTCCTCTCTTATCTCGGCCCTAGACCATGGATCCTCCCTGGTGGTCATCCTTGAGAAGTGAACTCCTCTTCATAAGGGTAATATGTCATGTTTTGATAAGGCAACACCCAAGTGAGAGGGAGTTTCTCCTCTCTTTTCTCCTTCTTCCTTTGGATCCACCTAGGGTACCTTCTTGTCCTTTCCCCTTGTGCTATCCTTGACCATGATGTATTCTCCTTCTTGAGATGCTTTGGTGGTGATTCTTCTTCCCTTGGTGATCGTGTGCTTGGAGCTTGCAATATTTGGAGTGATCTTCCTTAAGGTGGATGATATAACTCTTAACCATCTCTATTATTTGCACTTTTCACACATTCACATTAATGTTTTCTATCCCTAAAATGTACCCTAATGTTCTAATCGATAATATCATGATCTAGATCTTGTTTGGTGGTGATTAACTTGCTTGGTTTGCTTAGAATCAGAAACCCTAATTTATGGAATCTAGTTTCAATGATTGTTGTGTAATGGCGGGTTTCTCCCCCATCATTTGCCCTGGGTTTTGATGACATGCATCATTTTTCATATAACTAGATGTTATGAGGATTTTTGGTTCTATTTTGGAGGTGTTAAATGTGGTTTCATCTCTTCTACATGAGGTGCTTTTATGGTGGTCCTAGATACAAGTCTTTAGGGTTCTTAGTGACCGGTTTAAATGAGGTTTCCTTCCCATGTTGTTGATTTTTTTTCTTGGTCCTATATCCTATTTTCATCATGTTTGGATCCTATTTTGGTGAGGGTCTCTTGCCTTGATGTTAACTGGATTATAGATATCACTTCGATATGTCTTGTTTGTGGCTGAAACACCTTGGTTCTTATGGTATCAGTCGAGAAGATGGTTTGTTGTTTGGTTGAGATACCTGCCTTGGACTAGTTAGGACCCTGCTTCTATTTCGGAAGAGATATATGATCTTATGATGAAGGTGACCTCTACCCTTGTCGCAGTCATGACATCACACCTATCCCTTTATTGGTCACGACACCAAGGTTGGTCATGGTCGAGACACTTTGATGAGTGGGTGGTCGCGACCCATATGGGTGGTGGTCGCGACATGTGTATGATGGATAGTCGAGACATATGTATGATTGGTGATTAAGACATGTACTTAAACACATATATACTTGAACACATGTATTTGAGCCATGTTTAATGTTGTTTGGGTGGTTACTTGATCAACCCTAATCATGTCCCAGAACCTTAATATACTCTAAGAAAGTGTGAAGTTATGTACCTATGGTTTGGTGGTTAATTATAACTTTAAAACCCTAATCGTATATGAATGTAAATCCTAACCCTAAATGTGGACAATATGATGTGTTTACTTATCTTCCATGGAGTGGCTACTGTGTTATGTTTTCTCTCTCCTATATATATAAACCTCTAACCTTGCAGGTGAAAAGCATGTTGTGGCTTGTGTAAGTTGTGGTGATGATCATACGATATAGCATGGTGACAATGCATATTCATGAGGAAAAATGTGGTAATGTACATGTAGGGTTATGTGTTAGCGTATGATGACCTGGTGATGTCTTAATGCCTATTGTGAGGTGATAGCCTCCAATGATGTGATTGAGGGATGTATGTCCCACACTAATGTGACATTAATGTTGGCCTTGTGTATGGTAGTGTTATGAGTGTCATGCGGTGATAGTGTGACAAGATCACACCTAATACATTCTATACCTTTTGGAGTTGTACCATCCCCTTATTCTTGTAGAGTTTGTTATGGTTTTATATGTTGTAACTTGATTGATGCCAAAACTCACCCAATTGGCTAATTAATCAAGTGGAACCCTAATCATGTAGGTTCCTTGTGCCATAGATCCTTTCCAATGTCATCTTTAATTGTTGGATCAGTGAAATGAGTATAACTCGGAGTGCATATTTTTTAATATCTGGGGGTGCAAGTCGAGGTATCTCCTTGCGTCCACAATTATAGGTTGTGTGAGACATCCATGTGTGAGCCAATCTCCATGTGATTTGCATGGCCATGCATGATCCAAACCTTCTTTTAAGAATAGTCATGTATGAGCATGTGCTTATAGTGTTGTTACTTGTACCAAGGTGGGCTAGGTGTTATATATGGACGGTCATGTGTGAGCCGATCCTTTGAATGACTATATGTCACTTTTTTGTAGTTGACAGATATGTCTCTATAGAGTTTGTCTCTTGTGCTGACCAAGAGGTGTGGGGAGGTCGTGGATTCCAACTCTTCCATTTGACCTTGTAGGGAACCTATTTCGACTTAGCAGTGGTCGGTTGGATTTGGGTGGTACGACTCAAATCCTTGGGGCAATAATAAAAGGTGTAACACAACCGTGTAATGTATCTTGCTTAGGATCAAATAACTTTGGTTGAGCCTTTTTTTCTTATTCTATTACTGATTTCTTGAATTATAAATGGTAAGAGAAGTCAACTGTTATACATGTTATTCATATTCCTTTTTAGAATATAACTTGATCTATTGTTCAGTGGTAGCTTCCTAGGCTTGCTTAATCTGCTTTATCTATTGATTATGTATCATTTAGATGAATCTGCTCAACCTGCTTAGTATGTTATCTGTTGCTTAGTGTATCTTTTCTTTTAATAGACGTGGTGGAGAGTTATATCTCTCGAAGGGACGTTTGGTCTCACCCCGTGGGTTTCCACATCCTTTAGATGGTCGAGCACAAGGAAGTAGAAATCTTGTCGTTGGTGTTGAGCAACACGAGGATCAGTAGTTGTTGAAAGGTTTGATATGTTGCTTGTGTATAGAAGTAGAGTCCTATGTGTCATCCATGTACACACAGGTCCTCTGGAAGGTTTTTGTTGTATGTATCAATACGAGGTTTTAGATTTATGCCTGTTGTTGTATAGAGTTGGCATATATGTATATGAATAGTTTACCATGTACGAAAGGATGTGGCTTGAGAGCCAGTGAACAGTATCTTGTATAGTGTTTGGGCAGGTGATATGCAGTACATATGGCTTTTGTGGACTCGTGCAATTTGTTGCAACTCTTGTGGTTCGTTGCAATTCAGTTTTAATTTCCTATGTTTTATGGTAACATGGACGTTTAGTTTTAATTTTGTAGTTTGGTTTTGAGTTATCTTGGTTGTTGTGACACGGGGTGTCACAATAAACCTTACTATCAATAGACATTGCATCACATTTTCTTTGTCTTTTTTGGTTGAAATCACCATTTCCTTTGTCAATATAGATGAAAACCTCAGATGGTCTTTTACATGGGTATCTGATGAACCTAGTCATAACAAAGAATCCTTTTTAGTAGAATGATCGTGGATCATCTGTAAAGATTTAAACCTTACTAGAAACATGGAAGAATAATCCTCACCATACTCTACCTCATTGTATTACCACCAAAATTATATACCAACTTTGAACTCTTCATACAGAAACACCATTAGCTTTACTACCTCAAATTGAAAACTTGACATGGAATATATGCCATTTTTTTGGCCAAACTATATTACTTCCTACGCTCTCAAACATAAGACACAAACTACCCTCTTACATCAATATTCACCACTAACCATCCCATATATGATCACTTTCCTATTATTTTCAACACCAAGATTGATACATAGGGAGCCAAACCTTTTCATTCACCTAGACTTCTCTACAACCATTAGATATCTTTATATCAATCTTCCACAGGATCATGAATTTGGTTTACACATACAAAAAAAACCCAAAGAATGTTAGACTTCAGCTTTACGAATAAAACAAAGACACATACAAAATATCCCAAATAAACTACATGTGATGACTGAAAAACTTTTTATAGCTGATAGTGAACCAATAGAAGACCTTGCACAATCTTACACATGAACATGATTATGAAAACCTTAACAAGGAAAATTAAACCACGTGGAAATAACACTCAAAATTTACATGGGTTGAATAAGGTGATAAAATTACAATTCCTTTCACAAAATTTGTATTAACAAAAAGCACAAATCACATATTCATAGCTTGTATAATAATTCTATACACACCATAAACAAGGCCCATATTGTAAAAAATTTTGACTCCTTTAAATGTCTATTAAATTATGGTACACTATACTCAAATCTTGTTCATATTGAATAAAATATCCTTTGCCCCCAAAAGATTTAAAACACCACATCACTTATCAACCCATTCACTGAATATGAAATCAAAAAGGTAATGGAAAAACTATGTGTTGATAGATCGCCTAGACCTAATGTTTCAGCATGGATTTTCACCATAATCAATTGCATAACATCAAACACTGCTTACACAAATCATTTGAACATATACACAACCATGAAGATATGAAACACCAAATTGGTCTGATCAATTAAACGTGCATTGCTCTGACTAAAAAACTATACAAACCAGTCATATGAAATCACTTCGGACCCCACTAGTTTGATCAATGAGTCAAAAAAGATCATTGTTGAAACACATAATACTTGACTCAAACCTATATTTATAGATATCATGGGATTCCAATTTATTAGTTTTATCATAGGTTTGTGTATACAAGATGCATACATCATGGTTTGTGAGATGATACACAGTTCTAAGGTCAGGAAAACCATGATTCTCAGGCTTAAACTTGATTTTGAAAATGTTTGTGATAACATCCATTTTCACTTCCTACTCTCATGTTTATAAGGATATGAATCTCCAACTAGGTTGAAAAACTAGATGAAATCATGTATCATTCCTTGCCATTTTCTACCATTATTAGTGGCACTACCTTTAGTTATTTTACTAGAATAAATGGACTTATATAAGTAGTCCACTTTCTCCTTGCTTAATGATTCTTATGTCATCCATACTTTCTAGATTTTATCATGCCAACCATGAAAAATAACATCAGTGAAACCCCCATCCAAGGCATTCAATAGATCATTCAATATGTGGATCATACCACACTCTTCCTCAAACCTATGATTCTGACATCACAAACATCATCTACATACTTGGCATATTCTCACATCTATCTGGTCTAAAAATCAATTTCCAAAAATCTTCCATCATTGACACACATATCAGTACATATGATTTAAATGAATAAAAGAACATGTCATAATGCAAAGTGGAAACTTTTTTTATTATCAGATACTAGGGTTTCTCTTGGTCTCACACCCTGTTCAAACTTCATGTGGAGACACTATTATTTATGCATTTCAAAAAAAAACTTTCACTATGGGAAACACACACACTGAGCCTCATTGGTCTTCTCACCCTCTTAAATACATCAGTCACTCCCTTGATTACATACTAACTCAGTTTTATTCCATTTCCTTCCAAGTTAATATAAGGAATTGACATCTTTTAGAAAATATTTCTATGGGGATATACCATTGAGAATAAGAAAGCACACCTTGTCTGATGGGAACACGTATCCAAACCTAAGCAACAAGGTGTATGGGGCATCCTCAACATCAATTTACAAGCTCTCTGTCATCTGCACATGATCATGACCAACCTGTGCAATGGTAAACAAACTATGTGTTGCTCACATTTCACGAACAAATACTATCACAATAAAGGAAGCCATGGAAAACCACCAGGGTGAAAGGATATGGCCCCTATGGAGACATATTATTAATAAATTTTACATCATACAAGATAGAATTATCATACCACTGCACTCCTCTAAATAAATCAAATTCCAGATGACGCTTGGATCTTCGGGTGCAAGATCATCAACATGAAACTCCACTAGGATATTTCCACATGACTTTCCAACATTACTACTGATAAAGCCATGATCCTTATTAACTTCAACTAAAGAAATCACTTCAAAAGATATATCCTAGATTCATTCAATAGTGCGGATATAGAACATATCAATCACAACCTTGAACATTTCACGGTAAACAATATATGTTGGAAATGTAGAAAAACTTATGGACCAAAATCCATACACCGTGTTTCTAGAAATCATTGTATCAAAACTATTTTTGATGAGATTTGAAAAACAAAACTCCTATCAAAATCATTCACATAGGGCTTATAGGACATGACAATAACCTCACCAAGGATAACTGAGTTAAGAGAGGTTCTCATGGTCCCATTGTTTGTCTTTTATGTAAGAATGAACTTGAAAATACATTTCACATTTTATTCCATTGTGTGATCGCCAAAAACTTATGGAAACAACATATACATACACCATTTTATATGGAGACACACTATCAACAAGATATTCAATGATAAATCTAAAAACTTTTGCATTATCAAATCATGTATCTTAATCATCAAATATTTTGATCCATATGGAAAATAAAGAAGTTATATATTCCTTAAAAATGAAGAACATAACTTAACACCAATTAATAAAGAATTGTTATATTTTTATGATGATATTGTATCTTACAGCAGCTGATTCGAGCATTGAAGCAAACATCAAAAAAGTGAATGCTACGCACATGACATACTCAAGGGAAGTTGATTTTTTCCAAGGTACATATTCGATGGAACATATTCTAGAAGAGAAAAATGAAAATTGATGGTTTAAAACCATCCTCCTAATATTTCATCTTATCTTACAGGCTTGTTATGGGGTGTCTTCCTCTTCAATACTCTTTGAACAAGCATTTCTATTATGTTTTATCTGTACCTATAGTAACTTTTATGCTATGTTTGTGTGGTGAATGAAGGGGAAGGGAAGGAAAAGGAGGGGATGGGAAGGGAGGGTAGGGGAAATTATGTTAGTATGTTTGGTTAGAATGGGGAGTGGAAGGGAAGGAGAACATGAAAAATGATGTAGATGAAAAAATTGCCTCACGACGTGGAACGTCAGTGATATAAAAATGACATTACCATTTTTTCTATATTCATTGTGCTTATATAAGTAGTTCCCTTCATAAATTTTTATTTATAACAAACTTCCCTCCATTGTAATTAAGTACTTCTGGCCATAGTCCACCATATTTTCTTAAAATATGTCTGTTGTTTACTTTTTTATGTTTATATAGTAATTTTAAATTCTTTGATTTTCTTAAAAAAATTTATATTTTTACAACAAAATTTCCCTCCATGTTTCCCAACACAGTCCAACACATTTCTCTAATAGTATGTATTCTTTTACTTTTTTATGTTTATATAGTAATTTCAAACTTTTCAACTTTCCTAACAAAAAAATATTTTTATAAAAAATTCTCTCCAAATATATAATTACCTCCTACACATTCCACCACACTTCCACTAATAATATGTATTTCTTTACCTTTTTATGTTTTAAAGCAAAAATGTAAATATTTGAAGTTTCCTTCTAAATTGGGCACGAAAGTTTGTTTTACTTTCCTTTTATTTTTATTTTTTTTTATTTTCATTTGATTTTTCCTCTAATTTTTATAAAATAATCTTCCAACATTGTATCTGTCTCTCAAGTAACATTGAATATACATGTCATACTACCTATTCTTGATTCCTATTGATTGTGGGCTATACTAATTTTCCTACCATATTAATTATATTTTCCCTCCCACACATCATTTTTCCGTCTAACCTTTCTAATATATTTTCTGCCATATCTTCCCCTTCCCTTTGTCTCCACTCTAATTTTGTTGGGAGAAAATGGGAGAGAAGTGGTTGAAAATACACTTGTTTCTTTCCCCCCCTATTCCCCTCCATTCCCCTCCACTCCCTTCCCTTTCCAATCACTTTGTCCAACCAAACAGCTCAAGCATTCCCCCTCCCTTCTCCTCCCCTCTATTCACTAGATACCAAATAGACCCTTAAAGCACACTTGTTATATGTTTTATCTTTATCCTTCCATATAATATGAACAATCGACAGACTCATAAGACTTGACAGTGGAGCAATGCCACACATTATGCCATATGCATCAAAGTTGTTGACCATAATGAGGTTATATACATTTTTTTTTCTTGAGTTTTTCTTTACAAAGTTGAGTTATTTGTTTTACTTATTTTTTTGGAGTTTATATACAAGGGACTCACATTCATGAGACATGCCTCTTTTACAAGGATATAAATAACCACCACTCTTGACATGTGAGGGATTTGAAATTGGGGTGACAGATAGGGCCACAGAAACAAATATTTTAATGATCAATTCCCTAATTAGTAAGATCTCGCCAATAATAATGTATCTAGGAAAGAGGGTAACAAGAGTTATATGTAGTCCTAGAGCAAGTCCAGTGACAACTCATATTGCAGTAGTGTGTGCCTTTCTTCAAGTTGTACCTAGACAACATCAGCAGCGGCCTCTTGGTTGATCACCATAGATGGGAGTTAACTTTATCCTCCTAGCGGAAGGCAACAACCTCCTCACCTCTAAAGTACTCCATGCGGACCACCAGGAACTCTGCATTGTCCTAGAAAAACCAATGGGAAGGATTTGTCCCTGAATTGACTTTCTCTCCCTTGTTATCCCTTCCTTTTCGGGTAGGGCTTGCTCATGCTCTCTTAGTTGCCACAATTAGAGAGGAAAACAATTGTCATAACTTATTTTTGTGTCTGGGAATCCACCAGTACCCCTCTATTTATAGGAGGGTCAGGGTCAGGGTTTCCAGTCAAATTGGGAGACGAAGAGACAAAACTTCATGAACTTTATCGAAGCTACAAATGGTGAACCGCTCAATTCACTATTGAACCGCCTAGTTCAGTAACTTTCCTATCTTGAATCACATTGGCATTCAATATTTGATTAATGCAAAACATGACGTCTGCATCAATCCTTGATCCAATCAAATTGATCATTGAACTGTGTGGTTCAACACTTGAACCGGTCATTTCAGACCTTGAGTCGGTTAGTTCACTTAGTGAACCAGTCAGTTTATACCATGGTTCAATCATTGTTCATCCAATGTCGTTTCTAATTGACATGATACTTGAATCGACTGGTTCAACAATTGAACTAGTCAGCTCATAGAGTCGGTTCATGGTCCAGTTAGTCAATTTCTGACCATTATTTTTTAAATTGAATATGTAAACACTTTAGTAGTCAAGTTAAATATCATTCATGAGTAAACTCCTATTCCAAGTGCAGCCTATGTGTATGACCTTATAGGTCTCAAATTACTTTGGCAGTGAATGTCCATAACCAACTTATGAAATCACAAGAAATGACTGGTATCAAGAAACACATCATTTCTACCCAAGTAATTTAGAAAGTTTGAGAAAAACTTCAACCTACATTATGTGAACAGTGTTATCGTGATCAGTGTTACCATGATCGTATAGTTCATTTGTCTCTGATATCTGGATTGAACTCAATCCATGGAATTATCACACTCCAATGTTCAATCCATGTTCCTTGAACTAGAGAAGACTGTTTGAGATACATGTGAGTTCACGTATCACATATTAAATCGCATGAGTATGGCCATACATTTCTCATTCTCACCTATCAAGTGGCTTGGATATCAATCTCCAATAGGTGGGTCAACTCCCATTTGCATCACTCACACTCAATCCCCATGTGTTACAAAGTACCCAAGCATCACCTTTATGAAACCTTTATTCAAGGTCAAGTTGAATGATGTATAAGTCCAACGAACGACATGTCATGAGTGTAGTGATTTCAAGTCTAAGTACCCTAATCACAACTATCACCATGAGAGTTGATTCTGACTACCATTACATGGTCTTCATGTATCACTCTCAAGGTGGGTCTATCTGATACACTGTTCTTTAACATGTACATTTTTGCTTGAGTTGATATCACATATCATGACTAATGAGACTCCTTCATCAGTCAACACACACTCTAGTCTTATGTATTATTGTCGTCCATTTTGCTTCCACAGTAATATCTGACTAGGGACATAACAAGAATGCATGTACTCTTATCAGACATATGATCTCATTGTCTGGGTCCTCAACCAGTAGACATATGTCATTTATTAACATCAATCTTTAGACATATATTATATCTATGTCATCATCTCATGATTGAGACAAATATAATAGATAAAATTCCTTTATCATTATCAAATCAGGTATCTTATGCCATATTACAATCATCATATGATTGGCTCTTTGGGCACACATACCAACAAACTCCTACTTGCACTTAGTGCCAATCACTCACGAATCTTATTCCAAGTGATATTAACATGTCGCTCATAATCCAGTGGGTCCTCATGTACTCAAGTTGATTGGGTATGTGGAGAACCTTGCTAGATTGGGAGTTCCCTTGGGTCAAGAATTGGCCACATATGTGATTCTACAGTCACTGGAGAAATCATACAACCAGTTTGTCATGAACTACACCATGAATAATTTTTACAAGCCATTGTCAGAATTACTTGGCATGTGGAGCACAACTGAAGTGCATATGAAGAAAGAAAAACCCAAATATGTGATGATGATCAGCAGAGGGAAGTCCAAGAGACAAGGCAAAGCTAAGAAGAGTTCTAAAGCTAGCCAGAATCCAAAGTCTTCTCCACTAAAAGGTATGGAAGGAGTGAACAAGGAAGGAAAGTGCCACCATTGTTACCAACATGGACACTAGAAAATAAACTTGCCTCTTTATATAGAGGAACTGAAGAAGAAGAAAGAGATAGAGATTTCCACTTTAGGACCTAAGAAGAAGTGAGATAAAACTATACAGAGTAAGGGTTGCTGCCACTATAGTTGCAATCTATCATTCATGTAATAGAATTAGTAAATTGCTATTACGTACCTTCCATTAATGAAAAACATGTATCTTGCAGAGAGAAGAATATTGTGAATGTATTTGATGTTTTTCTTTTAAGGATATGATCTTTTATGGAAATTCTCTATGTCTCATAATCTATACTTGATAGTTGTAGAGACAAATATGTATGACAGATATACTAAATGACTTGATGACTCAAAAAATGAATACCTATAGCATTATCATCTAGAGAGCCTCAATGAGAAATACATTTCTAGAATGCATAATGATGATTATATAGACTCTTTTTGTTATCAAACCAATAGAGACATGCAAGTCTTATTTATTGGGAAATATGAAAAATCATCTTCATGAAATGTAGTGGGAGAGAGACTATTCTATTAGGACTCATACATATTGATGTATATAGACCTTTTAGAATAAATTCTAGAGGAGGTTAATCGTGCCTCATTATTTTAACTGATAATCTCAGTAGATATGTAGTTTGTATTTATTTAAATACAAGTATCAATCTTATGAAGTGTTCAAAGAGATCATGAATGAAGTAAATAACCATATTGGTAAAAGTGTTAAGACACTTTGATATGATCGATGTTGAAATATTTTAACAAAGTGTTTGTGGACCTTCTGGGAGATCATGATAGTGTATCATGATGAACTCCACTTAAAACACAATGATAGTGTATCATGATAGTATATTAGAAAGAAGGAGCACACCATGTTACTCATGGTATTATTATCAATAAAATCTAGTTGACCTTCCAATTTCCTTCTTGGGCACATGATTTATACTAAAACAATGTACCATCTAAAATGGTTTAAAAGTCACCATATGAGATATGATATTGGAAGTATCCCAATGAATCTTTTATAAGGATTAGGATTGAAATCTTATATAAGAAAATAGTTTCTTGAAAAGTTTTGTCCACAAATCACATAAATGTTTTATTGTCGAACACTTCTTTTATATTCCAATCCAATGACAAAATTGTCTATTTCCAGAATGGATGCATTCCAATAGAGAATTTAATTCTAAAGAAATCAATGGGAGAAAAGCAGAACTCGAAAAGTTCAAGATCGAAAAGAAAAACATTGAACCAAAAGAAGTACAATAGGAATAATGAGAATCACAAGTTGTTGTGGAATCTCAAGTTCATTATGTAACACAAAACCTCATCGATCTAGTAGAACACTCCTTAAATTTGAATGGTTATGATATCTTATAACTCAGAAAGGCAATAAGTTGGTCATAAGATGATGAGTGAACAACCTATCTAGAAGCTATCGAGGAACCAAAATCTGACAAATGGCTAGAGGCCATGAGATCCAAGATGGACTCCAAGTAAACAAACAGGGTATGACCTTGGTGGATTCACATAAAGTGGTAAGACCCACAGGGTGCATTTAGATCTTCAAGAAGAAGACCAACTTGGAAGGGTAGATTGGTTGCAAAGAGTTTCAAACAAGTTCAAGGTGTTGAACATGATAAAATCCTTTCACCAATTTTCATGGTTGAATTTATCTGGATCATGCTTACTAATGTAGCTTGTTATGACTATGAGATTTGGCATGTAGATGTTCAAACCACATTCCTCAATAGGAATATTTTAGAGGACGTGTACATGAAATAACCTAGAAGGTTTTATAAATCTAGTATTTCAAATAAAATCTATAAGCTACAAAGGTCAATCTATGGATTGAAGCAAGCATCTCAGAGATGGAATCTTTCATTTGAAAAAACAGTCAAAGAGTTTGATATTAGTCAGAATGAAGAGGAAATTTGTGATTACAAGAATTTGGTGGAAGCATATTTATATTCCACATAATGATGGGGAATGATGTCCTTATCCTACAAATATTAAAACTTGTCAAGGAAGTACCTTCTCTATGAAGGGTTTAGTAAAAGCATCATAAGTGATAGGAATTGAGATCTATAGAGATAGATCTGGAAAGCTTCTTGACCTAAGAAAGAGCAAAAACATTGGCAAGATGTTGAAGGAGTTCAACGTGAAGGACTCAATGTGAGAAAACTTTTCTATGTTCCATGGAGTTAGTCTCTCATGAGTCTATTATTCTATCATGAATTTGCAAATGGATCTATCATGAATTCAATGTAATGTACTCTTCCCATTTTCTCATATGTATTGGACATGATGAGAGGATATGTATTCATCTAGTTGTCTCATATGTGTTTGACATGATGAGTTGATATATGTTAGATCCTAGTAAAATTCACTTGACTGACATAAAAAACATCCTTAAGTACTTGAGAAACACTAAAACGAATGGTTCCTTGGTTATGAGGAAGAGTTGGGTGTAAAGGGTTACACCAATGCAAGCTTCCAAATATGAAAAATACAGTTAATGATCGCAATCTAAAATTGTGTTTGACCTTCAAGAGAAAACTGTAAGATGGAAAAGTTCTTAGAAAAAGACAATTGCTAAATCTACGATACACCATATCTCTCTTCATCTTACCCAATCTTGGTACATGTTCTTAAGATGTGTTACCATCTCAATAAAATTCATGTTATCATATTGTCTCTACAACTCATAGTCCATTGAGCATAGTATTAGGCACTTGACACCTACGACATCATTATATTACTTCTTGTAAGAATCCATGTCAGCCTTAGGCACAGTGGGAGGAGGTTCATCTGGCTTAGGTGTCTCTAGGACATAGAGCTTGCAATCCTGAGTGAGAATGATTTTCAACGTCCAGAACCAGACATGAAAGTTACTCCTGTTTAATTTGTCCTTCTCAAGGAATGATCGAAAAGAAAACATGTTTGTATTTTCCATTAGATTCTATAAAAGAAAATTTGTAACTTTAGTCAAAACATTTTTGATTTGATGTGATTTTATAAGTTTCATGATAGTAGTATGGATTTTAATTTATCTCTCCCACTATTTTGTTCAAAATGATAGCAATTTGGAATATTACACCATACAACCTTCTAGTGAGCCAAGATCCAAAATAATTAAGTTCATACCCAACCAACGATGGTGTATAACCAATTATTAAGTTGGCAACATTTTCCAATTGCATCTCATGTGATTCTTGGATAGATGGTATGCACAATTCCTTGCCATAGTCCATGTGTATGCTTCAAGGCACTTAATCTCATTAAGGTCACCTAGTTAAGCCTAACCAATAACCCAACACGATAAAATGTGTACCCTACTAGGACAAACCCACATATCTACCATAACACTTCCAGAAGATAGACGGCACACCATGTTAGGGCGTGCCCGTGCTTAGTCAATCAAACTTTTAATGTGTGCTCCTTATGGAAAGCATATTAGACTTAATAGTTATTGAGGTATTTTATATGATTACATTTACATATCCAAACATCACATACTTATGTATCATTTACATCTTATAACCACAAATAAAAAACATACAATCAAAAATATATGAGCTATGGTTATGGCCAGTCTAATGTAATTTCTTATAGCCACAAGGAATTACTACCACCTAAGGTCCACATCATATGTAGCAACCTATTATTGAAGATGATCTATGCTTGAACTAATCTGAATTGATCGGTTCAACACATGAACCGATCGGCTCACCTCTTGGTCAGTCAGTTAGTCTATCGGATCGATCATCTATTCTCTGGTCCAAAAGACATCTACACACCTCCATTCCAATGGTTGGGCCACCATCCAATCGGTTTGGCTCCTTCTGTCATCGACCCTCTTTTGTCCTATAGTCGATTGGTTCGTCTCATGAGACGATCAATTCATCTGGTGCTAAACATATTCTCACGATGAACCATGAATTAAAACTATCCTATTTCATATTGCATAAATTTTGCAGTCTTTATAACATGACCTATAAATGTTATGTGTTCAAATTTTGCGTATGAGCTATTCACAAGATGCTTAAGAAGATCAATAGATTATATTTTTGAAAAAAGTATTGCATCATGAAAAACTACTTGAGTGTATTTTGCTCCAAATACACTCGAGTGTATTCTAGCCTGACTCATATATATATATATATATATATATATATATATATATATATATATATATATATATATATATATATATATATATATATATATATATATGAGGTTAGGAAGTGTGTACCGACCGGTACATGCAACTTATATGTACCGGCCATGAAAATGACATATGTAGAATTCATTTATTCAATCTAACCTTATAGATTGAATCAAAGTTCAATAGATTAGACGTGTTTAAAAAATCACAACCATATCTCATGTATATCATGAGATATAACAATATATGATTCAACGGTTTCTGCAATTCTTGTAACTTACCGTTGATTAGAAAATGTATATATTCATTCATTTGATGATCTAGGAACTTCAATTTGAAGTGATTTTTGATACACATGCTATCAAAGGGGTATGCATCACATCCATAAGGTTGGATTGCTTTTTATACTTTAGTAATAATCACAAATGAAGGTGGGTACATGTAAGCTACATGTACTCAGGTACACAATTCTTTTAGCCTATATATATATATATGGGATTGCATGTGGTATTTAATCAAATACGCACATTAATCATTTTAATATTTGCATCGTATGCAATAAATGATAAAAAACTAAATGTAATCATATCAATTTAAATCCACATACACCGTAAATTGATGTGGCTCTGATACCACTATTGGGAAATCGGGGCAAAAGATAAGGCAGCGTTAACAAAAATTTAATGTTTGATTCCCTAATCAACAAGATCTTGTCAACAACGATGTATCTAGGAAAGAGGATAACAAGAGTTATACTTGATCCTGAGAAAGTTTAGTGACAACTGATAACACACAAATTTATGCATTTATGCTAAGCATTTATTTATGGTTTTGTGTCACTATAGCCTTAATATGCCCAAAATAACCTATGTTTCTTATCTTTTAATCATTTATGTCTTTTCTTAGATAAAGTTTCTCAACTAGCCAATTTTGGGACTTGCAGGCACCGAACTTGAAAAGAGATCTATTCTCCATGATTTCTCCCCAACACACAATTTTTGTAGCAGCTAGACTCCCATCCGTCACGACTGCAGTGGACTAAGCATTGCAGTATGTACACCAGTTTAGGAGACGGTGGTCTCAAGAAACATTTGATATCTTGGACCCTATTTTTGATGGCTAGTCCTTTATCAGGATGCAACCTCGCCAATCAAAAGGTCTCATCGACGCTGGCCCCTCAACCACCACTAATACCCCCCCAGGGTGGGTTCATTTCATGATGCCGCAACCATGACGAAGAAGAAGTGACCTCGATCGCAACTGAGGTACATCCTCCTACACTGTGACCGCTGCCAAGATGAAGTAACCTCAACCACGACCGAGGTACACTTTCCTCGACCTCGACTGCGACCATGGTATCTACCTGCCCCTAGATCGTGATCGAGGCATCCACCTCGACCGCGATCCAAACCTCGATCGCGACCAAGGACTACATCTCGACCGTAAATTGACCACGACCGCAGGGTGCACCACGACCACGACTGAGTAAGACAGTGGTCTGGATCAGTACCTTGACCATTTTGCCTATAAATACACACCCCCAGCAACCTGGAGAGGGGTTCCGATCTGGGGACTTTTTCCACCTAGTGGTTCCGACCTGGTGAGGTTCCCAGAGCCCCGTGGGAGAGTCTGAAGGTCTGAGAAGTCCAAATCACTCATTCTACGTGTTAGTATATATGCCCATAGAGCCATCCCAAGCAATTGTATGGAGTCAGATATTAACTAATAAATCAATGTAATTATTTGGTTTATTAATGAATTCTAGAATATTCTAATTAATCTACGAGTGTTTTAATTAATGTAATGTTTCTATTTACCGATGGGTTTAGGAAACCCTACTTCCCTTTGTCTCCTATATAAAGGAGCTTGACGGTCGATATCTATATAAGATATTGAGAGAGGCTTTTTAGTTTACGCTCACGTACGTAAATCCTAGTCGTCACCGTCCTCAGAAGAGAAAGGAGAGAACCGTGACACTAGCACGCTGCCACACAGAGACGACTCCTTCCCGCCGGCTTAGGAAGTATGACGTAGAGTTCCAGTCCATCCACGTGGATGAAGTAGAGACATAGATACTGAGACACCTACTTTCAGAGGACATTTATGACCATCCGTACGCGCTACGGGCGGCGTACATCACCGCACGAAAGGAGCACTGTCAGATCTTCCTGCGATACACTTAACAAATGGGTGAGAAGTTCTGTCTGTGTAGGCCAGCATTGTTGCACAACATTGTGCAGCGGGACATCGCCGGACTTGCTCCGCGATAAGGTATATCCTGCAAACACTCTTTCCGAATACGTTGTTGTCGACGAGATCCTATTTTGGGTTGTGTGGAATTTTTGTTGCTTCCACTGTGCATGTTTTCTCCACAAAACCCAACACTACGCCCATCTCTTCAGGGTTCTTCCACCTCTCCACCATCTTCTACCTCCAGACTTAGATCTCAAAAGGCGGAAGTTGAGGAGAGAGAAGACTAAGGATCCATCTTCTTCAAGAGAAGGAGACATCCACACCATCATATTTCACCCTCATCCACCAACTAAGTTACTATTCAGGGAAGGTCTAGAGAGTAAGGAGGCCGAGGAGCCTAGAAGATCAAGGAGGATGACCCAAAAGATGAGATCTGGCCTATACGGAGACTAGGGAGTGAGACCCACCTCTCCTGTACGGGCTAAATCTCTTCTTCTTCTCCTTTCTTCTATTGTTCTCCTTTATTTTTGTTCAAATGATGTTCTTCCATCTTTGTTCGGTGCCAACTATGCTTGTCTACGCCTAGTTGAGCTCCTTCTTGGCTATGTAGCCCATTTTTGGCATGTTTATGTATTTTTACCTTAAGAAAGTAGTTTTATTTCAGATCTAGCACGTTTTATGTTCTATCTCCTCTTTCTAGTTATGATTGCTAGTTTGGTTGATCTCCTTCATGTTTGAATTGATATTTCTTCCTACATCGAGAGATTTGTTGTAGAAATAGACAAGAGAAGATAGTTTGGATAGAAATTTGAAAGGAGGACGGTTCAAGGTCATTTGTTCCTAACATCTCAGAGTAATCTAGACCTGAGAAGGTATCTAGGATGTTCTAGGATGTTGGTTTGTCATCCTTGAGAGAGATTTCATACCATAGATGGGTTTTAGTCACACTGTGCGAGAGAGATTGGGATGACCCACATAACAGATACCATAGTGTGTGCTATGTGTGAATCTAGGTTTCTTACTAAGGTGTTCGAGGGTTGTCTACGCCGAAGAACGAGTGCATAGACTTCCCAAGTTGTGGTTACTTAGCCGGGAACTCCTTCTCTCTGAATAGTAGAATCCTATGAACTCTATTTTATTTTCTTTTCTTTGTTCTATTTTAATTCTGACAACTCGCTAGACTAATTCTAGCCCTTATCCTTCCTCAACTATCGTCTTGGCTCATCTGACTTAAGAACAAAATCTCAAGCGTCCTAAACATCACCACATCCCTGTGTTCGACCTTGTATATCTACTTCGACCCCGTAATAAATTTGTGGGTGTCCTTGAAGGTTTTAGGTTGCAAATTTAAAGGTTTGATTCCTTCTGAATCTGCCTCCCCTTCTGGATGCATGATTCAGGTAGATCAACAGCTCTTGTTGCAATATTGTTGTATGCCTTTCTTCAAGCTGTACCTAAACATCATCAGTAGTGGCCTCCTGGTTGATCACCATAGACTGCAATTGACTTTATCCTCCTACTGACAGGAAACTGCCTCCTTGCCTCAAGAGTAGTCCACGTGGACCATTGAGAGTTCCAGGTTGTGCTACCAAAGCCAACATGAAGGGGTTGTGCCTTCCAATGTTAGTGTACTAGCACCGTCTTGCTCTCCCACAATTGTCTCTCTCTTGCTTTCCCTCCTATTTATGGGTAGGACTTGCTCGGACTCTCTTGGTTACCACAATCAGAGAAGACAACAATTGTCAGAGGTTATTATTGTGTCTAGAAAGCCCCCAGTACCCCTATATTTGTAGGAGGGTCAGGGTCCAGGTTTCTAGTTGATCTGGGAGTCGAAGAGATGGAATTTTATGAATTTTCTAGAAGATACAAATGTGAATCGTTCGGTTCAAGCCTTGAACCAATCGGTTCAGTAATTTTACTATTTTAAATCAAATTGGCATTCAATATTTATTAATGCCAATCGTGACAACAACATCAATCCTTGATCCAATCAAATTGATCATTGAGTCGGACGATTTAACACTTGAACTGGTCGTTTAAGACATTGAGTTGGTTGGTTCACTTGGTGAATCAATCAGTTATTGCCATGTTTCAATCATTGTTTGGCCAATGTTGTTTCCACTTGACCTAGACACTTGAATCAATTGGTTCAACACTTGAACCATTCAGTTCATTATCCACTCGGCCAATTTCCAACCGTTGTTGTTTAAATTAAATACCTAAACACTTTAATAATCAAGTTAAACACATTCATGAATAAAATCCTATTCCATGTGCATTCTATATGTGTGACCCTATAGGTTTAAATTACATTGGCACTGAACGTTCATAACCAACTTATGACATCACAAGAAATGAGCGGTATCTAGAGAACTATCCAGGTAATTTGAAAAGTTGGAGAACAACTTAAACCTACAATTTGTGGTTAGTGTTACCATGATTGTATAGTTTCTTTGTCTCTAATATCTGGATTGGACTCGAGGTATGGAATCATCATCCTCTCAACATTCAATTCATGTCCATTGAACTAGAGCAAACTGTTTGAGATGCATGTGAGTTCACATATCACATATTGAATCACATGAGTGTGATGCATTTCTCAGTCTTACTTATCAAGTGGCTTGTATATCAATCTCTTATAGGAGGGACAAATCACATCTACATCACTCACACTCAATCCCTATGTGTTATAGAGTACTCGAGCATCACCTTTATGGCAACTCTTATTCAAGGTCAAGTTGGATGATGTCTAAGTCCAACAAATGATATGTGATGAGTGTAGTAGTTTCAGGTCTAAGAACCACAATCACCACTATCACTGTGAGAGATGATTCGACTACCATTATATGGTTTCTATGTATGAATCTCAAGGTAGGTCTGTCTAATATATTATTCTATAACATGTACATATGTGCTTGATTTGATATCACATATCATGACTAATGAGACTCTGTCATCACTCAACACACACTCTAGTCTTATGTAGCATTGTCATCTATTTTGCTTCTATAGTAATATCTAATTAGGGACATAACAAGAATATATGTACTCTTATCATACATATGATCTCGTTGTTTAGGTCATCAACCTAAAGACATATGTCATTGAGTAACATCATTATTTAGACTTCTATTATATATGTGTCATCATCTCATGATTGAGACAAATATAATAAACAGAATTACATTTATCATTATCAAATCGGGTATCTTATGCCACATTACAATCATCATATTATTGGCTCTCTGGACATACATATCAACATACATATCAACAATGAGATCTTTTGTATTTGACCATGCGTACCAACGGTCTTCTGGTTAAACATATTATCGAGGTTATTTTGCATGTTGAATGAAACCTCGCTTTATCTTTTGATATAAAAAAATCGTAACAAAAAAGTATATGTAACAAGACACAATCATAGAACAATTGGTTCTCTACGTACACGACATCGATAACCATCTTGAGGTGTCCATGCTCAGCTCGATATAGATCTTGGAAAATATTTCCTTACATTTTAGCATACATAATATAGAAGATCGCAATCCTTCTCTTCTTCTACTAAGTAAATTGTATCCCCAAGGAGATTACATCAAGATATATGTTGACAGATGAGCGTCGTTTGTGAATTTGGGTAACAAATTTCCCAATATTTGATTACACAATGAATGATTGGTTCCTAGCAAGCTGTCGACCAGCATCCATGCAGATAATAAGGTTTTGCGTAGCGTCAGGCGTCAGCGCCAACCTCACCTAGTACGGAGCTTGTCCAATCGACATGCAACAGTCAATACAGGGATTTAATATGCTGCAGAGAAACTTTAAAGAGCAAATTAATTGATGCATAGCATACCATAACGAAACAAATGAAAATTCAACATCCACCGAATGTAGCCTCAGCTAGGAATCAACATAATATCTTTCATTTGAGATCCAGCTCGTCGAGGGTGTTGTTTTTGTGCTTATTAATGGTCCGTTGATGGACGGTGACACCGAATCTAAATTACATGCAGGACAGCACGAGGGCATGCCCCCATTCGTAAAGGCAAACAACCCATAGTGGACATCAAGCTTGATTGGGAGTTACTCCGTTTTTTTTTATTCATTACTTCGAAATCATTAATTGTATTTATAATTCAGCACATAAATAATAAAGAGTAAAGACGCGGTAGTCATCAGAGATAGTCTAACTAGGAACATGTAAAGTGAACTTCCCCGTTCAAACATATTTTATCCTATGAGGTGCCGTTGTTGTATTGTGGTTATTAAATTATGGTCATTAATTGAAGGAATGGCACCATACGCTGAATATACAACTACAACTAGTGCAAGGCGCATTCGTGACGACATCTCCCTAGCTAACTGACAACAAGTCCTATTCAAAATGCCTTCATTTCTTTTCTTCTTTATTAATACGACTATACATATGTTGACGTTGGTGTATATAGGTCTTAAACATGGTGGTACTTGCGGTCCGACAAGAAGCCCCGGGTATTGAAGCATTGGTTCATCTTACATTTCACACACGCATAGGTCACTAAATACACATCATGCTCATCATCATCTAAGTCTCAATCTCAACTATGTTGGCATCGCTACGTGAATCCTTTTTTAATCGGCTATATCATGGGTGGTACTTTATCAAGATGTAAATATTCAAAGTTTCTTTATGTACTCTTCCCAAGTTCTGTTTGACTCAATCACCTTGCTTTGAATAGGTATGATTAGCAGTCATCATTCCACATGTCTATATCATCTTTGTATCATCTTTGACAGTCTTAGCGTAACTTGTCAATAAATGTTCATCGCTCCTATTTTGTTTGTGATGTAAATATTCTTCAAACAGTCTTTTCTTACCTTCCCACACATCCATCTCAACATATTAATTTTAGTTACATTTGCCTTGCTGAGACCTTATTAAATATACAATAAAAAAATACTCAACAATTAAAATAAACAAACTAGGTTAAGTCACATAATCACATCCATTTTGAAACCAGTTTAATTTTCTATCTATTGTTGTTTTTACATTTCTCTAGCATTCTTAAAAGAAACTAACACAAAGGAAGTTGTCTCTTAAATGAGCAAGAGAAAAGGGATAGCATATTTTTTCCCACTAATAGTTTAGGCCCTAGAATATATGGAAGAAGGTCAATCGAGAATGATTCCAGTATCTCTATGTGTGATTTTTCATTGGAAGTCTAGTTGGAACAATGCAACATTCATGTTGATTAATATTATCTCTAAACCAATATTTACTTGTACAATTATCTTCATTGTAAAATACATATTATAATGTTATATCATAAATGCACTACTAAATTATTGGATTTTTTGTGACCAAAATATTCATATTACTAATTATTACAATTATATTTGATGCACATATATGCATTTTATATACCTGTCAGATACATATTAAGTCAAGTTTAGTCTGATTTATTAGCTAATAATCCATACTATTATTATGCCATTAAAGATTACTTCTGAACATATATTACTAGTTGTATTTTGGCCACACTAATTATCTAAATCAGACTAAACTAAGTGCTTTGGGTGAACCTGGTTCGGCCTTGTAGCCAGCATTTACTTTTTGCCCGGCCTTAATTATTCGCACCACTATAGTTATGTTGTATTCATTCTAACATGTAGTAGTTTAATTCATTTTAGCAACTTGATCTGAAGTGATTTGTTCATTTAATGGTTGGATTTTGCATGTAATTCATTTCATTTTGACAACTTTTTTTGGGTCAACTAAACTCGTGGGCTCTTTTTCATTTTTCTTATAAAGTGATGAGTAGGTACAATGTGTTCCATTACCCAAACTGAGTAACAAAGAGAAGAAAAGTAAGTTGTACAATATGTAAGAATTCATATCTATAAGTGTGGAGTGAACATCCAAATGCCCAAGAGCAAGAAGGAACTTCAGTACCAAAGAACAAAGGGACCAAAGAGCGTGCAGCAACAGATGGAAAAAAGGTCCTCCTCAAACAGACCTCCAAATGAACCATAACACCTGTGAGATATCAAGAAAACCTCCCAACAGAAAATGTATCGAATATCCAAAGAACATCACCACTGAAATGTTGAAGAGAGCCTCCCAATAGTAGGGTAGTAAAACCAAAGAGGTGAACCACAAAGAGCCAGGGAGAGAGTCATAAGCTCCATCAACAAAAAATGCAAGTGTCCTCAATAATAAGCTTCTGATTGATACTTGAAGGCTTGGATATATTGTTGTGAACTCTTCTATTCCTTCTCATCCAAACATGATAGATAATATAGGCAATATATGATATAACATTACAATTCGTATCAGAGATGACATCATCCCATCATTTAGGGCAAGAGAAACTAGGGAATAACTCCTCCATAAAGAACCACATATCAGCAGAAAAGGGACACCCAAAAACAATATGATTTGTATCTTCAGAACTCAGCCTACATAAAAAGCAAATGGATGCCAATTGAATTCCTCTCCTTTGAGCATAATCTAATGTGGGAAGTCTATTATGACCATATTTCCAAAGATTGAGAAGAAAACGATTAGGAGATCTACATTTCCAAATCCACTCAAAAGGCATTGCTTTTCCACTAAAAACACAAATTTGATCGCAAACATCCTCTAATTTAATATGTTCCTTTCCCGAAAAAACCTAATGGTCTCTGTCAAAAAGATAAATATCAAAACCAAGAATATAGAAGCAAAGACCTTATAATTCCTAGAAATAGGGATATCCCAAGCACCATTTGAAATAATACAATTGAGATGTGAGTCTCGAGGAAGTCCAGATTTAATGAAGATATCCTTGCTAAAGAAATCATAGAGGAACTTGCCTTTGACCCAAGGATCAAGCCAACACTTGAAAAGGGACCCATCACTAATCTTAAACTCAACAGAACGGAGCAAATCATATCTACATCTAAGAAGGTGATTAAAAATCTAGGAGAAATTATTAGAAGGGCTAATAGACTAGAAGGATTCTTTCTTTATGTACTTCTCATTGATCCACTTGACCCAGAAAGAGTCCTTCTTTCTTGAAATATCCCAAGCATTCAGAATAAGGCAAGTCAAGGCTGCATCTTTACTTTTCCTTAGAGAAAGACCTCCTTCGGCTTTAGGAAAAATAATAATAATCTATTTAACCAAATGTAAGCTTCTTTTACTTTCGTATGAGCCCCAGAGAAAATTCCTACACATCTTGTCAATCTCATCCAATATAGATCATGGGATCGGAAAGGAGAAAAGCCAGTAAAGATGCATGCTAGAAATAGTGGACTTGATAAGCTCCAGTCTAGAAGCCATGGAAAGAAGCCTGGACTTCTGGTATTCTAGCCTTTTTCTTGATTCTATCCACAAGATTTAAGTAATACCTGCAAGCCAACTTACCAATAAAAAGAGGCACACCAAGATACTTAGAAGGAAAGGAGCCTTCTTTAATGTTCATAATATCAGAGATGAGGACTTTGCCAATGTCTTTATTAAAGAAAATTAAGATCTCTTGAAAATTGATGCGAAGACCAGACATATTACCAAAAGAAGAAAGAACACTCTTGATGTTAGAAGCACTATGAGGGTCAGCTTTTGAAAAGATTGTCAAATCATCAGCAAAAATAAGATGAGAAATATGAACATCTTTAGAAGCATGAATAGGAATGATATCATTGTTAATCAAGTTGTAATTTATAAGAACACAGAAACCCTACATATCCAATACAAAAAGATAGGGTGCAATGGGATCTCCCTGTCTAATACTATTTGAAGGTTTGAAAGAAAATGTTGGCTCACCATTTATATGCTGATAAGATGAAGACATGAAGATCATCTCAATCAATCCAACCCAAATGATAGGGAAACCCAACTTCAAGATAAAAAAAATAAAGGTATTTCCAACTGATCAGATCATATGCCTTTGAAGTATCAACTTGAAGACACATTTTGTCATACACTTTCTTCAAATTACTAAGAATTTCATTTGTAAGAAGGACAAAAACTTTAATCGGTCTTCCTATAATAAAAGCACATTGATTAATGCTAAATAGAGAAGGTAAAACCACTTGGAGATGATTTGCTAAAATTTTGGAAATGATTTTATAAATATCATTGCAAAGGGCTATTGGTCTCCAATTCTTAATGTCAAAAGTGTCACCATTCTTTGGAATAAGAGAGATAAAGGTATGGTTGGATTCTAAAAGCATCCTACCATTGACAAAAAATTCATTGACAAGACTAATATGAGCACTAATAATAGGCCAGGCTTTCTTGAGAAAAAACTCATTAAATCCATCAGGCCCAGGAGCCTAATCTTCCTTCATATTAGAGATAATATCATCAATATAAACTTGATACACTTGGGAAGTAAGAAATGATTTTTGAGAATCACTTAAGATAGGTCCTTCCCATGGGCCATTCTAGGCAGAACCTACATCTTTATTATTGAAAAGAGAAGAGCAAAAATCAGAAATAAAGGTATGAATCTCTTCTGGATCATGAGACAGAGAGTCTCCAATAGGAAGGGACTTGATCTGATTGCGAATCCTTCTGGTTTTCATTGAAGTATAGAAAAATTTAGTGTTACTATCACCCTCTTTCGACCATTGGACCCTTGACTTCTATTTGAAAAAAGACTCTTTGTCCAGTTCTGCTTGGTGAGCTAATTTATTTTTTTAAGGCAATGTTGGTAGCATCCAAATAAGAGTTAGACTGAGCAATCCTAGCATTAGAAGAAGTAATATGATCATTAGAGCAAAGGTCACAAACAGTAGCCCAGTTCCAACTTTTTATCTTAACTTTCAATTTGTAGAGTTTCCTATAGACTCTATACATAGCATGGTCGTGGATATCAAGACTCCAAAAATCTTTAACAATATTAAGAAAATTGGCATGCCTGGCCCACAAATTTATAAACCTAAAAGGGGAATTAACTTTCCTACTAGACCCAAGTTTCAGAGAAATGATTATGTGGTCACTAATCGTGTTAGAAACACATTGACCAAAAATTTAAGAATTGAAATTAAGGAACTCAGAATTGTGGATGGTTTTGTCAATTTAAGTAGTTGTGTGATCCAGTCTATGTTGGTGGTTAGCCCAAGTGAAAAACAAACCATGCAAATTAACCTCAAAGAGATTACAATCTAAAAGAAAGTCATTGAAGTCAACCATTGATTTCTTAGAAGGGGGATGCCTACCAATCTTTTCATCTTCTTTTCTAACAGCATTGAAATCACCCATGATGACCCAAGGAGTACTAATGCAATTACACAAATCTGAAATAGAAGTCCACAGGCCGACTTTCTCATTATTTCCATTATGACCATATACAGTAGTTAAACTTAGAGTTTGATCACCCAGAAGGACATTGACATGAATAAGCTGATTTGTTTCCTTAACTTTTATAACATCACAGGAATCTTCTTTCCAAAGGGTAAGAATTCTCCCCAAAACATGGGATTCATGATTAGCAATCCAATTGTACCCATTGAAATGTCTAGACAAGAAATTAGGAGCCTTCTCTCTTCTAAGTTTAGTCCCAACAAGAATAACAATATCACTTTGTAATCTACTAATCTCCTCTTCGATACCAGTAATCTTCTTACTGATACCTCTAACATTCCAAGAGTATATGTGGAGAGGAGGATTTATTGGATAAACTCAGTTAGCCTCATCATTCTTTTCATTGATTATCTCTAGACCACCAGGAGAAGAGTTAATGGACGGAGAAAATAAGAGACAATGAAACATACTTGAGTTAACTTTCTTATTATTATCAGGTGGAGGAGAGAAAGAAATATTACCCATACCAGAAGAAGAGGGAATATCCTTACTAGAACCAAAGACAGGGAATGGAGTTGACGGAACAGATTTCCTCCCCTGAAGCGACACAACCAACTCAACATTGTGTTGAAGGCCTAAGGGGTTCAAAGGAACATCCAAAGGAAAATCGCCTGGAGAAACCTCAAAAGATATATTAACAACAACCTCAATAGTTTCAACGAGCGGAATCCCAGGCTGGTCTGGAAGATCCATACCAGTAGAGAATCTACATTTCTCTTCTTCATGACCATAGAAGGAACACTTGGAACAAATATGAGAAGTCCACTCATAGAACATATCAACTATGTAAGAAGCACCATCGTCGGCCTGGAGATCAATGAAAATAGGAAAATATGAAGACGACAATATAATGAATGAGATCCTAGCATAATCCAATCTCGAGCATAACCTTGTTGCTTCATCGGCACACACTGGAGTACCCAAAAAGGAACTGATGTGTTCATACATCTTCTTATCCCAAAGATCAATAGGAAGTTTGTAGATATGAATCTAGATTGGGATATCCTTAATAGCAATCGTGGTAATATCTTGACCAAGTTTCCACTTCAAAAGAATAAGAGGATGGTCCAGAGTTACTGGCTAACTTAAGATATGTCGCATTAGAGAAACGTATAATAAAGAGATCGTTTCCCCTTCCAACCACTTTCAAAGAACCAAGCGGCTTCGACAACCAGTAGAGGTAGCTTTCAAGAGAAGGTAAGTGCAGAGTAAATCCAAGGACATAGCCCGCTAGACAAAATTTCCACGTAGGAGAATTACCATCGAGTTCTGATGTCGAGAATATGAGTTTACCATCCTTGACCGTGACAGACGTAGTTTCCAGGGCATAAGGAGCATGTAAATAGGTTCCTTTAGAGATTTCCGCACAATCCCTCAGATCATTTGGAAGAAGAAGCCGAGGAGAATGTGGATCTGGAGCGTCATCACACTTCTTCCAAATTTGTTGGACATAACGTTGATTCTGAGATCGGGGATGGTGGTGCCCAGTCGCCTGCTCACATTCTCCCTCCGACATCGCGTTCTTGTTCATTTTGACAACTTGATCTGAAGTGGTTCGTTCATTTAACTGGTTTTTGCCTTCCTTCGAGAAATGCAATCTAGATTAACCTTTGTCAATGATGTGATTCACCAGATATATTTATACCCAAAGAATACGTGAGAAACTCAATTGGACGATGAGCTAAGTTATCTAAACAAAGTTGTAGTTAAAATGCAAGAGAAACTAGGGTTAGGTTACACATACAGCAAAACATATATTACACCCTATTAAAAATCTTAAGAAATAACTAAGAAAATGTAGTTAGGTGAGCAAGGAGTAGACCATCACTGAATTAACTGTATATAGAAAAGCAAGTGGAGAGCACCGGATCACCGAGGAAGATTTTGAGAAACTCAAGGAATAATATTGGTAGTTTTTCTATATGGGTTTTGAGAATTATAGACCGGCCAAGTAAGATACATGTCAGTTTTTTTTCCTTCTAAAACACGAGTTTTTTTCCTAGAGCCATGTTGGCCTATCGATATTGTGGACCTTCTTCTTTTCCTACCCCGTGATAGCCGGTATAACAGTGATTTTAAATTGCTATGATATAATCCAATTGTTATTAATCTGTATACTAGTGACATACTGCTAAAAGCCTAAACAGCCACTCGCGTTAAAGAGCCATGCGTGACTGGTGACTGGTGAGACAAGTACTTGGAAATGTCTTTTTATAGCATGCTACCGGGTTAACTTTTTGTCTTCCGCTTACTTGTCTCACCTCGTATACCTTTTCCTCTTTTTAATAATTGTGGGAAGTACTCCTCTAAATGTTTGTATTTTTGTTGATCTTGTTGTCATCTTATAGAGAAAATAAAAGATGAGGGGAGATCACAAGAAGACGAGAGAGTGTTGGGCAAGAAAGTAAAGAAATTAAGAAGTTGGCCACCAGCTGTAACTCCGGCGCCTGCACGCCGCACGCACGAGCGGACCAGCCATGCATTGCCATTCGCCAACCCAGCAAACTGTAAAGCAAAGCAGTTAAGCAGGCGCAGTCAGGTCCAGCACTGTTCAGCTCAGACGACATACCCTGAACAGCATGCTGCCGGCTTCTCTTTTAGATTCATTTTTGATTCCATAGTTTGCATTGAGATCGATGAATAGAAGTAATTTACGCGAATGGAAAAGAATTAGTATGTAAGGAAAGAGATATTTTAAAAGGTTGGAAAATTTTACAGCTTAAAAAACAGAATCTCATTTTAAGACCTCTGATTTAACTTAATTCGTGAATCATCCGATGAGTATAGCGGAGGTGGTCCGACACGGCTTATTTTCTCTTGGAGACCCAGGTTCAAAATAAATGTTGTGCATTTTAGTTAATGTCCTCCGGACTCAGACACGCTGTTTCAAGGATGGGGAGACACTGTCTCTCCTAACTAAAAAAAACTTAGTCCGTGAATCATGTTTTGTTATTTTTATCATCTGTCATTTGCTTGTGTGGCCATGTTTTTGTGGTGTGCATATTTTTTGTGGGTTTATGTACAAATTATCCTTGGGTGTGGGTTTCCTTATAATTTGTACACATCATGTTTGTTTGTTTTCTTCTCTCTATTTGGCCCTGGTGGATGTGCTTAAGTGATCCAAGCTAACCCTGCTGACATTTCGTCAATTGAAAACTGATGTGGATGGTATGTCCTTCCATCGGTAGATAACCAATAGAAGTGTGCCTTTGTCTTTCATCCGTTGGAGACCAATGGTGTTGCTTTGTCCTTCCATCCGTAGGAAGATTAATGGAAGTGGTTGGCTGTGTGACGTCTGTGTGTCCTTCGATTGTCTACTGGCAAAACAGCTGGTTCGATGAGCGGTAGATTTCCATTTTCATCAGTTGAGTATTGATGGTAATCTTATCCGTATGCTGCTAATTTTGTATGTGTGCTGCTTAGAGGTGTGTCTTTTGATAGTTTTCCAATGAAGTTTTTTGCTCGCATCTACCGAGGAAACTTCATGTTGACGTGTATCAATAGAGTTTCTAGCAGTGTTTATAGATGGAGCGTTGGGGTCTGTCTACCGATGAGATGATTGGTCGACGAAGGCACATCGATCTGACCATGATATGACAAAATTGACTATTTTCTCTCTCCTCTAGGGCTAGATATACATCATTTGTCTTCTCTTCTGGTTTCACTTATTCAAGTTGAACCTTGAGGTGGTGTTGCAAAGCGACACACTATCGGTTGACGAAAACCGATGAGAATTTTTTTGTCATCGATATTCACCTCTGACGACATCTACCTTCATTCTCTTCTCTACTGATGTGAGAGGAGCCATATGGTGTCTCCCAGGCTTGGATCTAGTAAGTGGAGCCTCGATCTTGCGATCTTTTGTCAATATTTCGCCTTCTTGCTCTTTCAAGCGTTTTGATGATTTTTATCTAGAGTTTGGCTATAGAATTTTACATCATGTTCCATATTCTTCGTTCTTGCTTAGTTGCATCTGGGACGTGAGTCAACACAAGTAGAGGGTGTTCTTGTGAAGCAACTCAGATCTTAGAGACTTTGCCTCTGATGTTGGAGGTTGTCGTAAGACTTTGAGTTTCACAGTGGTTCCTTATGTGCAAACTTGTTTCTGTCTTTGTCAGGCGAGTGAAATAACATTTGACTCGTTTATTTTTTACTACATACTTGCATATCAAAGATCTTTCTATGATATCCTTACAATGTTAAAAGATGAAAGTTTTATGTACCTTGAACCTAGATCGACGTATATGTGGCTACTATGAATACCCATTTTATGTTAAAAGATTATTATCCTCTATTCTAGTCTGTAGATATAGTTCTTAACAACCGTAGAAGTTAAAGAATCCATCTTTTCGTGATATGATCTTCATGTCCATGAAATATTGTTTGTAAGTTATTTTTGCCTAATGTATGCCCTAAGTACGTGTCTTTGTTTGTTTCATTGTTGTTATGCTGTTAGAATACGTGAAAATGGCTCAATAAGAGGAAAAAGGAGGCCCCTGAATATATTTCTTCTTGTCTGGACATGAGTCCCTAATGCTATAACAACTGATTGTTTTCGGGAAACTTATTGCTATGGATTATATCAGAGGATTGATTTTTTTAACACCTTGAAGTAAATAGAGGCGGGATATATGTGCCTTGCCTTGAGAAATTAGGTCATCATGGTTAAGTATTTTATATCTTCTAAAGTTATTAATGCATAACTTTTTACTTATTTTTGTTAGCTTTTTATACTCTAGTTGATGTAATGTAGAGCAATGAACATAATCATCAAAAGAGAAACATAAGTGGCAGATCCCCAAGTCTATAGATGTATTCCCCTGGATTGTTAAAGGGAGTAGTGAAACCAGTAAATCTTGTAGTAACGTAGAGTTGTGAGAAAATGATCAAGCCATATATTAGTGACAATATGGGAATGTTTAGGGTTGTAATAGCCTATCATACTTAAATTGTGTTTGAGACTCGATAAAGATTGATGGTCCATTAGAAATGTATGGGAACTGGGATGACTAAATGGAATATGTCATGAAGGGTTATTACCATGTGTTTGGTTCCATGATCTCTATATCCAGGGTGGACCTCGGTTTGGTGGATCTGCTTTTAAGTATAAATCCTTGGTAGACCACTCAGTGGGATCCCTACATTTTATCTTACCTAACTTTTACCAGAGATTATGTAGAGATATCTAGGAAACCTAGTTATCATTAAATTTTGTATGGATGGCTAGAATGGATTTAGCATTTATCCAGTGGATGGAGTGGTATGCCTCAATCAGCCCACAACACACATGAAATATATTTTAGGTGTATATATACGTGTAGGCTTAATTGGTGCTAAATATGGTTGTGCCTTAAACAGATCATCTCATTTGTAGTTTGAAATGTATGTAATTTCTAACATCCTTGCAGGTCATTTTGATATGAGAAAGGTTGGGTGAGTGTGTACTTCCTATTACACTAATAATACATTTACTAAATTGTTTAATTACTTTGCTTACACTATTTAAATAGTAAAAAATAGATGTTTTAGATGTTATATCATATTTTTGGGTCTTGGGGTCTCACCCATGTACTTTTTCATACTTTTTAGGTGAACGAATGAACTATTTTGGTAGTGCCTAACAAGATCAACAAGGAGGAATTTGGCACTAGTTTTGAGGTGGTTGATATTTTCCTGAAAGTATCTTAGAGGTAGGGGACGTTCGTGTGACCACCTCCAGAGATAAAGTTTATAGTGATAGAGTCTTATTTGTCCATGTATATTTAGGTCTAGGCAGGAATATTTTGTAGTATCCTCCGCTTTAAGCTTTTCCATGCATGCATGGTCTATAGAGTCATAATTATAAGAGTTGTAGGCTATTTTCATGCATATTTGATATTAATACCACATCTGCTAAACTGATTACTATGTATTGTGATATTATGAGCATGGCTCCTGAACATTTTGTAAAGCTATGTGTCATAATTTGTAAAGCTTTGTAATGTGTTCTTGTGAACTCTAGTAGACATTGTTAGTTGATGATAATGTATCTATGGTCTTTGGAACTTTTTTTATATTAGTGATCTCTATGTGGCTTATGTGGTTAGTGATGCTCATGGTTTACAATTTGGTTTTGTTTTAAGTAATATCGCTTTATGGCATTGGAGTGTCACACTCAATAGCTAAACTGAATTGGAATCCCATATTAAATGCAACAATGAATCTAGTTGTATGGAATTCCCTTCTACTGTAAACAATTTTGATATTTAACAACTACAACCCAAAACCATTGGCAAAAGATGATGCATACTGAAACTTTTCCCATTAGTAGGTATAAGGCATGCTATGTACACTCTAATTATAAAATCAAACAGAGACAATGATTTGGAAAGGATAAAACAAGAAAGGTATGTTCTTTATATGGTATCCATAAGGAGTTTAATAGTTAATGACTTTCATTAATAACAATATGAGTGTGGAGAAAGTACGAGAAAAGTAAAAGAATGGTACCATAATACCCATTTACAATAATAAGGGATACACTCAATGTTTCATAGACCACAAAGATTTTAAGTTGACATGTCGCATTATGAAGCTTTAAGAGTGAACTGTTAAGCCAAAACTAAGATCTATATTGTAGATATTAGAAAATCAAGTTGATTTATTTCTAGAACATCCACAAGGAGGCATATGAAGAACTCTAACATAACAAAAGAGATCGTCGCATTATTTTTCATCAATTTAGAAAAGGCATATGATTGATTACCATGGGAAGTTCTTTTGTGGACTTTGGAGAAAAATGGTGTTATAGTCCAGAATAATTAAATTGATTAATGACATGTATGATTACTTAGTTGTGTATTGTAGAGATCTATAAGGAAACTCTCTAAAAAAATTAATTACAGTTGGGATACTTCATGGAAGGGATCTAAGCCTATATATATATATATATATATATATATATATATATATATATATATATATATTATATTCATTCTTGTTATGGATGAGTTTCCAAAGCATGGACAAGATAATATCTCTTGTTGTATGTTATTGTTAATGATATTATGTTGATTGATGGAAGTAAGCACAACTAAACCACAAAGTTGAAATTTGGAAACATCTAATGAAAGTAAGCACAATTAAACCACAAAGTGATATGCTTTCTAATGGTTTCTTTGACAAGCCCAAACCGACAAGTTTTAGTCAGGAAATGAACCAATGTGCTTTCTGCTTATGCTTACATATGGAATATGCAGATAGCATAATTGATGCAAATCATGGTTTGCCTTTTGATGGCGCTATCGAGTGATGAAGGTACAATTCTAACTGATGATGTGATAACTTGACTTCATTTTCTCTCTCCTCTAGGGCTATATATAGCCATTGATCCTTCCTTCTCGTTCTTCTATTTCCTATGATTTTTGTCCTTAGTCTAATCCAATTTAAAACCAACCAAAATCAAAGACCAATATTTTTGGGTGTACAAATCAAATAGAATAAATATTTTTGTTAGTGATGATGTTTACATTTGGTCATTTATAATGGATTGTACGACGGTTTATTCTAGAAATTACAGCATGTATATCACTTGTTAAGTTTTTATCAATCAAGGCTATGTAGTAAATATATGTCACATTATGACAAAAGACCAGGTCATAAGAATATAATGATATATAGATAACTAATTTTTTTGTTTCACTCTGTTAGAACAAAAATGTATTCTAATATAATGGTCTATAAACAAAATATACTTACGTTATTATCTAAGATGATGAACCTTTTAATAATTTTGTGTGGTAGGGAAACATGGTGTGTATATAAAATATTGAATGGCAACAATGCGTCTAAATGGATTACTTTATCTACATACTTCAACTTCTCACTGTAGAACTATATCGAAGTAAAATAACTAGTCAAAACAATACATATTTGTAATAAATTTTTTAACTGACAAGAATCATTGTGATCTAATCCATTCTTGGTCTAGATAGGTCCATGATCTTTTTGGTATGGACTAGACCAAACGACTTCTTAATTGGTCTTGGTCCTCTATCCAAGAATTTTCCTTATAAGGGTTTTTATCTAGTCTAGGTCACTCCATTCAAATATGAGTTTGAGCTAATGTACAACTCTATCATTAATCATGAGTGACAAAATACCACAATTTATTTAAACAAAAGATCATGACTATCATCATAGAACCATCATATACAAGGCCTATAAGTAAAACGTTTGAGTCATAGATACATTGAATATAAACGTATAAATATCCTTTGTAGACCCAACTGTACATGGATGATTCTTAGACGCACTAAAGGAAAAACACCCACCTTTATCTCACTACTAAGTGGGTGTCTCCTTTTTACTAAACCCTAAGGTAGGTTTTGAGAATGTAAAAATGACAAATACCATAAGCGTGAGACCGAAATCCTATCAAGAGATAAAATATCTGTAAAATATTTTATGTATGCAAACTCTACTCGATATATATAATTTGATAGATCTATGATAAACAACTTCTATATCATTTTTGGGAAGTAAAGGTAGTATATAGTAAAGTCAAGCCATATGCACCACACATATTAGAGTAATATTAGGCAATACAATGTGAAAGACGTAAGATAAGTATATAATTAAGGCTACACTACTCGACTACATATTTTATGATGAAGTCCTAGATAGTTGAGATGTACCATCCAAACTATTTACTAGTGAATGTGATGTCCCCCGGCCCACAATATGGTCTCCATGCGATCCTACCGTGCATAATTTGGTTCAAGTATAAAAAGTAGGGGCTCATAAACCTGCAATATACATTAAACATCAGGCCTATCATGGGTACTCATGTCATGACACCTATCAAATCACAAGACAAATACTTTTTAATATTGTAACACATATCTCAAGTACATTGGCAGAACATGCATTCACAATTGTAGGTATGGCCTCCACCACACTCCTATAAAAAGGTGAATTCGGGGAATTGAGGGGACCATAACTCATATGTATTCTTTGAAACACACATATATCCAAAGGTGAATTTAAGGTACTGAGGGGACCATAACTCACATGGATTCTTGGAAACACACATACATCCAACATATATGACTCTAAGTAATTTCTCGCAATATCAAAATTGCTACAAGGATGTTTGGTTCCCTTCCCTAATTTCTGAACACAATCGAAGCTATATAATCACATGGAACTACTTGAATAAGGGTTTAACTGACTAATTGAGCCAATTTCTCATATTTAATGAACTAATAAAGGTAAAGAAATACGTCCTACTAATGTACATGAATTAAAGCATTAAAATAAACAAAACCCTAAGACATACATTCACCATTCCATCCGTACAAGGGCCATATTTCAAGGAGTACTTAAAAGTCACTTTTAATTTATATAATATCTTATTATAGTGAGGAATCCTCATAAAATTCCATCATATGCATGAAATACATCAAAAGTAGTTAACAACGTCCTAGATTAGTGGTTTAAAGCAATTGGTATGTAAAATATAACTTTTAGAAATATTACAGTAAATAGATCATCAATTTTGTCTAATTTATCATGTAACATAAAAGAGGATGATAATCCTAAATTTTCCAGAGATTAACCCTAAACCCTCCATAAAAATGTCATATTTATGTCACTTAACGTGTAATTTGTGAAATTTTGTTGCTTCGTGTAGGAATTTCATCTCAAAGATTACTAAAAAGAACCACAATTACTTTCTAATGTGAAGAAGGTGTCTTCAAAAAGCAAGAACACGGGGCACTCAAAATGGCCCACTGGACTGGATACACTTTGAAGGAATAGAGTGATTTATGTGCTCTAACTTGGCTCGCTTTAAGCCGCCCAAAGTGGTCGAAGTGGTCCTCTCTAAGCCCATTCAACTCCCTCTTGGCATTGATCAATTTAATTGATGCAGACACTAAGGTATGGTTTTTAAGACTGAAAATTTTAAAATTGTATTGAAGTAGAATTTCGACATAGCTTCTTCTCATCATTTTAACAAAATGTGTACATTATGATGCAACATGGGTTTTTATATTCAAATAATTCCAACATGAATACACTAATCATGCATTCGAGACAGGTTAAGGTTTCACTGTCACCAACCAACAAATCTTGGTCAGAATTTGGAAACTCAAGAAGCAACACCTTATGATCATGATAAGCATGGGTGAGTTGTGTTAAAATCATCAAACACCCAAAGTGATTAGAGTCAATGCTTGTTGTTTAATGTCATGTAACCTAGACATAATCTCATCAAAACTATTAGAATTAGTGTCTGAATTAGTATCAGTTCATATTAATCATCCTTCATCATGAGTATATCGGTCATCTATATATGTGTAAGCCACATGGGCATTATCTAGGTTAAACCCTAAGTATAATTTCATAAATCACATCCTTCATCATATTTTTCATAAATGATTTCTTTTCATTGATGCATGAAATTATATATTTAGAGTTCATAAATGATAATTATAACCATAAGTCTTAATATTATATGACATTGAATCATTTTGGAAAGTTTCATGAAGAAATAAAATCATTTGAGCATAACATTAATCAACATCATGAAAAAATTCCCTAAATTGGCACATGAAAATAGTTTCAATATATATATATATATATATATATATATATATATATATATATATCTTCAAATACTAAAAAGCTAATATTTTCTTCAATTGAATAATCATAATAACAAACTACTAATAACAACACCATTTATTTTACATAATCTAGTACAATGTCCCAAGATGGCCTAAATCCTCATTTTATCAAATATAGGATTGCAAGACATTCATTTAATACATTTCAAAAATATATACCTATTAAATTCTCTAAATCATGAGTTAAACACTTTCCTTTACACTAATTATGTATTTCCATGTCAAGAATGTGAAATAAAAACCTCTAGCTCCAAAGCCCAATCATTTCCTCTGCAAATCCAAAAAGCTTGACCTCAATCTAGGTAAAAAAATGAATATAGGGATTGTAAGTGAATAGTACGGTTCCTCATTGAGATTTTATTGAATTATAGAAGGAGGGTAGAAGAAGATAAACTAGAGATCATATGATGAGAAAACATGAACTTACCATAAGTAATCCTATAGTGTGATGAAAAAATCAAGTTTCCAACTTTATTTAGGGTACATCTTCAATAAAGATCTAATACCATTATTCTCCTACACTTTAAGAACCCTAGAGAGTATAATAATAGTATATTTAGGTTTCATAATCATAGGAGTCTTATAGTGGTTTGGATGCTTGGTTTGGTTTCATTTTGACCCTTGTATCATTTTTTTTGCCTAAAAGATGAATCAATCTACGTAAAGAACTGATTAACCTTTGGACTGGCCTCACATCAACTGTCTGTTGGTGTTCTACTCTGACCTCTAGTGGCCCTCAAGTGGCTACTACTGGACCCCCACTTTTTGATATGATAGGGATAAAGATTGGATCAAGCTTCACCAATCACAACCAAACAGTCAATATCATTAGCAACAACTTGCTGCTAACGATCAACTAAGCTAACAAGTAATACCAACCTTTCCAAGTCAACCGTGACATTTAAATTAGTTCGATCTAGAGACTAACTAAACTAAAGGTTGATCTATCGATGGGAAGGTTAGTTCTAGTGTTGGATGGCACTTAGACAAATATTGAACCTCTTCTAATAAAGAGCACTTAAGCCCTCTAAACTAACCCCATGGTTCTTTGTGTTGGGCTTTATGGAGGCAATAGGCACAAAGGAAGCAATAAAAATTTTCTCCACATGTCCTACTCGAGGATCTTATCGACAACAACATATTAAGCATGAGAGGTCAGGGATATACCTTGTCCCAGAGCAAGTCTGGAAACATCCCTTGGCGCGGTGATGTGCACTGCTCCTAGTATGCACATATGGTCCTCAGTTATCCTCCAAACGTAGACACTCAACGTCTGTGTATCTACTTTATCCACGTGGATGGACTAGAACTCTACGTCATGCTTCTCAAGTCGAAGGGAAGGAGCAGCCTTCTTCTTGAGGATGTTCTAGTATTGGTTGCTTTCCTTCTCTCTCGCATGGATATGATGACGGCTAGGGTTCATATACAAGAGCATGTATCCAAGTGTATATCAAAATACGTCCAGCATGCCCCTATAAATAGTAGAAGAAAGGAAGCATGATTTCTCAAAAACCTTGGGAAACAAAAGGTTGTGACTACTTTCAAAATAAGTCACTTGTGGACAATTAAAAGAATATTTTAGAATCACTTAATTAACTAATTAACTATATTAATTGATTTCATCATCCATCTCTAGTTAACTGATCTGGATCAGCCAATCGAATTAATAATAGAAGCTAATTAATTGGCTTAAATACTTGAGCCAATTAACTCAGATTATATTCCAATATTATATCAAATTATCTAACATTTTAGTAGTCAATTCAATTCGGACATTTCCAATCACATCCACAATTATACACCTATTCCAATCACATCCTATGTGTGTGACCCAGTAGGCTCCAAACTACATTGTCAGTGATATTCATAATCATATTATGATTTCACAAGAAATGATTGGTATCTAGAAAGACTTTATTTCTACCCAAGTAATTGGAGAAGTTGGACAACAACTTAACCTATCATATGATATTGGTGTTACAACGATTGTATAGTTCCTTTGTCTCTTATATCTAGATTGAACTCGAAGCATGGAATCATCATCCTCTTCAACATTCAATTTGTGTTCCTTGAACTAGAGCAGACTATCTGAGATATGTGTAAGCTCAATATCACATACTGACTCACATCAACATGGCCATGCATTTATCAGCCTTGCTTATGAAGTGTCTAGGATATCAAACTCATGTAGGAGGGACAAATTTCCTTTACATCACTCAGTCATCCCCATGTGTTACAGTGTACTTGAGTACCTCCTTTATGGCAACCCTAATTTAGGATCATGGTGGATGATGTTAAAGCACACCGAACGATATGTGATGAATGTAGTGATTTTAGGTCTAAGAACCACAATCACCACCATCACTATGAGAAATGACTCTGACTACCAATTATGATTTCCATGTGTCACTTTGAAGGTGGGTATGTATGATACACTATTCTCTAACAAGTATCTATGTTCTTAGTATGGTATCACATATCATGACTAATGATATTATGTCATCAACCAACACACACTCTAGTCTTCAGTGTTATTGTTTTCCATTATCCTTCCACAATAACGTCTGACTAGGGACATAACAAGAATGCATATACTCTTGACATCTGTATGATCTCATCGTTCAGGTCCTCAACCTGAAGACATACATCATTGAGTAATATCATTCTTTAAACATTTATTTTGTTAAATCATTATCTCATAACTGAATCATATAATAAATGGGAAGATTGTATTTACTATTAATCAAATCATTTATAAGATATGCCATTACAATCATCATATGATTGGATCTCTAGGCACACATTCCAACAGACTCCCACTTGCACTTAGAGCCAATCACTTATGAACTTATTCCTAAGTGATCTAACATGACCTTCATGCTTATGTTGTGAAAGAGCTTTTGTTAAGGGGTCAACCACACTGCTCTCGGTTGGTACTCTACAAATCTTCACATTTCCTCATTGTATGATTTCTCTTATGTAATGGAATCTCCTTTGTATATGCTTGGAATGATGATGCGATCTAGGTTCCTTAGCTTGCACAATAGCACCACTATTTTCACAATATAGCTCAGTTGCCTTGTTGATGCTTGAAACCACCCCAAGTTCTAAAATGAACTTCTTGATCCAGACAACCTCCTTCGTTGCATTGGATGAAGCTATGTAATCGGCCTCCATTGTAGAATCTGCAACTATTTCTTGCTTGGAACTCTTCTAGCTCACATCTCCATTATTGAGGCAAAACACAAATCCTAGTTGTGATCTATAATCATCTTTGTCAGTTTGGAAGCTTGCATCAGTATAACCCTTTACCACCTACTCTTCCTCTATGACTTAGACAAGGAACTTACATCGGTGTAACCCTTTACCACCTACTCTTCCTCTCTGACTTAGACAAGGAATTGATCCTTAGTTCTTCTCAAGTACTTAAGGATTTTCTTCACAAAAGTCCAGTGACCTTCACCTGAATCCAACTGATCTTTACTCGTCATGCTCAAAGCATATGATACATGTGGGCAAGCACTTAACATTGCATACATGGTAGATCCAATTGTAGAAGCATATGGAATCTTACTCATGCGCTCCCATGCTTCACAAGAATTGGGACATAGAGATCTAAATATGGTAACACCATGAGACATTGGCAGGTTGCCTCTCTTTGATTTCTACATGTTGAACCTCTTCAACACTTTTTCAATGTATGTGCTCTGACTTAGTCCAAGAAGCCTTCTAGATCTATCTATATAGATCTTGATTCCTAGGATGTAGGATGCTTCTCCTAAGTCATTCATTGAGAATATATTTCCTAGCCATGTGTTTACCATTTTTAAAGTAGGTATATCGTTCCCCATCAATAGTATGTCATCCATATACAATATGAGGAATACAATCATGCTCCTACTAAAATTCTTGCAAACACACGGTTCATCTTCATTTTGACTAAAGCCAAACTCTTTTGCTATTTTGTTAAATCAAATATTCTAGCTCCAAGACTCTTTCTTAAATCCATAGATTGACCTTTGTAGATTATAGACTTTATTTGCATCCTTTAGATCTATAAAACCCTCAAGTTGTGTCATGTACACATCCTCATGAAGATTCCCATTAAGGAATGTAGTTTTGACATCCATCTGAAAAATCTCATAGTCATGATAAGCTACAATGGTAAGCATGATCTTGATGGACTTAACCATGGCAATTGGAAGAAAGGTTTTGTCATAGTCAAGACCTTGAACTTGTTTGAAACACTTTGCAACCAAATGACCTTTGTAAGTCTGTGCATTACCATCCATGTCGGTCTTCTTCTTAAAGACCCACTTCCACCTTATGGGTTTTACCCCTTTAGGTGGATCCACCAAGGTCCATACCTTATTGGTGTACATGGATTCCATCTCAAATCTCATGGCCTCAAGCCAATTTTCAAATCTGGTCCCTTAACAACTTTTGGATAGGTAGTTGGCTCATCATTAATGACTGATTCGTCACCTTCTTGAGTCAATAGATAACCAAATATATCTGGATCAAGGTGTGTTCTTCTAAATCTGTGAGGTTCTTATGTGACATGAGGAACTTGAGATTCCACAATGTCTTGTGACTCTTTATGTTCCACTTGTACCTCTACAGGTTCAATGATTTCTTGTTGGTCTCAAACTTGTTTGAGTTCTACCTTCCTCCCACTTATTCCTTTAGAAATAAATTCCTTTTCTTGGAATGCAACATCCATGACAACAAACACTTTATTGTCAGTTGGGTTAAACAAGTAGTATCCCTTGGTTTCTTTGGGATAATCAATAAAATAACATTTATATGATATAGGCCAAGCTTTTCAAGAAACATTTCATTGAGATAATCTTTACATCCCCAAATCTTCATAAAAGACATTTTGGGACGCTTCCCAGTCCATATCTCATATGGTGTCTTTTGAACTAATTTCGAAGGCACGCGGTTAAGTGTAAACATTGTGGTTTCTAGAGTATAACCCCAAAAGGAAGTCGTAAGATCGACAAAAATCATCATTGATTGCATCATATATAGCAATGTGTGATTCCTTCTTTATGATACACCATTGTTTTTTTGGCGTTCTACGTGGAGTCCATTGTGATACGATACCATAGGCTCGCATAATGTCCTCAAACTCTTAGCTTAAGTATTCTCCACCTTAACCAGAACGAAGCACCTTAATACTTTTACCAAGTTGCTTTTGTACTTAATTCATGAAATCCTTGAACTTCTCAAGAGTTTCTTACTTATGTTTCATCAAGTAAACATCCCCAACCTACTGAAGTCATTAATAAAGGTAATGAAGTATTGATAACCACCTCTAGAATTTGTTCTAAAAGGGCCAAATACATCAGTATGTATGAGTCCTAATAGATCACTAGCTCTCTCATTGTAACCAGTAAATGGAGTTTTGGTGATCTTGCCCGACAAACAAGATTAACATGTCTCTATTCATTCAAAATCAAAAGAGTCCAGGTATCTATCTTTATGCAGTCTAGAATTGAATTTCTCATTGATATGCCCTAGACGACAATGCCAAAGATATGTTTTGTTTGATTTATTGATTTTTAAACTTTTGGTATTTACATTATAAACATTTGTATCAAGATCTAATAAATAAAGATTGTATGACATCGGGGCACTGCCATAAAAGATCTCATCTTTTGAAATAGAACATTAACCATTCTTAATATGAAATTCATATGCATCCTTATCCATACAAGATATAGAAATAATGTTTCTATTTATGGAAGGTACAAAATAGCAGTTCTTTAACTCTATTACAAGCCTCATGGGTAGAGATAAATTATAGGTTCCAATTGCAGTGGCAGCAACTCTTGCTCCATTTGCAATGTGTAGTTCAACCTCACCCTTTTGTAAAGGCTTACTTCTTTCCAGATGTTGCATATTCGAGCATATGTGAGATCCACATCTGGTATCCAACACCCAAGATGAAGAAGTAGACAAATTTATCTTAATAATGTATATACCTTAAGTGGAGATCTCTATCCCCTCCTTTTTCTTCCTTAATTTCTCCAGGTAGAGAGTGAAATTTCTCTTCCAATGTCTAGGCTGGTGACAGTGGTGACAATTGCCTCCCTTATTCACCCTCCCTTTGTTTTGAGTGTAGAAGATTTGGGTTTAAGTCTAGCTTTAGAACTCTTCCAAGCTTTGCCTTTTCCCTTTGACTTCTCGTTTCTGCTAATCATCATCACAGAGTTGGGCTTGTCTTTCTTCATTTGCGCTTCAGTTGTTCTCAACATGCCAAGCAATTCTGACAACAGCTTGTCAAAATTGTTCATATTTTAGTTCATCACAAACTGGATGTATGACTCTAGCAATGAATATAAAATCACATCAATGGCCAACTCTTGACCCAAAGGAAATCCCAATCTAGAAAGGTTCTCCAAATACCCAATAAGCTTGAGCACATGGGACCTATTGGATCTCCTTCTACCATGTTGCACTTGAATAGTGTCTTGGAGACATCATACCTCTCCTGTCTTGCCTGATATTGGTACATGTTCTTAAGATGTGTTACCATCTCAATCACATTCATGTTCTCATTTTTTTCTCTACAAAAATATAGTTCATTGAGCACAACATCAGGCACTTGACATCCTCAATATCTTTAGAGTGAAACCTGTAAGCATCCCTGTAAACGTTGGGCACATTGGGAGTAGGTTCATCTAGCTCTAGTATTTCCAAGACATAGAGCTTGCTCTCCTGTGTGAGAACAATTCTCAATGTCCTGAATTGGTCATGGAAATTATTCACAATCAACTTGTCATTCTCAAATATCGATTGCAAGGAAAACATTTTGTTTGTTTCCATTTGATTAAATAAGAAAAAAAATTACAGTTTTGTGAAAAGATTTTTGGTTTGATTTGATTATAATCAAATTTGATGATATTTAATTAGGCATTTAATTAATCATCGCTCCCGACATTTTTTTTCAAATCAATAACCCTCATTTATTAATTTAGAAGATTGCATCGTATAATTTTTTAGTGAGCCAAGATCCATATTTCATCAAATCATGAGTCATATTTTGTTGGTCACCCACAACCTGATTATTTAGGTAGGCAACATTTGTCAATTACATCATATGCAACTCTTGGATAGATGGTGTGTACAACTGTTTGTCATATACCATCTCTATGCTTCTAGGTACTTAATCTCATTAAGATCACCTAGTTAAGCCTAACTAAAAATTCAACACGATATAATATGCACCCTTCTTTGGCAGATCTACATATCTACCATCACACTTCCACGAGATAGACATCACACCATGCTTTAGCGTAATCTATGCTTATTCGGTCAAGTTTCTCATGTGTGCTTCTTATGGAAAGCATCTAATACTTAATATTTCAATTGAGATATTTTATATATATATTCATACATATCCAAACACCACATATTTATAATTTGTATCATATACATATTGTATCCAATCCACAAACATGAAATCCACAAACAAAAAAGCATTGGTTAGCACTACAAAAAATTTGGCCTTTGTTGAAGAACATTTGTGAGGAACCAAAAATCGTGAATAATGATGTCTATTTGTGAGGGCTTATCCTTCAAATATGGGACCAAATCCCTCAACCGTATTTTTAACATCCTTAGACCTTTTATGTGGACACTAATCCATCAAAAATACATTTATCACTGATCACTCCGTGAAAAATGTCGTGTCAAATGTTTCCCTCCATTCTTTACCATTTGTATTCCACGGACTTCCCAAAATATGCCACTTTTGGTGAGATTTGCAATCACCAGAGCGAGGGTTTTGCCCCAATCGCCCCCGACTCCTCCCGACTCCCCCGACGCCCCGACCATCGAACCTCCTTTCACGTCCCCTTCCGGGTCATCTCCTCCCCTATCCACCGCACCTTCTTCCGCTCCCCCTTCAGAGCCATATCCTCCCCCGACCATCACTGCACCTCCTTCCATCGTCTCTTTCCCCAGCAGGAAGCCGTTCAGGGGCCAACTCAGTGGCTGGATCAGACGGCAGTGGCGACCAAGCGGGAGCTTCGAGATCATCCTATAGAGAGGGAACAGATCCTCATTGAAGCCCCTTGGTCGATGGATGGAGTGTTGGTTATCGCTGGACTTCGGGGAGATCGCCCTTTCAGCCGGATGTATGGATGCTGCTTCAGAATTATTAGACTAAGTATGTTGGTTGTTTAGGATTTCTCAGTTTTCTGTATTTTTTCCCAGATTGCCCGCTTTGTCATTAATACTCTGGTGAGAATTCATTGCGCGAGGAGCAAGATAATGATCTAGTTTCTATAAATGACGCAGTCATCTTTTACGTCTCAATAATTGCTACATTAATTCCTTATTAGGTAATCCACTTCCTTTTTATACTGGTAAAACACCATTCTTCTGACTGGTTTTTGTTCTACCCTTTTTAATCATCAATAAAAGTAAAAACAATAAATGCAGTTGTGTGCGTAGGTTTAAAAATCATGTCATATTCTGCTCCCTCAAGATCAAGAGAAGGATTTTTAAGTGAAAGGTGTTCAGGCCATCTACACTGACGTTGTCGGAGTGACTATAAAGGTAACAAATTGGGCAACTACATGTACTGGCGGACTGGCAGGCGAACTGAAACCGTCATCATTAAGCAGGGCCTTGCCGTAGTGTATTTTCCATCGCTTTGACAGTATACGAGATGCTCCTCCTAGAACAGCCACATGAGACAGTTTTATAGAGGCATCAAATAGTCAATACTTAGGTGAGTGTTTGTTTATTTTTACTGATAAGGAACACATGTCTAGGTCATTGACACACCAGGAAGGGTCAATTTAATATCTCTTCTGCTGGAGGGACAGTGGGTTGTTGTGCCACAGACTAAGTTAAATACATCAAATCTAGAATCCCACACATAAACTGGAAGGGGATTTCATTGTAAGATCCATATGGTTTGTAAAAATCTGATTGAAAAGCATCAGATTATGAGAAAAAAGTATCAAACCTTATTGCTCACTTACTAGTCAGTCTAGACTAGGTAAAGGTGGATCAACTAACAATTATATTGGTATTAAGAAGAATCTTATCTAAAGCATTTAGATTTTTACAGTAGAGACACTACCAATTTAACTTTATTGTTTCTTGTAACCACAATCAAGTTAATAGTTTGTTTGTCTTTTCTCACTTGACAACGACGACCATGTTGCTAGTTGGATGTCATTTCAAGTGGGCAGTCTAATGAAAGGAAGTAATGTGTTTTACTCAATGTGACATCTTAGTTTTCAAATGAGTAGACAAGCTCGCACTACCCAATTCAAAACTAGAAGGTACAAGTTTCTCTACTTTCTTATAATCAGTCAAAATTTTATATCAAGAAAGTTCTTGGCTTGGTTGATGGAACACGGTGGTTTGGCAATGCATTAATGACTAGATGGCACGAGTCATCTTCCTTCATAAATTCAATTTGAAAAACTTTTTTACATTGGTAGGTGAACAATCTTTCTATTATCTTATTTGCCACATAAAACATACTCATAAGGATATAATGTTATTTTTGAAGTTTTCTTAGTGCATTTATATGTCCTTCAAAAGGTATTTAAATTTGTGAGAAGACACTTTCACGTCTAATAAGACTCTTTTAAAAATCAAATTTGCATAAACATAGTGCTTATATTTCTATGATGAAAAGTAATATCTATATCTTGTGTAATTGGCCCCCCCAGACGGTAACAACTGGTTCCGCCCCTGCTCGAAGTCGAAGATTTGTCAAAGAGAAACAAGCAGCACCTACAGAACATAAGATGGCCGATGATGCCGACCAGGGGACGGATGTTGCGATGGAGCAGTCTATCGCACTTCAGGTGGTCAACACTATCCTAAAGTAAACCATGTTGCATTTGGTCTTGTTCTTGGTTCAGATGTGAAGCGTTGTCGGACAAGATCTTCTGAAGTGGTTAGATTGGTTGATTTACTTGATGAAGTTGTTACACGCTGTAGAAAGGAACTCCAACAAAGACTTGAGAGTAATGGTAGGTGTTGACTCAATATTATATCTGATCACATATTTACACTCCCATTAATCCTACACCTTTTTCATTTGAACGTCAGGTAAACATCCTGAATGGACGGAGGAAGAAATTACAAAAACTGTTGAGGCAGTTGGTTATGGTGCTGTGAAGTAAGTTATCTTCTAGCTATTTACGACCTCTGCAAGTCTGTGATTAAATACTACATTATTGATTGACTTATTAGCATATACTTGCATACATGTAAATGTGTACTCTTGGTTTGGGCATAGACCTGTAAGACAATGTTTGCTAATCTGATGTATGGCGTCTTATTCAGAATTGTTTACTACAAGCAAGTTAATAATTGTTCTTTGCTTTGAGGCAATTCCTACTTTTTTGTTTAGAAAGTGCTTCAAGGAGAGTTGATTTGTTTTTGTTAGAAAGTCTCTTTTTTAACTACTAAGTCACCACCACTCTGGCAGTCAATACATGAAACCCAACTCTCTTATGATCCAGGAGGCAATCTTCATAGGTTATTATGTGACTTTGCTAGAGGAAGGCTCAATGGAGCTTGCCCATACCCCATAGGAGGCAGTATTGGTATCCTAAGTCTCTTTGTAGCGCTGTAGCCATTTTTCCCATTCTGATGCAGAACGAGTGCCATGATAATCTCATGTGTGCAATTTGAACAATCTATGGATTTTATAGTGGCTCTTCAAAAATGCTAATGGGATGATAAGGAAGTGTTCAAATCTCATTTCCCACTCATCAAAAAACAAGACACTCGATTGTTACCCTGAATCGGTTTGGAGTACTATTACAAAGTTAAAAGAGGAAGATGTAGACCTGATTCAACTTAGAGAAAGAGAAAAAGGTAGACCTTAATCAACATCAAAAAGAGAAAGAGGTAGATCTTATAACTTGGGGAATGCTTGCTAAGGAGAGATTTAGATTCATCATACCTCAAACTCAAAAATCAATAACTCAAATGAATGGAAAAAGATCCATGTGATTGACCCCGACATTGTTGGGACTTGGGAGTGAGGCTTAAGTTTCATTGATAGATTATGAAAGTGCATATCTCTCTCTGTTTATATTGAGTTCAACCTAAACTGACTTGGAGAAAGAGGTAAACTAACTTGGAGAAAGAGGGCGAGGTAGACCTAAATTAATTAGGAAGATCTGATAAGGATAGATTTGGACTCATTACATCTCAAACCTAAAATAGAGATGACTAGAAAAGAAGGATCCATGTAGCTTACTTCACATGGTCTGGATTGGGGCTTAGATGTTGTTGCCGCTACCGCATGTGGTAATGATGGCGATGAAGTACGTATGTGTCTCCCATCAAACTATGTAACTGCTCAATGTGTGTCGAGCCCAACCTGACTGTTTTGGCAATGTATAATCACATGAGCATTTCTTTACCTTTAGACCACATACTAATTCTGTAATTCACAATGTTAACAAAGTGTGCCATCTCGAGTTTCTCTTTATTTGCATGGCCTATTGACTTTGCACAATCAGCACCAGGGTCTATATGGGATCATACTTGAACCAATTACTTCATAGAGAACTAATATCATTTTCATTTTGTTTAAATTTCTAAACACATGAATCTAGGATTAAATCCAAGGTTTTAGACCTGACTCGGAGTTGACCTTAATAAGCGCATGGGTCTAAGTCATGGATGTCAGAACTAAATCGAGAACGATGGTGGGGCAATCCAGACAACAAACTCGTCAAACCAGTTTAACCACAAACATACAACTTAATTGGAGTACAATTAATTAATTATTCTACCCTCAGTTCATCATCATTTGCACTTCAAGGGATGCCTTTGTGTTCGACATTGTGCAATGTGACTATGGTTCTAGTTCCTAAAGTCCAAAAATCAAGAAGATGTATATACTTTTGCCCAACTCTTTAAATAATCTCTGCTTGAAAATAATCTTATTGATGCAACTATTTGTTCGTTTATCTTGAAAATAACTACAAATCAGTCTTCACTTTCATTAGTGGCATGGGTCAGATTGTGACTCCTAAGTCAATTGGGGGTTTAGGTCTTCTTTGCATGCATGCATGCAATTCTTCTCTGATTATGAAAATAATTTGAGAATTCCTAACTGGCATACATTCCTCTTGGGTAGTTGGTTTATGAAATAAGTACAGATCATTTAGACCCCGTTCTGGTCACAAGATTATTGGTTTCTAGAAGATGGTGTGTATGTTGTAAAATCTTGTTCTTCAACACAATCATAAGACTATTGGTAATGGGACAACAATTTAAGTGTGTTTTGATAAATAGATTTCACAAGTTTTAGATCAACACAATCTTATCCTATCTCTGATTCCTAAAAATTTGTCTAAGTTACAAGTTTCTTAATTAGCAAACCTATTCTTTACATATGATACTAACTTTCTTAAATTATACTTTCCTTATAATACATCTATCTTAAATATTTACATCATATACTTATAACTATAGGTATGTAGTATACGAAATGAATAATATACACAAATATACTATAATATGAAATAAAAAGATGAAATAATAAAGGTCTGCAATTGCTCAATATGGTATACATGTCCAGCAGCCCATCAAATCTCTCTAATAATGGTTTCAACTGTAACTCTTCATATTAATTCATGCATTCTTTTCTCTAATCATGACTGATATAATTGCAGACTGTGGCCATCTTGTTAATCTCTATGATTAATTTCACACCTGATGTATCATTGATATAAGTTTTATACACTATCTCTACTTTATAATTATTTGAAACTTATCAAAATGGGTAATTAAACCCCATAGTTGGAGAGTTTTAGAGAACAATATAAAGAGATAACTCCATGTTATTAGGGAAAATTTGTTTGATGATGATAGATGTAGGTCAGGGTACCACTGAATACAAGGACAAATAAATCTACCAGTAAGAGTGTTCACCAGCATGCAAGAAAATGCTCCTACAAGCAGTATCCTTTATTCATCTCTATATTCCTGATAATCTGTACGACTTAATCATACCACCAATAATAGTTGGCAAGAACTAATATGCATGAGAAATTGAGACATTCAACATCATACATGATGTTGTTTATTGATATTGGTGCTTAATATATCAAAATGGTCGGACTTCTGCATTACTATCCTTTTAAAGAGTCATGTATAACTTGTCTTCATGGGTGTCTGTTCTGTGCCCAATCGTTTGAACATAACTCTTGTAGAAATTTTTATAGACCATAATGAAAAACAAACAAGTAACTCTTTCCCATTGTTGTAGGTATTTGAGTCTCAGTCAAAGTCCGGAAAACTACTCACAGTATATTGTAGTTTGTAAATGATATCAGTATATTTTTACTCCCCACTATGCTACTATATCTCATTGACAGATGAAATAAATAAAAGATGATCTAATCAAAGTATTTAAAAGGAAAGCAAATCAAATATCAACAATTCAAAATGGATTTCAATCAAGCATGCCTTTAATGGAGGCTTACACAGCCTATAAATATGCATCTATGACGAATCCAAGTTAAGTGTTTGGCAATGTGGGATCTGGGACCAAACCACAAGTCTAACACAGTTAAAAAACTATATCAAATGTGGGCCTGGTCATTCTGTCACTGTTGCTCCAGAGGCCGACATCTCTAGCAGCTGCAGCCGTTGGGGACAATCACCTTTCTGGTTGTCACTCTGGTAGAAGGCGACCCTCCTAGCAGTTGCTCCTTGGGGCAGAACACATGGAGGGAGTACTGCTATTGTTGCAGCTTGCAGAACAAGGGAGGACTTCCTCTGGTGGACAAGGAGAGGAAGACGAGTATGGTGATGACAGTGAAGGGAGGAGTACAATAGTTGTGACCTGGTGTGGGTGGAGAGACCTAGGGTGGACCCAAACCCTAAGGGGCTTCTAACTTGGTCAAATTTATAAATTATCTAATCTTAGAAGAACATAAGTTGGGTGCCAAGACCTGGGTATGTGAGGAATCCACAACCACAAGTTCATTTTATTTATTCGGTCAGATGTGCAGGTTGAAGAAAGATAAATATATCAGCTTATGAAGGCAGGTACCACTAAATACAAGGGTACCACTGTTTAAGGGATGCTACTGCAGATGTGTATGTTCACTGCAGTTACTGTAACTGAAGGCCAAAATGATCAGAGTTTTGTTGCAAATAATGAGGGTGGGATCCCCTCAGAACAACCTACATAAAGATTTCTACAAAAAATAGGGGGAGGATTAAGAAGATTTTAATGTTTTTCAAATTCTGAACAGAGGTTATGTTGTCATGTTCCCCTAGCATAGAAATCCAACCATTAAGATAATCTAAGAATATATCAGGAATAAACTTCAACATGAAGCTTCTAAAAGACTACGAGAAATTCTGGATACCAAAGGTTGTATTCCATTCATTTACTGCAACAATGAGTAGATTGTAAAACAATTCTAAGGATGGAAAAAGTTTGGTCACACTTTTTCTTGTGTATAAAACAATTCTCGCTTGTTTTCAATCATAAATATTTGATTGTGCTCCTAATACTATGGTAGAGTTTGACTACACCCTAGAAGATCTGTTCTAGATATTTCTGGATACCGTATCTCTTGATCTTATCACGTGTTCTTCAGCAGGAACACGAGTTGCCTATCTTCAGTATCCAGTGATTTGGGCCAAAAGACTCTGAGAAGCATAACTATATGCAAGATGACGAAGACTCTGTTGCCTTTGAACCAGCAAACAACACTGAGCAAATGTTACAACAAGAACAACTATTGTAAGGGAAACATCCAGTTCTCCTGTACCTCCCATGAACTCAATCTACCCACTGTTGGGACCACCAATTTGATCTTCTTCCAAGGCCACATTGCTTGTAGCAAGCTGTTCCAAGATGCTAAGATCTTAAATGTCAAGATTATTGAGTCGTGTTGCTGCCTTTCTGTGACTTAGATGATGCAACAACAACAATAGCATTAGGCCTTGTTGAAAGTGTTAGGAAAAGAATCAAAGACCATGGATGCATATTTCAGGTTAGTGTATTTCTAATAATCAACTTCTGCTACATTTTATATGGTAGTTGTTCTATATAAAAATGTGTGATTCAAACTGCTCCATGCACAACTATAATCGAAGTGCATGCTTAGGTCTGACGAAGTCTGTTCCACGTGTTTAACTATATTTCTCTACTCTCCTGCACATTGGTCCCCAAATTGATTCCAATTTATGTATGTAAAAATCAGGAGTTCAAGTAGTGTTTAGCCAAAGGGCCCTTACTTGCTTTGACAACAAGGTCATACTCAGAGAACATCTTGTCGAACAATGGGTACTCTCTAGGTGTTTTCCATCACATGGTCAAGATTCTAGAGGGACATTGTGCACGCTATTACTAATTATGTATTATCTTTCTCTTGTCGAATCATTAGCATAACTAATCGAATGAGTTCAAGACACGAGATATTAAGATTTCATTACAATTCTGTATATTCCATACACTCTATCCTTTGCATCCTTCATATTAGTAATATTACTTATATAATATGTATCTGCAATGGTTTGTCTTCAATCTACATTAGATTCCAGTTATCCTTCTAGATTGGCCTTATAACAAATTATGTAACAACAGTACCAACGTATACCGCTGAATCGGAATGAAATATTTACACATTCATTGATTATCCCTAAACTAGAAGCTTTGGTAGCCATGCTTGTGGCTCTTTAGATGTAAAGAACAAAGACTAAATGTTTCTATAGCATTGCTTAAATTGTTGTACATGATGAGGCACATATATGTGCGGATGCAAGAGTGCATTACCAATTAGAATCTATGTACTCAGTTCATGTCCATGCCAACTGATAGCTTGAGGAAGTCATCTATCCATTCTCTACGGTAACAAATTGGATCTGCTTTATGTGTGTCGGTTGTCGATCCATTATCTACAACAACTGGATTCGCCTCTTGTGTAGAGGAAGAGGGAGCAGACAACAAGGCTTCAAGGGAAGCCATCATAGTTGTTGTGTGGCGTGGGACTTGGTCAAACAGCAATCATGTGAGGTGTTGACCAATGCTTAAATATTTTTCTTTTTATTTTTACTATCTGTATTTTATAAACATTTCTTATGTTAGTTTGTATACTTTGTTGTCTTGCTACAGTTTGTGTGATAGGAAGGTTCTAAGAAGGTTGGTTTCTCTCTATTTTACAATGTGAGCCTGCAATAGGGAGGAGAAAAACCCAAGTCGATCATATTTGATCTGAGTACCAGCGTGACTAGAACTATGGTTCTTGTTGGAAAGACTCATCAAGATGGTAAGCAAAAGTATATAATGTTTTTCAGCTTCTATGTCAATCTATTTTGGTTTCTTACTCACACTTCATTCTATTGCTTTCGTATTTCTGTCATTAATTTCCTCAATTATTTTAGTGGATATGGGGTCTTATAAATCATTTATGTAAAATTGTTTCTTTGACGATCCATTTTCCATTTGTAACAGATTAATACAAAAATATATGTGAGGCGTATCTCTTTGAAGTTGGATTGGACTATGCACTGAGTATTTTGGATGGAAAACTAGAGAAGAATACTCAAGTACCCAACCGTAAGAGGCCTGGCATTGATGAAGAGCACCACGCCATTTGAAGGAATATGGAGACATTATAGATCTTAAGAGTTTCTAGCATGATATGTTGATTTTCATCAATCTCAACTTTAAGAACCATATGTATTCGTTATTTATATCAACGTTGAGCATGCAATGTATGGATAATATTTTTCTTCATTAACAAAAATTGGTTTGAGGTGATTTAACATTTTTATGTGTCATTTTGGTGTTGAAACTTCTTATGATATCATGTGACTCTTATAAAAATATTATTTGAGATTATATATACAAAGTTTTAATTCAAAATTAATTAACATTCAACAAATCATTCAATAAATCAATAACCAAATCATTCACAATAATCCCTCAAAAATATATCAATGAAGGTCTTTAGTCCCTCAAAAATGAGATCTAGATTGGCCATCACAATTGCATTGATGACGACCACATAGCCCCTCAAAAATAATATTAATGAAGGCATTAGCCCTTCAAAAACATATTCTCCAGGACCATCAAGTCCCTCAAAAATGTATTTATGAGAACTAAACATGCCCTAAAAAATGTATTTATGAAGGCTAAATAGTCCCTCAAAAATGTATTTATGAAGGCTAAATAGTCCCTCAATACAACATTCTTGAGGGTCAGTTGGTCTGTGACAATTGTATTCGTGAGGGCCACTGGTATTTGTCACGTGAGTTCTCTTCACAGACCATTTGTGAGGGCCAGACCCACAACCGTCCCTATTTGTGAGGGCTTGTAGAGAGGGGTTTGTGACAGGACTCAATGGTGAATAATGGCCCAATTTTTTGTAGTGGTTATGGCCATACTACCATAATCCTTTGGATCCACAAATGATTACTATCCACCTATGGTCTGTCGCATCTCATGCAATGACAACTTGTGAATATAAATCCACATTTGATCAACATCAAGATCAATGGCTTCCTGGAAGCCCCTTGGTGTTGGATCTTCGGCTTTGCTCTCCATGGACGTTCCTTAGAGTTGGATATTCAAGTTGCCACTTCACATCAAGTCTTCCAAACTAAATCTATTCCTATCTCTATTACAACATGTGTAAAAAAAAATCTCGAATTACATTTGAGGGGAGCTTAGAAGGAATAGAATTAATTATACTTGGAGATAAAAGATGAGGCTCGCATGCAAGCCAAATACTTATACAAAGGATCCATGCATAACTGTTTACATCCAAGCATAAGATATACAACCAAGCACAACATCCAAAAAGGGTCCTAGGCCATAACCATGCATTCATTCACCACATAAAACACTTTTCAATGGCCATATCACTAAATTAGATGGCTATTTGGGTAGCCATACGGGTGTCTCAAGTGTTGATACGGCTGTTTGGGTTGTCAGGCTGATCAAAGTTCAAATTGGCTTAGTTCTTCCCATGAACCATTCGGTTCAATGTGATTGAACCAATTAGCTCATCTCAGACTCACCATACGGATGTTTGGGTGAGTGAGACACGCATCTCTCTTGGGTGAGACAGCTCAATTTGTCCGAACGAATATTCTAGATATTTTTTGAATAGTTTTTATTACATGTAACTAGTTTTATAAGGAATTAATATGTGATAGTAATTGGAATCAAATTTTCCAAATTTGTGTGGGATGGAGAAACTGCCAAACGGCCATTTGGCAGTGTGAGACGACCGTCTGGGTGTTCTAGATGACCATTTGAGCATCTCATAGGTTGCAAAAATTCAAGATCTTCTGATCCCTTCCACTCCCATACAATCCCGTATAGACTGGAAACCCTGACCCTAACCCCACCTATAAAAGGATGGGTGTTGGGGGATTCCCAAGAAACAACACAGACAATTGAGAACCAGTTCCTCTGACAACTGTTATCCTCCCTATTTGTGGTAACAAGCAGAACCCAAGAAAGTCCTATCCAACAGGGAGGGATAGCTATGAGAGAGAAACAAGTGGTGATTGTTGTTGGTGGGAGAGCAGGTTGGTGACTAGTACACCAACATGAGGGACAACTCCTTCCTGTCTGTTCTGGTGAACGGTGGGAGTTCTAGTTGGTTTGTGTGGACTACTCTAGAGGCATGAATCCTTTGGCTACTGCTCGAAGAGCAAAGTCAACCTACAGTCTATGACGAGACCACCAGAGTCACTACAGAAGTTGCATAGACAACTGTTTGTTGTGAAGACCATGAGTTGCACCACCACCGTCTAAGAGTAACTAGTCAGAAAATATAAAGAAGTGAGTTGTTGTCACTGGACTTGCTCCAAGACTAGATATAACTCGCTAAAACCATCCTTCCTATTTCACAATACTTGACACGATCTTGTTGTTATGGGAATACAGATAATAAAAAAATTACTTCCACTACTATACTATGTGTCTATATTTCCCAACAGTGGTATCAGAGCCACATCAATTTACTATGTTTTAGAATAATCGATATGATCGGATTTTTAGTTTTATCATTTATTCAATGCATATGATGTGAATATTTAAACTGTTCTCATATGCGTATCCAATCAAAGACCACATAATCCCAAACTATATATATATATATATATATATATATATGTACAATTTACATGTGTCGCCCTAAAAGCAGTTTTGATGGAGGATGTGTAGTGTGGTTATGGCTTAAACACTATATTTATGTATGGTTGGATGGTTTGGTTTTTATTCCTATTAATCTCAGTCTATGTATCGAGCCTTTACCTCTCTCTTCTCAATGTAAAGTTAATTCTTTCCTACCTTTACTCTCCTTGAATGTAACTCGAGATTTCTCTATACAATGTAATAGTTTAATAACAATAGGTTAGTTTCTTTTCTTGCAAAAATGAGGAATATGATCATCGCCGAATGGGACGATCAGTTTGTAAGATGAGCCAACCGTCTGGAGAACTATGGAGGACAAAATGATGGAGCCAGGTGACTGCCTGGTGGACCTAACCGACCATTTGGAAGGAGTCCAAACATCGGTTGGACTAGAGGCCAGAAGACAGTCTGTGATGACCAACCAACTGACCAAAGGCTAGACAACCGATTTAAGGGTTGAACTGGTCTACCCAGATTGGCAAACCAGATCTACACCAATAGTGGGTTCATACATGTGATGTGATGATTGACCTAGGTGGTGTAATTTGTAAAGAAGTGAAATCACTTCTCTACTAAAATTTTGAACAATAAAACCTCCAGTCCAAACACACTCAGAAGGTATGATGGAGTGGGTGTAAAATTTTCAAATCTTTATATAATGGTAACAAAAGACCAAAGTATAGCAGCAGAATAAAAACATGACTATATTCAATTATAAAACAAAGGGTTACAAACTTACATCATAAGGAACCATGTAAAGGAAATATAAACCACCTCAAGATTGTCTCTAAGCTTGAACATCTCATGCTAAGTCCAGGTCAACATGCCAAGTCCACCACATCCTTCACCTAGGGTTGGAAGCATACCCCAGCAAAAGAGAAACAATAGGAAACATCAGCAAAGGTTGGTATGCGCATACTAAAAAGAAAACTGAGCAATTTATAAAGATTAAGGGACATCAAAATAAAAGTCTTCCCATGCAAGAAACAAGTACCACCCAAATGGGAATCAAGATAAAGAATCACATTAAAGGAGATACTTGCCATAAATCAATATAAAAAGGATTGTGCCATAAATAAATCCACTACCATGGTGGGAAACAAAGCACAAGTAGGGCACACACCCCACAATGAATATCCTACATGTATGTGAGATAAACATAGCCCTAGAACAATATAAACACAATTGGGGGCCAACCCCCATAAAGTTGAAGCCTGATAGAGAAAGGAATACTACCAATCTCCCAAATATATAAAATGGGTCAAGACACACATCTTACCCTGGTACGAGGATCCTTGCCGTCCCAAAAAGAGCAGGAAATATCACATCTGCTACAAAGAAAACCAATGCAATTTACACTACTCTAGTGCTACTGAATCACATAGCATGTATAATGTAGAGGCAAGTAGAAAGTATAGTCAGAATAAACAATGTTGCCATCACACAATGGACAACTCAAACATATAAATAAATCCACTTCAAAGTGGGCATATATCACCAAGTAAACTTCCACATCATAGTGGGAATATAATATCAAAAGTCCAACATGCACCAAGGCATATGAAACAAATTCAAGAGAATATCCATGATCATAAGATCAATTACAAATAAGATAGTTCATAAGAACCATGATATCAAAAGAAAAGACATATTGTGTAGGCCAAAATCAAGAGAATGAAAAGATAGGTGAATTGCTCATGATAGAGGAATAGAGGATGCAAAACATACCTCAACTTCAGAGTCAAATGATCCAAAGTCACTTCTAGGTCCAAGCTTAGGTATCCAAAGAACCTATTAAGCATATATGTGGGATTAGGGTTAGATTTATATTGATTTCATAAACCCTAAAAATCACCTTTTTATTATGAGTGAATTAGGTTATCAAAACCTTGCCATATTTTATTATATATCATTAGGAGTCCAAAACATATTTTATTGTATTTTTCTGACTTATAGATAATTAGTTATGATTTTTACAAGTTAATTCATTATTAATTAGGTACATTGAAAACACATGCTATTAAACATTAGATTTAACCATGAAAACTTATACCATTAGAAATACCTTCTTTTTCTGAATCCAACGAGTATTTTTTCATATTTTTTTGTTCGGCCATTAATTAGTTATTAATTTTTAAATATCAGTCATTCACAAAATTGTAAAAAAAAATCAACTAAGAGAGAAGCTTGAGAAAAAGAGAGAGAAGACGGGCCCACTGACATGGCCCAAACAACAGTGGCCATGTCAGTCAGTCAAGGCCAACATGGCGTCATTCAAAGCAGAAGAAATGAAGGCCAGAAAGACCAAAAAGCCCAAGGCGAGAAAACTTGAGAAAGAGAAGAGGGTGGGGGTAAAAGGGGGACATGCTAGGGAAACATCTCCCTGCATGCACAGACGCCATGGAGGCTGAGCACAAAGCTTCAAGCCGAGAAGTGAATAAACTAGTGAAACCAAAACCAAAATGTGACGATTATATCACATCCGACCGCCAACAACCTGACGAAGGTGACTACAAGCAAAACATGGCGATTGGAGGCTAACACACAAAGAATCACCTCAGAGGACTCAACCGGCGGAGAAGAAGGCAGAAAGAGGGAAAATGATCATACCCAAATCTGGGACAAATGGGGGGTGTCTGATGCTTTGAGGAGTCATCCCGAACCAAACCCCACTCCAAGAAAGGCCCGTGTGGACACCGGAACAGTGGCGAACTCCAAAGGATCGCTCAGACCACCGGAGAACCCAAACGGAGTAGGGAAGGCATGACCGAGGGCGGAATATCCTGAACCAACCCACATAAAAGGTACATATGGGTGCAAGGATGAGCATAGGATTATTTTCTAAGAGTCTGAAGCCCTGCAGCAGTGAAGAGATGGATAGGAAGATGGAAGGAGGGGAGAAGCAGGGGATGGGGGCAACACCTAGTGAATACGAGTTGTAAAGATGGTGTCCTTTCTTTTATAGAACCATTGGATTCGGAAAGAAGCAAGGAAGGTGAGGGAGGAGAAAACAGAGGGAAAGGAAGAAAGGAAAGGGAGAGAGAGAGAGGGAAACCGGAGTCCGGCTAAGGTCCTGGTCGTAGAAGGAAAGCGGGAGACCAGAAAGCGGAAGGTTAGGGAGAAAGCAGATGTAGTTGGATTTAGATCCAACGGCCCAAAATTGACCCAAAAACATAAAGGAAAACCAAAGTGACAAAATAAACTGAGAAAACCTTATTAGAATAAGGTGTAGTTAATTAGTTATGTCCTTTCTTTTCCAAATAAATTGGGGGTCCAAACATTATCCAAATTAAAACAATTTTTGTACATAGGTTAAATTAGGCATGTAGATTCCAATTTTATACTTAGTTTTACCTTTTGGAAACTTTTACCGATCGACGCCTCACCAGCACAGGTACCTACGTAGTGGGGGGGGGGGGGTCGCACATTCATAATAGGGTTCAAATTCATGTGCCTTCCATAGATAGAATAGAAAGGGGAGTTCCCTTGCTCCTGTTGCGTACGAGGGTTCCCATTCCTCTACTCTCCTTCGCGTTCCTTCTTCAAACCTTTTGGTATGTATTGCCCCCGAAATATAGATCAGAATGCCTATCTTGCTTCTTCGTCCTCTCTTAGTTGGTTTAAGGATGTGTTAATTAAATCAAATTTCATTTCTCTTTCCTCTTTCATTAATGGTATTTGGATTATCCCAAATTTATGAAACTTGACACACAAGTCATATTTAATGTGTTGGATACGAATTTGCCATCAATTTTACATATTGGAGTTGTTTATTTATTTATTTATTTATTTATTTAATATTTTGAAGATTCTACACACTTTCTCTCTCCTGATTTCACCTTTTAAGTAAATTTTCTCCAAATTGGATGAAAATTCACCCAAAGGCTATATTTATTATGTAGATCATGAATATAAGATTATTTTCCTCCTTTTGAGTCATGAATTATATTTATTTATTAATTACACCTTTTAGGCAATTTCTCTCTCCTAACTTACCATATTATTTTGAGGTGGTCCAAATTAAATGAAAATTGACATGTAGGCTTATTTTGATGTGTAGATTACGAATTTGAAGTCTATTATTTAATTTGAGGCTTTCTTACATGGGTTATATCATCTAGCCCGTTAGAGGCCCATTAACCATATTATGCATGAAATTAAGTTATTTATCATTTTATTATCACCAAATGAATTATATGACATATTATATCACATTATTCATGCATTATATTATTAGGATCATCCTAACCTCAACCTTGTTTGGTCAAACCTAAAAAGTCAAAGTTTTAGGGTAGGGTTCTAGATCTGGTATGTTACAACACTCCACCCCTTAAAAAGGATTTCGTCCTCGAAATATATAGATCCAAACATCAACAACCAACTATTCTCCATCCCTTAAAAAGGATCAACCTAACAAGTCATACTAAATAACTTTTTAGAGCTACCCACATCTCTTAGTTATGAAAGTATTTAGAGATTAATATTTCTCATGTATCCAACTAAAACCACCATCTAGGGCTGAGTTTTTAGGTCCTCGTGTCTCTAACCTATCAACCCTACATGAACATCTAAAAGTCATAGGGTAGGTCAACTACACCATTATATCAATATTAGTCACAAACTAGGGTTAGATTCTACTCAAACTAGAGTTTCTCTTCATTGTGACTTAGTAGAGGAAAAACTTCGATGAAATCCAGAAAATTTTGAGTATATATGGTAGTATAATGAAAATAATTTTTGTCGATAAGAAGTATTGGAGATAAAACAAAGATGGTACCAAAATCAATGCGATAAGCCAAGTCACAACTTTTCCATATTAATACTTCCTCATAACCTAAGCTTGTCCTCAAACCAAACCTTATTGCATAAAAGATCATCATAGATCAAATCTAGGGTCAACATCTCACTAAGAGCTACCTAGAAAAGTCAAGGGTTCTATAGGGAGACAAAATTGAAATAGTCAGATTCCAACTACCATGGGCTCTGATACCATGTTGTAAAAAGTGAAATCACTTCTCTACTAAAAATTTGAACAATAAAACCTCCACTCCAAACACACTCAGAAGGTATGATGGAGTGGGTGTAAAATTTTCAAATCTTTATATAATGGTAATAAAAGACCAAAGTATAGCAGCGGAATAAAAACATGACTATATTCAATTATAAAACAAAGGGTTACAAACTTACATCATAAGGATCCATGTAGAGGAAATCTAAACCACCTCAAGATTGTCTCCAAGCTTCAACATCTCAAGCTAAGTCCATGTCAACATGCCAAGTCCACCACATCCTTACCTAGGGTTGGAAGCATACCCCAGAAAAAGAGAAATAACAGGAAACATCAGCAAAGGCTGGTATGTGCATACTAAAAAGAAAATTGAGCAATTTATAAAGATTAAGGAACATAAAAATAAAAGGCTTCCCATGCAAGAGATAAGTACCACCCAAATGGGTATCAAGAGAAAGAATCACATTAAAGGAGATACTTGCCATAAATCAACATAAAAAGGATTGTGCCATAAATAAATCCACTACCATGGTGGGAAACAAAGCACAAGTAGGGCACACACCCCACAATCAATATCCTGCATGCATGTGAGATAAACATAGCCCTAGAACAATATAAACACAATTGGCAGCCAACCCCCATAAAGATGAAGCCTGATAGAGAAAGGAATATTGCCAATCTCCCAAATATATAAAACATGTCAAGAAACACATCTTGCCCTGGGTACGAGGTTCCTTGTCGTCCCAAAAAGAGAAGGAAATATCACATCTGCTACAAACAAAACCAATGCAATTTACACTACTCTAGTGCTACTGAATCACATAGCATGTATAATGTAGAGGCAAGTAGAAAGTATAGTCAGAATAAACAATGTTGCCATCACACAATGGACAACCCAAACATATAAATAAATCCACTTCAAAGTGGGCATATATCACCAAGTAAACTTCCACATCACAGTGGGCATATAATATTAAAAGTCCAACATGCACCAAGGCATATGAAATAGATTCAAGAGAATATCCATGATCATAAGATCAATTACAAATAAGATAGTTCATAAGAACCATGATATCAAAAGAAAAGACATATTGTGTAGGCCAAAATCAAGAGAATGAAACGATAGGTGAATTGCTCATGATAGAGGAATAGAGGATGAAAAACATACCTCAACTTCAGAGTCAAACGATCTAAAGTCACTTCTAGGTCCAAGCTTAGGTATCCAAAGAACCTATTAAGCATATATGTGGGATTAGGGTTAGATTTATATTGATTTCATAAACCCTAAAAACCACCTTTTTATTATGAGTGAATTAGGTTATCAAAACCTTGCCATATTTTAGTATATATCATTAGGAGTCCAAAACATATTTTATTGTATTTTTCTGACTTATAGATAATTAGTTATGATTTTTACAAGTTAATTCATTATTAATTAGGTACATTGAAAACACATGCTATTAAACATTAGATTTAACCATGAAAACTTATACCATTAGAAATACCTTCTTTTTCTGAATCCAATGAGTATTTTTCCATATTTTTTTGATCAGCCATTAATTAGTTATTAATTTTTAAACATCAGTCATTCACAAAATTGTAAAAAAAACCAACTAAGAGAGAAGCTTGAGAGAAAGAGAGAGAAGACGGGCCCACTGACATGGCCCAAACAACAGTGGCCATGTCAGTCAGTCAAGGCCAACGTGGCGTCATTCAAAGCAGAAGAAATGAAGGCCAGAAAGACCAAAAAGCCCAAGGCGAGAAAACTTGAGAAAGAGAAGAGGGCGGGGGTAAAAGCGGGACATGCTAGGGAAACATCTCCCTGCATGCACAGACGCCATGGAGGCTGAGCATAGAGCTTCAAGCCGAGAAGTGAATAAATTAGTGAAACCAAAACCAAAATGTGACCATTATATCACATCCGACCACCAACAACCTGACGAAGGCGACTACAAGCAAAACATGGCGATGGGAGGCTAACACACAAAGAATCACCTCAGAGGACTCAACCGACGGAGAAGAAGGCAGAAAGAGGAAAAATGATCATACCCAAATCTGGGAGAAATTGGGAGTGTCTGATGCTTCGAGGAGTCATCCCGAACCAAACCCCACTCCAAGAAAGGCCCGCGTGGACACCGGAACAGTGGCGAACTCCAAAGGATCGCTCAGACCACCGGAGAACCCAAACGGAGTAGGGAAGGCATGACCGAGGGCGGAATAGCCTGAACCAACCCACAGAAAAGGTACATATGGGTGCAAGGATGAGCATAGGATGATTTTCTAAGAGTTTGAAGCCCTTCAGCTGTGAAGAGATGGATAGGAAGATGGAAGGAGGGGAGAAGCAGGGGATGGGGGCAGCACCTAGTGAATACGAGTTGTAAAGATGGTGTCCTTTCTTTTATAGGACCATTGGATTCGGAAAGAAGAAAGGAAGGTGAGGGAGGAGAAAATAGAGGGAAAGGAAGAAAGGAAAGGGGGAGAGAGAGAGGGAAACTGGAGTCAGGCTAAGGTCCTGGTCGCAAAAGGAAAGTGGGAGACCAGAAAGCGGAAGGTTAGGGAGAAAGCAGATGTAGTTGGATTTAGATCCAACGACCCAAAATAGACCCAAAAACATAAAGGAAAACCAAAGCGACAAAATAAACTGAGAAAATCTTATTAGAATAAGGTGTAGTTAATTAGTTATGTCCTTTCTTTTCCAAATAAATTGGGGGTCCAAACATTATCCAAATTAAAACAAATTTTGCACATAGGTTAAATTAGGCATGTAGATTCCAATTTTATACTTAGTTTTACCTTTTGGAGACTTTTACCGATCGACGCCTCACCAGTACATGTACCTACGTAGTTGGGGGGGTCGCACATTCATAATAGCGTTCCAATTCATGTGCCTTCCATAGATAGAATAGAAAGGGGAGTTCCCTTGCTCCTGTTGCGTAGGAGGGTTCCCATTCCTCTATTCTCCTTCGCGTTCCTTCTTCGAACCTTTTGGTATGTATTGCCCCCGAAATATAGATGAGAATGCCTATCTTTCTTCTTCGTCCTCTCTTAGTTGGTTTAAGGATGTGTTAATTAAATCAAATTTCATTTCTCTTTCCTCCTTCATTAATGGTATTAGGATTATCCCAAATTTATGAAACTTGACACACAAGTCATATTTAATGTGTTGGATACGAATTTGCCATAAATTTTACATATTGGAGTTGTTTATTTATTTATTTATTTATTTATTTAATATTTTGAAGATTATACACACTTTCTCTCTCCTGATTTCACCTTTTAAGTAAATTTTCTCCAAATTGGATGAAAATTCACCCAAAGGCTATATTTATTATGTAGATCATGAATATAAGATTATTTTCCTCCTTTATAGTCATGAATTATATTTATTTATTAATTACACCTTTTAGGCAATTTCTCTCTCCTAACTTACCATATTATTTTGAGGTTGTCCAAATTAAATGAAAATTGACATGTAGGCTTATTTTGATGTGTAGATTACGAATTTGAATTCTATTATTTAATTTGAGGTTTTATTACATGGGTTATATCATCTAGCCCGTTAGAGGCCCATTAACCATATTATGCATGAAATTAAGTTATTTATCATTTTATTATCACCAAATGAATTATATGACATATTATATCACATTATTCATGCATTATATTATTAGGATCATCCTAACCTCAACCTTGTTTGGTCAAACCTAAAAAGTCAAAGTTTTAGGGTAGGGTTCTAGATCCGGTATGTTACAACACTCCACCCCTTAAAAAGGATTTTGCCCTCGAAATCTATTGATCCAAAAATCAACAACCAACTATTCTCCATCCCTTAAAAAGGATCAACCTAACAAGTCATACTAAATAACTTTTTAGAGCTACCCACATCTCTTAGTTATGAAAGTATTTAGAGATTAATATTTCTCATGTATCCAACTAAAACCACCATCTAGGGCTGATTTTTTAGGTCCTCGTGTCTCTAACCTATCAACCCTACATGAACATCCAAAAGTCATAGGGTAGGTCAACTACACCATTATATCAATATTAGTCACAAACTAGGGTTAGATTCTACTCAAACTAGAGTTTCTCTTCATTGTGACTTAGTTTAGGAAAAACTTCGATGAAATCCAGAAACTTTTGAGTATATATGGTAGTATAATGAAAATAATTTTTGTCGATAAGAAGTATTGGAGATAAAACAAAGATGGTACCAAAATCAATGTGATAAGCCAAGTCACAACTTTTCCATATTAATACTTCCTCATAACCTAAGCTTGTCCTCAAACCAAACCTTATTGCATAAAAGATCATCATAGATCAAATCTAGGGTCAACATCTCACTAAGAGCTACCTAAAAAAGTCAAGGGTTCTATAGGGAGACAAAATTGAAATAGTCAGATTCCAACTACCATGGGCTCTGATACCATGTTGTAGAGAAGTGAAATCACTTCTCTACTAAAAATTTGAACAATAAAACCTCCACTCTAAACACACTCAGAAGGTATGATGGAGTGGGTGTAAAATTTTCAAATCTTTATATAATGGTAACAAAAGACCAAAGTATAGCAGCGGAATAAAAACATGACTATATTCAATTATAAAACAAAGGGTTACAAACTTACATCATAAGGATCCATGTAGAGGAAATCTAAACCACCTCAAGATTGTCTCCAAGCTTCAACATCTCAAGCTAAGTCCATGTCAACATGCCAAGTCCACCACATCCTTACCTAGGGTTGGAAGAATACCCCAGCAAAAGAGAAATAATAGGAAACATCAGCAAAGGCTGGTATGTGCATACTAAAAAGAAAATTGAGCAATTTATAAAGATTAAGGCACATCAAAATAAAAGGCTTCCCATGCAAGAGATAAGTACCACCCAAATGGGTATCAAGAGAAAGAATCACATTAAAGGAGATACTTGCCATAAATCAACATAAAAAGGATTGTGCCATAAATAAATCCACTACCATGGTGGGAAACAAAGCACAAGTAGGGCACACACCCCACAATCAATATCCTACATGCGTGTGAGATAAACATAGCCCAAGAACAATATAAACACAATTGGCAGCCAACCCCCATAAAGATGAAGCCTGATAGAGAAAGGAATACTGCCAATCTCCCAAATATATAAAACAGGTCAAGACACACATCTTGCCCTGGGTACGAGGTTCCGTGTCGTCCCAAAAAGAGAAGGAAATATCACATCTGCTACAAACAAAACCAATGCAATTTACACTACTCTAGTGCTATTGAATCACATAGCATGTATAATGTAGAGGCAAGTAGAAAGTATAGTCAGAATAAACAATGTTGCCATCACACAATGGACAACTCAAACATATAAATAAATCCACTTCAAAGTGGGCATATATCACCAAGTAAACTTCCACATCACAGTGGGCATATAATATGAAAAGTCCAACATGCACCAAGGCATATGAAATAGATTCAAGAGAATATCCATGATCATAAGATCAATTACAAATAAGATAGTTCATAAGAACCATGGTATCAAAAGAAAAGACATATTGTGTAGGCCAAAATCAAGAGAATGAAAAGATAGGTGAATTACTCATGATAGAGAAATAGAGGATGCAAAACATACCTCAACTTCAGAGTCAAACGATCTAAAGTCACTTCTAGGTCCAAGCTTAGGTATCCAAAGAACCTATTAAGCATATATGTGGGATTAGGGTTAGATTTATATTGATTTCATAAACCCTAAAAACCACCTTTTTATTATGAGTGAATTAGGTTATCAAAACCTTGCCATATTTTAGTATATATCATTAGGAGTCCAAAACATATTATATTGTATTTTTCTGACTCATAGATAATTAGTTATGATTTTTACAAGTTAATTCATTATTAATTAGGTCCATTGAAAACACATGTTATTAAAAATTAGATTTAACCATAAAAACTTATACCATTATAAATACCTTCTTTTTCTAAATCCAACAAGTATTTTTCCATATTTTTCTGATCATCCATTAATTAGTTATTAATTTTTAAACATCGGTCATTCACAAAATTGCAAAAAAAACCAACTAAGAGAGAAGCTTGCGAGAAAGAGAGAGAAGATGGGCCCACTGACATGGCCCAAACAACGGTGGCCATGTCAGTCGGTCAAGGCCAGCGTGGCATCATTCAAAGCAGAAGAAATAAAGGCCAGAAAGACCAAAAAGCCCAAGGCGAGAAAACTTGAGAAAGAGAAAAGGGCGGGGGTAAAAGCGGGACATGCTAGGGAAACATCTCCCTGCACGCACAGACGCCATGGAGGATAAGAACAGAGCTTCAAGACAAGAAGTGAATAAACTAGTGAAACCAAAACCAAAACCAAAATGTGATGATTCTATCACATCCGACCGCCAACAACCCGACGAAGATGACTACAGGCAAAACATGGCGATGGGAGGCTGACACAAAAAGAATCACCTCAGAGGACTCAACCAGCGGAGAAGAAGGCAAAAAGAGGGAAAATGATCATACCCAAATATATGAGAAATTGGGGGTGATTGATGCTTCGAGGAGTCATCCCGAACCAAACCCCACTCCAAGAAAGGCCCGTGTGGACGTCGGAACAGTGGCAAACTCCAAAGGACCGCTCAGACCGCCGGAGAACCCAAATGGAGTAGGGAAGGCATGACCGAGGGCGGAATAGCCTGAACCAACCCACAAAAAAGGTACATATGGGTGCAAGGATGAGCATAGGATGATTTTCTAAGAGTCTGAAGCCCTTCAACCGTGAAGAGATGGATAGGAAGATGGAAGCAGGGGATGGGGGCGGCACCTGGTGAATACGAGTTGTAAAGATGGTGTCCTTTCTTTTATAGGACCATTGGATTCGGAAAGAACAAGGAAGGTGAGGGAGGAGAAAACAGAGGGAAAGGAAGAAAGGAAAGGGAGAGAGAGGGGGGGAAACTGGAGTCGGGCTAAGCTCCTGGTCATAGAAGGAAAGTGGGAGACCCGAAAGCGGAAGGTTAGGGAGAAAGCAGATGTAGATGGATTTAGATCCAACGGACCAAAACAGACCCAAAAACATAAAGGAAAACCAAAGCGACAAAATAAACTGAGAAAACCTTACTAGAATAAGGTGTAGTTAATTAGTTATGTCCTTTCTTTTCCAAATAAATTGGGGGTCCAAACATTATCCAAATTAAACCAAATTTTGCACATAGGTTAAATTAGGCATGTAGATTCCGATTTTATACTTAGTTTTGCCTTTTGGAAACTTTTACCGACCGACGCCTCACCAGCACAGGTACCTAAGTAGTGGGGGGTTCGCACATTCATAATAGTGTTTGGACTCATGTGTCTTCCATAGATAGAATAGAAAGGGGAGTTCCCTTGCTCCTGCTGCGTACGAGGGTTCCCATTCCTCTACTCTCCTTCGCGTTCCTTCTTTGAACCTTTTGGTATGTATTGCCCCCGGAATATAGATCAGAATGCCTATCTTGCTTCTTCTCTCTTAGTTGGTTTAAGGATGTGTTAATTAAATCAAATTTCATTTTCTCTTTCCTCCTTCATTAATGGTATTAGGATTATGTAAAATTTATGAAACTTGACATACAAGTCATATTTAATGTGTTGGATATGAATTTGCCATCAATTTTACGTATTGGAGTTATTTATTTATTTATTTAATATTTTGAAGATTCTACACACTTTCTCTCTCCTGATTTCACCTTTTAAGTAAATTTTCTCCAAATTGGATGAAAAATCACCAAAATTCTATATTTATTATGTAGATCACAAATATAAGATTATTTTCTTCCTTTGGAGTCATGAATTATATTTATTTATTAATTACACCTAATAGGCAATTTCTCTCTCCTAACTTACCATATTATTTTGAGGTTGTCCAAATTAAATGAAAGTTGACATGTAGGCTTATTTTGATGTGTAGATTACGAATTTGAAGTCTATTATTTAATTTGAGGATTTCTTACATGGGTTATATCATCTAGCCCATTAGAGGCCTGTTAACCTTATTATGCATGAAATTAAGTTATTTATCATTTTATTATCACCAAATGAATTATATGACATATTGTCACATTATTCATGCATTATGTTATTAGGATCATCCTAACCTCAACCTTGTTTGGTCAAACCCAAAAGGTCAAAGTTTTAGGGTAGGGTTCTAGATCTGGCATGTTACATAATTCCTTGTGGCTCCAAGGAATTATAAGTAGACATGGCCATAACCATCGCTTTTATTTTATATAGCATGTTTACATTGTGGGATATATCATGTATATGATGTGTACGATATATGTGGTGATTGGATATAGTAAACGTATATATATATATATATATATATATATATATATATATAATATATATATAATATATATATAAAATCTCTCAATCAAACATATTAAGTCTAAGATTCTTTCCAATAGAAACACACATGAAAAGCTTGATCGACCAAGTAAAAATTGCACAAAGCATGGTGCATCATCTATCTCATGGAAGTGTGATGGTAAATATGTAGATTCGCACAAAGCACGGTGTGTATCTATCATATTGGCTATTAGGTCAGGCTTCCTTGGTGACTTGGAGAGCCCCAGCCCAGAAGCATGCAGATGATCATGGAAAGGAGTTGTGTATATAGTCTATCCAAGAGTTGCATGTGGTACAATTTGCATGATGGCCTACCTAAATAATCAATTTGTGGGTGATCAGCAAAAGCCGACTCATGATTTGACAAAATATGGATCTTGTCTCATTAGAAAAGTATTCACTGCAATTTACCAAATTGATACTTGAGGGTTATCAATTTAAACAAAATTATGAGAATGATAATTAATTAAAGTCCTAAAGATAATCGCCCAAATTTTAATCAAATCAAATCAAATCAAAATGAGTTTTTGACAAATTTGCAAATTCTTTATTGAATCAAATGGCAAAAAACAACAATCACTTTTCTCTGTGATTGGTCCTTGAGAAGGACAAACTTAATGGGAACAACTTCCACGAGTGGTTTAGGACATTGAGAATTGTTCTCACCCGGGAGTGAAAGCTCTGTATCCTGGAAATGCCAGAACTAGAGGAACCACCTCAGAATGCTCCAAGGGCTGAGAAGGATGCTTACAAGAAGCATACTGAAGATGTCATGGATGTCAAATGTTTGATGCTATGCTCCATGAACTATGAGTTGTAGAGGCAGCATGAGAATGTGGGTGTGATTGAGATGGCCACACGTCTCAAGAACATGTATCAAGAGTAGGCAAGACAAGAGAGATATGATGTCTCCAGGGCATTGTTCAAATGTACCATGGTAGAAGAAGATCCAGTAGGTCCTCATGTGCTCAAGATAATTGGGTATGTGGAGAACCTTGCTAAATTGGGATTCCCCTTGGGTCAAGAGTTGTCCACTGACATGATTCTACAGTCTCTACCAGATTCATATAGTCAGTTTGTCATGAACTATAACATGAACAACTTTGACAAGCCGTTGTCAGAGTTGTTGGGCATGTTAAGAACAACTGAGATACAAATTAAGAAAGACAAACACAATTTTGTGATGATGATCAGCAATACAAGGGGGAAATCTAAAGGCAAAGGAAAAGCTAAGAAGAGTTCTAAAGCTAGCCAGAAGCCCAAGTCTTCATATCTCAAGGAAAAAGGTGGAGTAAAGAAAAAAGGTGATTTTTATCATTGTCACTAGTGTGGACATTGGAAGAGAAATTGCCCATTGTAGATAGAGGAATTAAAGAAGAAGAAGGAAGGCAATGAGGCCTCCACTTCAGGTATAAACATTATAAGATAGATTTGATTTCTTGTTTATTTTGGTATATGATGCCAAACAGAGATCTGACATACTAATGTGCAGGATCTAACAAGAAGTAAAGACCTTCATGGAAGGATAAAGATGGACAAGGCAGAGAAAATGTTGCGAAAGTCATAGTCTACATTTAAATTTATCTTAGCCCAATAGGCATGTAATAGAGTTACTAGAACTCCTATTTCATTATGCCATTAGAATAGAAACATTTTCTTTATGCATCTTGTAGAACAAGGATGATTATCCATAAAGAGTTTTTAATTCTTATATTTCAAAAGATATGATCTTACATTGGCATTGGACTGAAAAAATCTTGTGATATTTATGCAAAATGATGCAAAGATGAATGTTTATAATGTTTATACCAAATGATTATAATTGATAACTTAAGACTATCATTAGCATTATTCATCTTATGAGAATTGCATGCCTAGAATACATGTTGATGTTGATCTAGATTTTGTTGGTTATGGAACCTAAGGAAACATGCAAATCTTATTTACTCACAAATATGACATGACATCCTTCACTAGATGTAGTGGGAGGATAAGCTTTCATGAGACCTCATACATATGATGTATGAAGATCTTACGAATGAATGCTATAGGTAATCACTTATACCTCATTTCATTTACTGGTAATATGATGATATGTACTCAGTAAAATAGAAACATAAATCTCTTTAAGTGTTCAAAGAGATTATAAATGAAGTATAACTTTGATAAAAGTATTAAAGAACTTTGATGAGATCAAATGTTGGAATACTTTACATTAACACCTTAAGTACCTTAAAGAATTGGGATAATGTATCACAAGTCAAATCCATCTGAACATGATGATGTGTTAGAATGAATAAATTATACCTTGATGAGTCATGATATAATTATCAATTAATCTAATCTTCTTATACCCTCATAAAAATATACCTATCACTAAATCGTGTACCATTTGAATGGTTTATAAGACATCATATATGATATGATTTGAAATGTCCCAATACGTCTAAGGGATTTAATCCTACATTAAGAAAATAGTCTCTTGAGAAGGTTTATCCATAAACCATGACTATTGAATATTAATATTAATCCCAGTTCAATAAGAAAATTATTTTGTTGACAGGATAATTGAGTTCCTAATTAATCAGTGGGAGTAAAAGGAAACTCAAAATGTTCAAGGTCAATAAAAGAGTACGATGAGAACTAAGAAAATCACAAGTTGTTATGGAATCTTAGGTTCATCATGTAACACTGAACAAAATAGTTCTAGTAGATCACATCTGAGATTGGAGGATTGTGAATCGAACAATTCAATATGGATTAATCATACAGGATGAGCCAACTAGTTGACTGGAAGCTATTTCTGAGTGATATGGAATCCATGTAAGTTGCAAAGTAGGACCTTGGATAGCGCCACCTAAGGGGTAATACCCAAAGGGTGCAATGAGATCTTGTTCGGATATGTAGAAATCTTTCTCATTATCATAGTGGATAACATAAAAGGACAAATTGGTTGAAAAGATTTTTCAAATCAAGTTCAAGTTGTTGGACATGATATAAATTCATTTACCAATTGCCATGCTTGTTGTTGTAGTTGAGATAGACTATGAGATTTGGCATATGAATGGGGAAACTTGATTCCTTAAAGGAATACATTAAAGGATGTGTAAGTGACATAGCCCAAAAGGTTTCATAACTTTGAGAATGCAAATAAATTTTATAAACTACAAGGTTCAATATGAGATTGAAACAAGCATCTCAGATATGGGATCTTTTAACTTGACAAGATAGTCAAAGAGTTTGACTTGAATCAAAATAAAAGATGAAATATGTGACTACAAATATTTAGTGGGAGCATATATGAATATTCCACATGTGATGAGGAATGGCAACTCAATATTATGCATATTAAGAACAGGCATGTAAAACACCTTCATCGGTGAAGGATAAAAAGAAACATCTTATAAGATACTGATCAAGACCTATGAGATGGTTCTTGAATGTTTCACAATGGAAGTTGAAACATGTACAATAGCAATGTGTTCAAAGAGTTCATCATGAATGGATTCTATAAGAGATGATCCGGATTATTTTCTCATGAACCATATGTTCTAATTCTTATGAAGAATGGAAATAGCATTTCCATAGGCTGGTACAACAATGGGTCTATTATGAATGCTATAAATGTACTTATCCCATATAATCTTGTATGTATTGGACATGACAAGATGATTATTAATCCAATAAGGGTTATTGGAAAGTCATCCATTAGTACATGAAAAGTATCTAAGGATAGATTGCTAGTCGATAATGATAGCAATAAAAGGAAGAGTTGAGTGTAAAGTGTTACCCTGATGCAAGCTTCCATAATGACAAAAGTGATCACAAATTAAAATATGTTTGATTTAAAAGAGAAATGTTGATTAGTTGGAAAGGGTTATGAACTAATAACTATCAACTATTCTACAACAAAAGCTGAGGATACTTGTGTTATAAACACATAGTGATACTATATGGATCTAAAGGTTCATATGATGAACTTATAAATGTTCCAACCATTGATGACTCAGTAGTGATACTATGACAATAATGGGAGCTGATTGTTAGGCATGGAATATCAGATACCATATTACGAAAATTTCTTCTCATATGAGAAATCATAGATATAAGAAAATGTGCAATAAATTGACATAAGCAAAGTGTTGCTAACTCGCTGAATAGGCACTAGTGCAACAGAAGCATGTTGGACATGTTTAGATCACCAAGAATATGCTTCTTGGGTGATTGGCTCTAAGTGCAAGTGGGATTCGGTTGGTAAGGTATGCCCATAGAATCAACCATATGATGATTGACATGGCATATACCATAAAGGATTTGATTAATACATATAAAGGAAAGCTTCCAATTCATATGTTTCACTGAGCTATGAGATAATGAGGGGACAAAGTGAATGTCTATAGAATGACAATACTCAATGACATATGTATTCAAGTATTAGACTTGGAAGAAATGAGATCATATGAATTCTAAGAGTATGTACATTCTTATTATGTCCCTAATCAGCTGTTTCTATGGAAGGTAGATAGACATCAATAACACATAAGACTAGAGTGTGGGTTGGTTGATGATAGAATCTCATTTGTCATGATATGACAATATCAAACCAAACAAACAGATGCATGTTAGGGAACATTGTATCAGATAGACCCACCTTGAGAGTGACACATGGTTATGGTGGTCATAGTTGTCTCTCATACTGAAGGTGGTGATTATGATTCTTAAACATGAAATCATTGCACTCGTCACATGTCGTTGGGTATGCTTTGACATCATCAAACGCAGTCTTATAACATGAGTTGTTATAAAGGTGATGATTGAGTGACTTTGACACATGGGGATAGATTGTGAGTGATAGATATGGGATTTGTCCCTCCTACTGGGGTATGATATCCTAGCCACTTGATAAGCGAGACTGAGAAATGCATGTGCATGCACATGTGAATCAACATATGATATTGAGGTCACATTATATTACCCATTCTGCTCTTAGTTCAAGAAACATGGATTGAACATTGAGATGATGAACATCCATGCCTCGAGTTCATCATGGATGTGAGAGACAAAGGAATTATACAATCACTACAACATCTTACACAGATTGTTGGTTGAAGTTGTTCTCCAACTTTTCTTTCACTTAGGTAGCACTGATGTGCATAGGCACCGCTCCTTGCTTGTGATGTCATAAGCTAGTTATGGACATTCATTGCCAATGTGATATGGGATCTATAGGGCTACATACATAGAAATTCATCTATAAGAGGAGTTTATCTTGAATAATGATTGGATTGATTAATAAAGTATTTAGGTATTCAATTCAGGCAATAGATCGACTGATTGGCTAACTAGGTCTATCAAACAACCATCTCACTAAGTGAGACAGCCATTTGGTCAGCCATACATGCATCTCAAGTGTTGAGATGGTCGTTTGGGTTGTCAGGCTGATTAGAGTGTGAATTGGCTTAGTTCTACCCTTGAACCGACTGACTCATCTCAAACTCACCAAATGACCATCTAGGTGGAGATGAGAATCTTGCTTAGGTGAGACAGGTCGGTTGGGCCAAATGAATATTCTGGATGTTTCTTGAGTAGTTTAGATTGCATGTAACTTGTTGTGCAAGGAATTAATATGTAATATTAATTGGAATCAAAATTTCCAAATTCATGTGCAATTGGGAAACTACCAAACGACCGTTTGGCAGTGTGAGACGACTGTCTCACACACGAGACGATTGTCTAGGTGTGCCATATGACCTTTTGGCATCTCATAGGTTGTGAATATTCAAGATCTTTTGGCCCCTTCCACTCTTGCACAATCTTATACAGACTAGGAACCCTAGCCTAAGCCCGCCTATAAAAGGAGGGATACTGGGGGCTTCCCAAGAAATAACACAGACATTGAGAACCAGTTCCTATGAAAACTATTGACTTCTCTAGTTGTGGTAACCAAGAGATCCCAAGAAAGTCCTATCTTACATGGATGGATAGCTACGGGAGAGAAACAACTGGTGATCGTTGTTGGTGGGAGAGCAGGTTGGTGACTAGTACATTAATGAGAGGGACAAATCCTTCCTATCCATTCTTTGTGAAGGACATGAGTTCTAGTTGGTCCATGTTGACTACTCTAGAGGTAGGAGTCCTTTGGCTATTGCTTGGAGAGAAAAGTCAACCTACAATCCTTCACAAGACCACCACAGTCGTTGTAGAGGTTGTGCAGAAAACTTTTTGTGGTGCATACCAGGAGCTGAACAACCACCGTCTAATAGCAACTAGTTAGCGGTTTCAAAGAAGCTAGTTGTTTTCACTGGACTTGCTCCAGGATCAGGTGTAATTTGCTAAAACCATCGTTTCTATTTCATAGTAGTTGACACGATCTTACTGTTATAAGAATACACATAGATAAAATTTTGTTTCCGCTGCTATACTTTGTGCCCATATTTCCCAACACACATGGGTAGCACCCTTGTGCGGGTGTCCATACTCATTTTTTTCTTTCATGCACTAAGAAAAATCATACATTTCATAGTCGACACCTTTCATTAGGTTAAAAAATGTAGGTCTGCGGCGTATGTGGAATTAAGTTTAGATATGCACATTAACGGTTTAAGTTCACATCACATGCAACCACTAAAATTTTATATAGAAATTCCGATCATATGGAATTAAATCTAAATACACTCTAGATCGCCAAGGATCTGATACCATTGTTGGATTTTGTGGAGGTGACAGGTACAATTAGAGCAATAAAAAATTTCTCCACATACCCAACTCAAGGATCTCGTTGATACAACGTATTCAGAAAGAGGGGACATGTATATATGTCATACTAGAGCAAGTCAGGTGACGTCTGTTGGCACGGTGATGTACGCCACTCCTAGCGTGCACAAGTGGTCCTCAGTCATCCTCAAAATGTAGGGAACTCAGCGTATGCGTCTCTACTTAGTCAACATAGATGGACTAGAACTTTACATCATGCTTCTCAGCCCGACGTGAAGGATCAACCTTCTACTTGAAGACGTGCTAGCGGCAGTTTCTCTTTGTCTCTCTCACTTGGGAATGATGACAACTAGGGTTCACATACAAGAGCATGTATCCAAGTGTAAATAAAAATACTACTATCATGCCTCTCTAAATAGTAGAGGAAAGGAAATAGGATTTCTCAAAACCCTTGGGAAACAAAAGGTTGCGACTGCGTTTAAAACAAGCCGCTCGTGGACAATTAAAAGAATGTACTGGAATCACCTAATTAACCAATTAATTATATTAATTGATTTTATTATCCATATCCAGTTAATCACTCTAGATCAGCCAACTGACTTAACAATGGAATCTAATTAATTGGCTTAAACATTTTAACCAATTAACTTAGATTATATTCCAATATTATAGTAGATTAGATAAACATTTTAGTAATCAATTCAATTCTGAATATTTCCAATCACGCCCACAATTATACTCCTATTCCATTCAAATCCTATGTGTGTGACCTGGTAGGCTCCAAATTACATTTTCAGTGATATTCATTATCATGTTATGATTTCATAAGAAATCATTGGTATCTAGTAAGAATTCATTGCTACCCAAAGTAATTGGAGAAGTTGGAAAAATACTTAACCTATCATCCATGACTGGTATTATAATGATTGTATAGTTCCTTTGTCTCTGATATTCAGATTGAACTTGATGCATGGAATCGTCATCCTCTTCAACATTCAATCCATGTTCCTTGAACTAGAGTAAACTACCTAAAATATGTGTAAGCTCGATATCACATATTGACTCACATCTGAATGGCCATGCAGTTCTCAATATTACTTATCAAGTGGCCAGGATGTCAAACTCTTGTAGGAGGGACAAATCCCATCTACATCACTCACAATCATTCCCATGTGTCACATTACACCCGAGCACCACCTTTATGGCAACCCTTATTCAGGATCACGATGGATGATATCAAATCACACCGAACGACATGTGATAAGTGTAGTGATTTTAGGTCTAAGAACCACAATCACCACCATCACTATGAGAGATGACTCTGACTACCAATTATGATTTCCATGTGTCACTCTCAAGGTGGGTATGTCTGATACACTGTTCTCTAACAAGTATCTATGTGCTTGTCTTGAAATCATGAATCTTGACTAATGAGATTCTATCATCAACCAACATACACTCTAGTCTTAAGTGTTATTACTGTCTATTATCCTTCCACAATAACATCTGACTAGGGACATAACAAGAATGCATATACTCTTGACATCCGTATGATCTCATTGTTCAGCTCCTCAACTGAAGACATGTCATTGAGTAATATCATTCTTTAGACATTTATTGTGTTACATCATTATCTCATAACTGAATAACAGAATAAATTGGAAGATTGCCTTTATTATTAATCAAATCATTTACAAGATATGCCATTACAATCATCATATGATTGGCTATTTGGGCACACAAACCAACATTTTGAACCATATCTAAGGTCCATGACATATCCAATCTATCATCTAGCATTATAAAATCATATGGCATGATCTTTTAACCAGGTTTCATCAATTTATCATGTGAAAACATTACTTTATGCCTGAAACTCAACAGATCAAACAAGTGCTTTATTTCATCCAAATCTGTTTATATAGTTCTAATACATATTTACCAATAATTTCATAATAAATGAAACCAATCAACTACTAAGTACTAACTTAGGAGAAAAATATCATGATTAAGAAAAAAGGACAAATAAAAATTTAAAACAAAACTAGGTTCTCACACTTGTATGTAAAATCAATTCTTTTTCTTCTAATTAATTAGTTCATATCTACAATTTTTGGGGCTTTTTGGATTGTTGCAGCACATGGACAAGCATATTTAATGTACTAGAGGTATACAACTTCTTGTCTCTTCGTAAAATGGATGTGGTAGTGACTGCCTTGACTCTTTTTAGTCCTACTCAACATTGCACCAGGAGTCTCCTAAAGCATATCTCTTGTTGTAAAGGAATGGGTATGTGATGCCTTTATCCTTGTTTTTATTTAATCATGTTCTATTTCCCATAATTATGTGATTTATTATGAATAATAAAATAAAAAATTATATTGCTTAGTAATTTTCTCATGTGTCTTAAATGATTTGAGAATCTAGGGTCAAAATATAGTTCAAGAAAATATAGAAGTTTTAGACTGGAAAAGTGTACCTTATCAGTTGGATCCATGGATTGGATCAATAGACACAAGAAAAACTAATTTGAGTGAGTAGAATAGGCTCTGGTCAGATTAATTTGATGCCTTTATGTGGATCAAGGTGGGATGGATTAGACGATTCAACCACTTCATGGTATATGTGTTTGTGATGGGTATGTGTGAATGGTTCCTGCTTGAGTCGATGCTTGTCAAGGAGGATTGACATGGGATGTTTGAGAGTGCTTTGATAGGTTTAATGAAAGAAGTACGGACTAGGTGATTCAACCACTCTATGTGATTTATGTTTTTGGTATGAGTAGATGTGAATGGGATGATACATCTTGTTTGGTTTGATATGTGTCAAGGAGGGATTGATGTGGGTTGTTTTAGATGCTTTGACTAGATTGTTCTCGATGGAAGCAAGTTGAGAAGATATTGATGCATATTGAACGAAATCAAAGTAGTTGGTTATTTAGTATTTCAACTGGGGTTCTTAGGTCAAAGCAAGCCTTTTTGGTTTGAAGTGGGGGTTGAAGTGCCATGTATAGTGGTTGAAATGCAATTTTATCACAACCTTGTTGATTATATGGGTTCCCTAAGGCCCTAGATTTATGTTAACTATTTTTAGAATCAGAAAGGGTGACCAAATATAGATGAAAGAAATCTTAGAGGACAATATCATTTGAATGTTGGTAATTTTTCAATTATTTGCAAGATTAAAGCTTGGAATCACACCTAGACCTTATAGTGCATGGTTCCATGTAAGTTCTTCTCTTATTCTTATATTTTCTACTATTGTGTATCCTCTTTACCTTTTTGAATGAAATTTTCCACGTTCAATGTTAGAAACCTTGATCTCTACCTAAAAATCATTAGTCTAGTTGGAGCTATAGCTTGCTTAGTTGGGTGTTATTATTGTCATTGGTGGATCTTAGGCTAGGTTTCATGCATTAATCAAACCATAATGTTTTCCTTACATACAATGAGTTATTTAGCCTCGAATTAGTTATCATTGTGATGTGATACCTACATATAATCTCCAAAGTTAACTAAATACATGATGTATAAGCTAAATATAGACTTTGAATGATGCTTTGGGCTAAACGTTTGGTAGCTTTGTGATTATCACCCTGCATACTATAACTTGTTATTTGCTGGTGAAATAAATGATCTTTTTAATACTATATGTTTGAAATATACATACTTTGTATGTAACTGTGACGACCTCCTCCCCCTATTATCCCTAGTTAAGGTGGACCCAAAGGGCAAGGGCCCTTATCATAGTTCCAAGATCAAGGTTTAATAAATAAACAATAATACTTAGAAATTTCATTGAATGGAAAAGTGTTTGATAGCAATATGAAGACAGAACCTCATCTCGGGAGTTACTTGGAAAGGGAAACTAAATCTGCAACATAAAGTAAATCTATCTATAAATCCTCTAGTAGAATTTAATCATCTTTTCTATTGGTGTCATCTTCTGTGAAAGTCCATTTCTTCGAATAATTTGTAGTCTAACCTAAAATGGTGTGAAACAAAAATGTGGTCAGTATATCTCTATACTAAGTACACGGGGGAAACAAATAATACACATGTAGGTATAACAACATAAACAACCATAGCAACAATTATTATTACATAATCAAACATGTATTTGTGCTATAACTTCTCAACCCTTAATTTATCCATCTCTATGGTATACCCACTTGATGGGGGAATACTCTATAGGGTACCCTCTCATGGGATTTTTTCAATGCATTGGGCTTCTCATAACCTTCACTAGTATAAAACTGACCTTTAGTATCAGTTATTTAAGGCATTTGCGTCGGTTTCAAAGTGACACCCAAGTGGGCACCGCTAAAAGTTGAAACCTTCAGCGTTGGTTTTAACACCGATGCCATAGCCCTTCTCACCACCAAAAACATGCTAGCAAGGGCACTATATGCGTCAGTTATTTAATAAAACCGACACTATATCCAGGTAAAAGATGTCGACATTTCACAAAAATTGACGTCATAACCCTTCCCGCCACCAATAAAATGCGCCAGTAAGGGCACCATAGGCAGCGGTTTTTATATATAACCGACACTACCTATCCACATAGATATTGGTTTTAAAGTAATAATCGATGCCATATCCCTTGTGCCATGAAGACCCCACCACGGCCGTGGTACCTAGCCCCATAAACGTAGGTTTTTTACTAATAACTGACGATGTATGTCTTTGTTGTCAGTTTTATAGTAATAACCGACGCCTATGTTCTGATTTTTTTTCTTATCAATTTGTAGGCCTACTGTATGGCTGGTCAGCAGGATGCAAAACCTGTAGTTCAGTTCTAAACTATAGGTTTACATCATCCATTGATATCAGCCCACAACATGCTACAAACCTACAAAATTAACAAAATGGACAACAATTTATGATCACACACATGTATAAGCACATTTAATTCATATTATTCTTCATCACACACATGTAGAAACCAGTAGTTCCATTTCAAATTTTCTCCATTTTCACACACATTTAGCAACCTGCAGTTCCATTCATTTCATCTCTTTTCACATTCAGACACATGTAGAAACATTCATGTATTGATCATCTTCACATTCACACATATGACAATTCAAAAAAATTCATTCACATTCAAACAAAAATAATTATGAGAACAAAGTTTAGAAATATCATTCTTTATTCATCATCGTCATTATCGCCATCAGTATCCCAATCATATTTAAAAATTCCTACTACTTGTAGGGCTTTTACCCATTGTTCTCTTACATCATTTAAGTCTTCCATTGTATAGGGAGTATGTACATCTAATAATTTTTAACCTGTAGTGAAGTCAATTTTAAACACCTGCAAAGAGAATGTTGTATATATATAATTAATAATATATAATAAGATTGATATATTTCATATTATCTAATGAGACTATATATAATACCTGATGTATGGTATCGATTTCCATTGCGGCATGTTTGATAATTAGGTCCATAAATCACATCACATAGTATGCACATGCCCAGCGGTTGTCTTATATAGCACACTATAAATTTAAACATACAAAATATTCAAAAATACAAATAAGCACAGTTCACATAAATAATATATACATTAGAGTCGGGAAATTACTTTCACATTCTCCCAAATTAGTGATTGTTTCTTTTTCTTGGGGACCTTTCCACTAGCTTTTTTGAACTCATGTAAAGACCTACATGTTAATGTAACATATTAAATTGCATAATTAAATAGTAATGTAATAACAAATGTTAACGGATATAAAAATATGAAATGTTTCTCACGGGAATAATGGCCTTTTCATTGTGTGTCCATATAATGTATTCAATTCCTTCCCCGCAGGATCTAGATAATAGACAGTGAACGTCTTGGGGACAATAACTAGTAACTCCCAATTCCTACTACTAGAGGTAAGAAAGTTAAAAATTAATAACTCAAAATCCACAATAAAAATATAATTTTCTTAAGTCCAAATTAAAAGCAAAGTAAACTTACTCAACATTGAATGGAGCTATTATCACCGTCTTCTTTTTTTACCAAAATGTTTAAAAGTGGCAGAGCAGTATGAAGTAACTAATGAAGGGTCTTTATCTACAAGACTAATTAAAGATGGAACCAAAAATCCCACATGGGAAAATGAAAAATCTATACATATCGTGTGTAAGTGGCTGCAAAATGTGTATTACGTATGCATTAATATATAAGAAACTAGATCACCGTATATAAAACAAGGTATATAGATGTATAAACAAGATCTCACCATATCCATAGCCCTATCATAGATGTATTCAGCCAATCATAATGAAACAACTCCAAAATATCTTGTATAAATAGATTGTTATTGTATGATTGACCTGCAGCATCCTTCGGAATAGAAACATTCATAGGGAAATTTGGATCATGTTCGCCTATCCATACTACCATACCCCTACAATTAGGACCTAACAAGGTGTGTATGTCCCTTGGAAGCCAACTTGGTACTTCAGGAGGTGGATGTGGAGGTGGAGGTGGAGACCGAGATGTAACGGGTGTCTTCCTTTTGACCTGTATATATAATTTCAGATCAATTGACTCATATATACACACTAACAAATTAACGTAATGTAAATTTATCATACAATATTAGTATAGACGACATCTGCTTTGGGCCACAATATCACTCTACCTTCTGCCTCACCAAGCATTTTAGAATCTGGGTGGACATATGGCAATGGAAGATCCATCCAATTGAGGAGTACATGTATCAGGCTCACACGAATCGCACCATCTGGTATTGGAGTCCCATGAAACATGTCCCCTAGAAGGGGTGGATAAGCAGACGCCTCTGCAATGACATATTCTTGACTCTTTAGACGACATGGCTTCAACCCCTACAAATTTACATAAAAAATGTTATATACATATATACATAAACATATCATCTTGAAAAGACTAGCTACTATGTCATAAAAATACTTACAGCGGATGTGCTAGGTGGTGGGTCTACAAGATTACTTCCAACCACCTCTATAGTAGGAGAAGAGTGGCACGCTACAGGTACTATCTAAGTGGTAGTCTGAGACGCCTGCCACTTGCTAATTGCTTCATAGAGTCTCTTATCAAGTAATTCCTCGACTCTCCTATTAATTAACTCATCTACCTATACATGGACAAAAGAAATGCTAGCTTTTGATTATTGAATTCCCTTTCACAAAAACATTCTAAAAAAAGAACAGGTTACCTCAACATTTGATAATCCCTCTTTTGGGACAGGTTTGCGCTGTGATTGCCCAAAGAACACTTTTATGCCCATATCAGCGTCTGTACCCCGAACACGTCCAGGATGCTCTGGGTTACCCAGAGCAACTTTCAATTCATCCATTGTGCCCTCGCGGATGAACTTGCCTTCCTTCCTCTGCTTGTGAAGCTCCCGCTAATCGCCATCAATAGAAATTGGTAAGTAAACATAACAATAATTAATATCGATTGCTCTAAGAGTTGAATTTTACCATTTTTGCAGCCACCTCAGTAGTTGCGGGCTTGGTTATATCTCCTTTCTTGTTTTGCCTCCCAGCTATCCACATAGCATGGCGAGGTAGAAGTGTGAGACCAATAGTAGAAGACTCTGCAATCTCTTGAGTAGCAGCATATTGAGTAGTAGACTCGGCCTGTAGTCTTTGGTGAACGCCTGCATAGCCTTTTGGACCCATCGTGTGGTCATGCACATTTAGTGCAGAACTTGCTCTTTTAGCATCGCTGATAGCCTTGTTAGTAAGCACATTAATTTGGTTAGTAACACTAAAGGTTAATCTTGAATAGGTGAATACATAAGAATGTATATTAATTAAATTGGGAGTGGTGCTTAATACCTTGAATTCGTCAATTTTTCTTTTGGTAACAAACTCCTCCCATTCATTGGGGTCCAGGTAGTTCCATTGCTTAGTGGTTGGCTTCTTCCTCTTCTCAGCATCTTATGTAATCTCGGGTGAGATTTGTCCTATAGTTCCTTAAGACCCTCCTACAGTGTTGCATCACGCATTTACATTGTAGCTTTCATCCAGTTTAAATATACTTTGCAAAATAGAATTTCTATTAACTAGTATCCTAAAAATTAGTAATCTATAAAATAGAATTGGAAATAATAATAACTCACGCATAGTTCCTTCCATACTAAGTCTTTCTTCCCCTTAGGAACTTTATGCCAAGATTCTACATCAGGACTACAATGGCTGCGAGTAAGAACCCCAAGATATGAAATAAACGAGTTGCGCTTCACTCCAACCAAGTTTCCTGCATGATCAAAATTTACAGCCAGTTTGGGTCTATTGCCCCTTTGTTGTAGTAACTTGTTCATCATAGTGATGCCCCTCACTTTTTCAATTTTTTTTGTTGCTCATCAAGTGTCCCAAGTTCTTTAGGGGGTACATCATCAACCTAAGATTTGAAAAAATAAACACACTTACAGGATATAACTATAAATGGACATATAGATAGAAATATAGGATATATTTTTAAAACTTACATTGTGAGGTGGCGCATTGATATCCTCACCCTCACGGTAATCATCATCATGATCATCATGCTCATGCTCATGCTCATGCTCAGTCATCTAAAAGTGTCATTAAAAATCAAACATTTAGCATTTGACATAACTAGAAGATAATAAAACATTGTAAAGTTCACATTCAAAAAAATAAAACATATAAAAATATAAACTTGCATGCCTCTAATATTGTGATGTTTTATCAATTAAAAATCCTTCATTGTGATCTTCATGTACATACAAGTCATCATTATCTTCAATATTTGGTGGTGTTGGCAACCCAACTGAGAATGGACTAGAGTCATCATACTTATCATAGTACTATTCTTCATCTATAGGATCTTCAATGAACTATCTTTTACCATGAAGAACTACCGACCATTTATCATTTGCAGGATCATCAATATAAAATACTTGTTTCTCCTGTGATGCCAATATGAATGGTTCACCCTTCTCGCCAATCTTTTCAAAGTTCACTAATGTGAAACCCAATTCATCCACTATAACTCCTTTGGTGTTATCAACCCAATTACATTTAAAGAGCGGAATTCTTAAATCTACGTAGTCAAACTCCCATATGTCTTCAATGATATCATAATATGACATTTTAGCTTCACGTGGACTCTTATCCTTTGCACTTGCAAAAAATAATGAAGACACTTGAAGGGTGACCCCACTGTTATAGACGACACTCTTATCATCTTGACGCTTTGTGTAATATGAGAATCCATTTATGTCAAGCCCTTCATAAAACATAACATTCAAATTTGGTTTAAAGGCGAGGAATTTGATAGTTTCAGTAAGATTATCTAGTGTTTGAGATAGTTGATGTAAGACTTTATCTTCAAATCACTTAATAAATGTCTTGTTATGCTCTCTATCAAGCCACATTGAATTGGATCGAGGATATTGTCTCTTGATGAAATTGGTATGTTCCTCGATATAAACACTCACTTCTTCGATGTTGTGTAAAATATACAAGTGACCTTGTTCCAACTGCTAACGGCTGATTACTTTCATCCGTGATCCCAAAATTCCTTTGCCAAAATTCTCCTCAATAATCTTGTCATTAATAGGAGCGCCATTACCACTCAGAAAGTCATTGCAAAAATCCATAACCTCTCTCGCCACATAACCCTCAATAATACTCCCTTCAGGCTGATAACAGTTTTGAACATCACCTTTAAAAATGCTCATGTATCATTCAAAGGGATACATCCAATGCAAGAAAAATGGACCCAACATTTTCACTTCCCTAGTCAAGTGGACAACAAGATGTACCATCATATCAAAGAATGAAGGAGGAAAATACATTTCAAGCTGACATAGGGTAACAACCACTTCTCTTTGCAATTAATGAGAGTATCAAGGTCAATAACTTTACTGCACAGACTATTGAAAAAGAAACAAAGTTTGGTGATTGCAAACCTTACATGCTTCGGCAATATAGATCGAATTGCCACGGGCAATATTTGTTGCATTAGAGTGTGACAATCATGAGATTTAAGACCTATCAACTTCAAATCTTTCATTGATACCAATCTATGGATGTTGGATGAGTAACCCTGCGTCATCTTAGCATTTACCAAGCATTCACAAAAAGCTTTCTTCTCCTTTCTAGACAATGTGTAACAAGCGGGAAGTAAGTATGTTCTCCGATCACTACTAACTACTTTTGTTAATTTTGTCCTTATTCCCATTTCACGTAGATCCATTCTGGATTTTATTCCATCTTTAGTCTTAGGTGGTATATTCAACAGAGTACCAATGACGTTATCACAAATATTTTTCTCAACATGCATGACATCGATACAATGTCTGACTGCCAAAGAACTCCAATAAGGAAGATCCCAAAACATTAACTTCTTCTTGAATAAAGATTTGTCACTCTGTGTGGCCATGGTACAATGTGATCTCTTACCAAATTCATTGTCAAAGTCTTTTACTCTTTCATAAACAACCTCCCCTGGTATAGGTTTAGGTGCACTCTGTTCCTCATTCTGTCCATTGAATGCTTTGCGCAACCTATGATATAGATAGAATTTTGGAAGAAACCTTCGATGACCAAGATATACAGTCTTGTTGCCATGTTTTAGTCGTATTGAATCAGTGTTCTTTTCACATATAAGACACACTTTAGATCCTTTGACACTATATCTAGACAAATTCCCATATGATGGAAAGTCATTAACAGTGCAAAACAACATAGTGTGAAAATGAAATGTCTCTCTTCATGAAGCATCATAGGTCATCACACCTTCACCCTAGAGTTTCTTTAAGTCATCAATCAAAGGTTCAAGATAAACATTGATATCATTTCCAGGTTCAATGACGGCATAACATACTTATTTTTCATACACAACCAGGGAGGAAGATTGTATATAACAAGCATAACTGGCCAAGTGCTATGTTGGTTGTTCAATGTCCCATATGGATTCATCCCATCTGTACAAAGCCCAAGTCTTAGATTCCCGACTTCTTCACCAAATTTAGGGTACAATAAATCAATCTTCTTCCACTGTGGGGAATCAGACACATTTCTTAGGATCCCATCATTATTTTTCTTAACATCTGCATGCCACCTCAAATTCTTCACATCTATCAGATTGGCAAACAAGCGTTGAAACTGTGATATTATAGGTAGATACCACATCACCTTGGCAGGAGAACCAGTTTTGGACTCCCCGAAGTCCTCAATTTATACCCTGACGCACCACATTTTGGACAATCTTTCAAATCCACATAGTCCTTTTGAAATAATACACAATCATTCGGGCATGCGTGAATCTTCTTGGCCTCCATTCCCATTGGGCACAACAATTTCTTTAACTGGTATGTTGAGATTGGCAGCTCGTTTCCTTCAGGAAGAATTTCTTTCAACAAAGACAACAATGACGTGAAGCTTTTGTCGCTCCATCTATTGTTAGCTTTCAGCTTATACAATCTCAACACAGTGCTAAGCTTCGTAAACTTAGTACAACCTGTGTATAACGGTATCTCAACATCATGCACAATGTTTCTAAACATCAGAGGTGGATCAGTGTGCTCTACCCCACAACTATCCAGCATCGCATCAACAATGTCTACTGGAACTGGTTCATTCACATCTACATCATCGGAGGCAATTTCTTCTTCCACACAAGCACTGCTATCGACATCCACTGATTTTAGGTTTGAAATATCTCCATGCCAGTGCCATTCTGTATAGCATTAGACAATCTCATTGCACATGACATAACTTTTGATTTCATCACCAGTACTGACTTTCAAGTTGTTGCCGCAATGCCTACATGGACAGTAGAACCTATCTCTAGGTTGTTTCCTATGTTCCTTGTCAAATCTAATAAATGGATCCAGACCAGAAATAAACTCTACGGTGTAGAGATTTGGAATGGACATCCATGATCTATCCATTCTATGATCAAAGAGAAAACAAATATATATTAGAATACGACTAGGGTCTAGGGTTAAAAGATTAGGGTTTATGGTTAAAAGTTTAGAATTTAAGGTCTTATATATAATAAATGTGTACCACCTATCTCATTCTTGAACACCTAATCTCATTAGTAAGTGTATAATGTGTATTGGGTTTTCAAGAAAATTTCGGTAGCATTTCCCTGCTATTCTCCAAGTACATATGTACTTAGAGAACAAATGGGGAAATGCTACCGAAATTTTCTTGAAAACTCAATACACATTATACACTTACATCCTAAGTGGGATTAAGTGTTCAAGAACAGTCCCAAACCGGGGACTATCCAAGATTTACTCCTAATGAGTAAATCTTGGATGGGTTTCTAGGCCAACAAATACATGTATGTTGTCATTCTTATACCTAAAATCCTAGTTTCATCATTCATATCCTAGTTATTCAAGTTAGGGTGATTATTGATGTCTTTAGAAGCATGATTGGCAATCTAGGGAAAAGTTCATCATTTACATTCCAAGCATATCACATGAGTGCATTAGAGTTCATCATTAAGCAAGAATGGTGATTAGGATTCTCAATATACTCAACAAGTAAACAAGTTACCAATTTCATAGTTAGGAGGGTAGAGATACCCTAAGATCTAGATCTAATGGTTCATAATGAGCATGTGATAAAATATTGAGCTTGACACACTACCTAAGAATGGAACTTAGTCCAATATGATTTAGATATACTACATCACCATCTAGTTAGGTTTATTTGTCTATGCTTATTCACTCTTTTCCCTGCTATTATTACATATATCTAGGGTTAATTACCTGATTTACTTCAAATTTGGTATATTTGCTAATTGGACTATGAAGAACCCAAAATTATAATTAGATTCTAGGTTTGAGCTAGGGGATTATGTGATTCATAATATTAGATACCTAGGGGTATTAATGAATTAATAATTATTCGAGAGGAGTTAGATTACCAAATTGTATAGGAGGCTATAATATATCACTACATATTCATATACCAAGTAATGGAGAATAGATGAACACATATGGAGTAAATTTATATTTAGCCCACTTGTACATTATTACATAACCATGGCTAAGTTGTGTACATAATTAAGTTAATATGTAGTATGATATTTTGTCATCATGTGTAGGAGTCATATTAGGATTTCACATTGTTAGGAGTCAAATTTTTAATTTAAAATTATTAGACATGTTTCTTTTAGAATAAAATTCTTGAGACGTTACAAAAGTCCATGTCACATGCATGTATATTAGTGTTTATACACATTTTATTATCAAAATCTTGAGTATACTCTATATACAAGTATTAAAAAGAAGAAATAAAATGGCAAGAAACTTCCGTTTTCTTTTTTTTATGCATAAAGAACAAAATAATAATGTGGAAAACAAGACACTCCCTGTTGTGGAAAAGTTGGGCATGACTGGATGTCCGATTAGGCAGGAGGATAATAGGAATGTCAACTTGGGTGAAGGGGAGATGGACAAAGGCTGAAATGGAGAAGGATGAGGAGTTTGGTACCTGTATGAAGGCCCCTCGCAAGATGAGAAGACCAAGACAATCATCTTGTAAAGAAGTGAAACCACCTCTCTACTAAAAATTTGAACAATAGAACCTCCAGTCCAAACACACTCAGAAGGTATGTTGGAGTGGGTGTAAAATTTTCAAATCTTTATATAATGGTAATCAAAAGACCAATGTATAGCAGCGGAAGAAAATATTTGACTATTCAATTATAAAACAAAGGGTTACAAACTTACATCACAAGGATCCATGTAGAGGAAATCTAAACCACCTCAAGATTGTCTCCAAGCTTCACAAACTAAGTCCAGGTCTCCATGCCATGCATCCAAGTCTTCCACCTAGGGTTGGAAGCATACCCCAGCAAAAGAGAAACAAAAGGAAACATCAGCAAAGGCTGGTATGTGCATACTAAAAAGCAACTTGAGCAATATAAGGAAATAGGGACATCAAAATATACAAGGCTTCCCATGTAAGAGATAAGCACCACCCAAACGGGTATCAAGAGAAAAGATCATAACAAAAGGGATACTTGCCATAACCAACAAATAATAAGAATGTGCTATCAATATAAACATCCACTACCATGGTGGGAAACAAAGCACATAACAACATCAACATGCATGCATGTGAGATAAGCATAGCCCTGGAACAATATAAATAACAATGGCAGTCAAGAATCACACATCTTGAACCTGGTGGGACATGGGCCAAGAATCACACATCTTGCCCTGATGGTACATGGGCCAGGAATCACACATCCTGCCCTGGCATGGGGAATCACACATCCACCATCCAAATATATATATATATATATATATATATATATATATATATAACATGGGCCAGGAATCACACATCCTACTCTGGCATGGGGAATCACACATCCACCATCCAAAATATCACAATGTTTCCATGTTGCATAATGAGACAAAACCAATGAAATTATACTACTCTAGTGCTACTGAATTACATAGCATGTAAATATAGAGGCAAGTAGAAAAGTACAGTTAGAATTAACGACGTTGCCATCACACAATGGACAACACAAACATATAAGCAAATCCACTTCAAAGTGGGCATATAACAACAAGTAAAAATCCACATCACAGTGGGCATATAATATCAAAAGTCCAACTTGCACCAAGGCAACAAGATAAGATTCCAAGAGAATATCCTTGATCATAATAACAAATAAGATAGTTCGCAAGAACCATGATATCAAAAGATAAGAGCAATGTGTATAGGCTATTGTCCATAGGACCAAGAGATAGAAGACACATAGGCTAATTGCTCAAAATAATAATCGAGGATGCAAACATACCTCAACTTCAGAGTCAAACGATCCAGGGTCACATCTAGGTCCAAGCCTAGGCCTCCAAAGAACCTATTAAGCATATATGTGGAATTAGGGTTAGGTTTTATATTGATTTCATAAACCCTAAAAACACCATTTTATTAATATAGGAATTAGGTTTCCAAAACGATTCCATATTTTAGATTATATTTTCCTGAGCTCAAAACATATTTTATTATATTTTTCTGACTTATAAATTATTAGTTATGAATTATACAAGTTATTATCTTATTTAATTAGATCCATTAAAAACACATGTTTAAAACATCAGATTCATACGATAAAACCAATTCCATAAGAAAGACCTTATTTTTCTGAATCCAACGGCTATTTATTTATGTTTTTCTGATCAGTAATTAATTAGTTATGGATTTTAGAAATTCGACCAATCAAATAATTAGATATTGCCACATAGGCGAGAAAATCCGCGAGAAACAGGTTGGGCCCACATGACATGGCCCAATGGGTGCCATCCAAGTCATCGGTTCAGCGGCTCGTTGACTCGATCCAAAGCAAAGGAAAACTCCGGACAAAAAGACATATTTGCCCTCAGAAAAAAAAAACGACACTCAAGGACGAGCGATGGGCGGGATTGGAAACCCTCGGGGTTATCCCCTTCAATTCTCTCACGTGCCAACCATGGCCAGGAGCCGAGAAGAAGTAGCAAACCAGGAAAGGGGGAAATCGACTCCTACCCGTGAAGGCCGAATCGGCGATGTCGGGCGCAACTCGAGACCTCAAGGGAGGATGTGAGGTGGTTCACCGGCCCCGCAACCACCACGGAACCACGGCAACCTACTGCCGCCACCAAGACCGTCGGCCGCATAGGGAGAGACAGGAAGAAGTGCTTGGGGATAAAGGAGCTCGAACTAGCCCAAGAGGATGATGCAGTGGGTCACCACGAAGGTGAGGGGAGGAAAAACCAGAGGCCCGAGCACCCGCAGCAGCGAGAAGCGAAGAACGGGAAAACAGGGGCGAGAATAGAGGACTCTCACGGCGCCTGTGGAAAAAGGAAAGGATGCGTCGAGCCCAAGACTTTATAGGATCATCGGGTGCGGGATGATAAGGGGAAGGTGAGGGCGAAGAAATCGTCGAAAAAGATTAACAATCGAGGGAGAAATCCTCGTCCAAAAAACCCACAGAAGCAACCTGTACTCCTACTCCGATCGGAGCTAGGAGACAAACGCGGAACCGTTGGATCCAAAATCCACGGTCCATATCAAGCATGACATAAATAAATCGGAAATCATGAAATTGATTAATGTTGTAATTTAATTATCTTCCTATTTCTCTATCCTTTTTTGAGGGTGCAAACGAACTCCAAATTAGGTAAAATTTTGCACAGAGGTTAATTAAAGCATGTAGATTCCGAATATAAAATTAGATTTTCCTTTTGGAAACTTTTAATGGGTTAAATAAATCAAATCATATTTTCTCTTTCCTCTTTCATTTATGGTATTAGGATTATCCAATTTTTATGAAACTTGACCCACAAGTCATATTTAATGTGTTGAATACGAATTTGTCATCAATTTTACATATTGGATATATTTGCATATTTATTTAATATCTTGAAGGTTTTACCCACTTTCTCTCTCCTGATTTTACCTTTTAAGCAAACTTTCTCCAAATTGGATGAAAATTCACCCAAAGGCTATATTTATTATGTAGATCACGAATATAACATTATTTTCCTCTTTTGGAGTAAATTATTATATTTATTTATTAATTACACCTTTTAGGCAATCTCTCTCTCTTAAATTATCATATTATTTCAAGATTGTCCAAATTAAATGAAAATTGACATGTAAGCTTATTTTGATGTGTAGATTACGAATTTGAAGTCTATTATTTAATTTGAGGCTTTATTACATGGATTACATCATATGGCCCATTAGAGGCCCATTAACCATATTATGCATCCAATTAAGTTATTTATCATCTTATTATCACCAAATGAATTATATGACATATTAGATTACATTATTCATGCATTAGGTTATTAGGATCACTCTAACCTCAACCTTGTTTGGAAAAACCCAAAAGGTCAAAGTTCTAGGGTAGGATTTGAGATCTGGTATGTTACAACACTCCACCCCTTAAAAAGGATTTCGTCCTCGAAATCTATAGGTTCAAACATCAACTATTATTATTCTCCACCCCTTAAAGGGTTCAACCTAGCAAGTCAAACTAAACAACTTTTTAAATCTACCCACATCTCTTAGTTTGTAAAAGTTTGAGAGATTAATATTTCTCATGTATCCAACTAAAGTCATCATCTAGGGTTGAGATTTTAGGTCCTTGTGTCTCTAACCTATCAACCCTACATGAACTTCCAAAAGTCATAGGGTAGGTCAACTACACCATTATAACAATCCTAGTCACAAAACTAGGGTTAAGTTCTACTCAAACTAGAGTTCTCTTGATTGTGACTTAGTTCAAGAAACATCGATAAATCTGAGAAAACTTTTGTACATATAGTAATATAATTGAAAATATATTTTCCATCGAAGAATCATACGATATGAAACAATGGTGAGCTCAAAATCAAAGCGAAAACCAAGTCACAATATTTCCATATGAATACTTCCTCATAACCTAATCTTGACCTCAAACCAAACCTTATTGCATAAAAGATCATCATACATCAGATCTAGGGTCAACATCTCACTTAGAGCTAACTACCAAAGTCAAGGGTTCTACATGGAGACAAAATTGAAATAGTCGATTCCGACTACCATGGGCTCTGATACCATGTTGTAAAGAAGTGAAACCACCTCTCTACTAAAAATTTGAACAATAGAACCTCCAGTCCAAACACACTCATAAGGTATGTTGGAGTGGGTGTAAAATTTTCAAATCTTTATATAATGGTAATCAAAAGACCAATGTATAGCAGCGGAAGAAAATATTCGACTATTCAATTATAAAACAAAGGGTTACAAACTTACATCACAAGGATCCATGTAGAGGAAATCTAAACCACCTCAAGATTGTCTCCAAGCTTCACAAACTAAGTCCAGGTCTCCATGCCATGCATCCAAGTCTTCCACCTAGGGTTGGAAGCATACCCCAGCAAAAGAGAAACAAAAGGAAACATCAGCAAAGGCCGGTATGTGCATACTAAAAAGCAACTTGAGCAATATAAGGAAATAGGGACATCAAAATATACAAGGCTTCCCATGCAAGAGATAAGCACCACCCAAACGGGTATCAAGAGAAAAGATCATAACAAAAGGGATACTTTCCATAACCAACAAATAATAAGAATGTGCTATCAATATAAACATCCACTACCATGGTGGGAAACAAAGCACATAACATCATCAACCTGCATGCATGTGAGATAAGCATAGCCCTAGAACAATATAAATAACAATGGCGGTCAAGAATCACACATCTTGAACCTGGTGGGACATGGGCCAAGAATCACACATCTTGCCCTGATGGTACATGGGCCAGGAATCACACATCCTGCCCTGGCATGGGGAATCACACATCCACCATCCAAATATATATATATAACATGGGCCAGGAATCACACATCCTGCCCTGGCATGGGGAATCACACATCCACCATCCAAAATATCACAATGTTTCCATGTTGCATAATGAGACAAAACCAATGAAATTATACTACTCTAGTGCTACTGAATCACATAGCATGTAAATATAGAGGCAAGTAGAAAAGTACAGTCAGAATTAACGATGTTGCCATCACACAATGGACAACACAAACATATAAGAAAATCCACTTCAAAGTGGGCATATAACAACAAGTAAAAATCCACATCACAGTGGGCATATAATATCAAAAGTCCAACTTGCACCAAGGCAACAAGATAAGATTCCAAGAGAATATCCATGATCATAATAACAAATAAGATAGTTCGCAAGAACCATGATATCAAAAGATAAGAGCAATGTGTATAGGCTATTGTCCATAGGACCAAGAGATAGAAGACACATAGGCTAATTGCTCAAAAGAATAATCGAGGATGCAAACATACCTCAACTTCAGAGTCAAACGATCCAGGGTCACATCTAGGTCCAAGCCTAGGCCTCCAAAGAACCTATTAAGCATATATGTGAAATTAGGGTTAGGTTTTATATTGATTTCATAAACCCTAAAAACACCTTTTTATTAATATAGGAATTAGGTTTCCAAAATGATTCCATATTTTAGATTATATTTTCCTGAGCTCAAAACATATTTTATTATATTTTTCTGACTTATAAATTATTAGTTATGAATTATACAAGTTATTATCTTATTTAATTAGATCCATTAAAAACACATGTTTAAAACATCAGATTCATACGATAAAACAAATTCCATAAGAAAGCCCTTATTTTTCTGAATCCAACGGCTATTTATTTATGTTTTTCTGATCAGTAATTAATTAGTTATGGATTTTAGAAATTCGACCAATCAAATAATTAGATATTGCCACATAGGCGAGAAAATCCGTGAGAAACAGGCTGGGCCCACATGACATGGCCCAATGGGTTCCAGCCAAGTCATCGGGTCAGCGGCTCGTTGACTCGATCCAAAGCAAAGGAAAACTCTGGATGAAAAGACATATTTGCCCTCAGAAAAAAAAAACGACACTCAAGGACGAGCGATGGGCGGGATTGGAAACCCTCGGGGTTATCCCCTTCAATTCTCTCGCGTGCCAACCATGGCCAGGAGCCGAGAAGAAGTAGCAAACTAGGAAAGGGGGAAATCGACTCCTACCCGTGAAGGCCGAATCGGCGATGTCGGGCGCAACTCGAGACCTCAAGGGAGGATGTGAGGTGGTTCACCGGCCCCGCAACCACCACGGAACCACAGCAACCTACTGCTGCCACCAAGACCGTCGGCCGCACAGGGAGAGACAGGAAGAAGTGCTCGGGGACAAAGGAGCTCGAACTAGCCCAAGAGGATGATGCAGTGGGTCACCACGAAGGTGAGGGGAGGAAAAAACCAGAGGCCCGAGCACCCGCATCAGCGAGGAGAAGCGAAGAACGGGAAAACAGGGGCGAGAACAGAGGACTCTCGCGGCGCCTGTGGAAAAAGGAAAGGATGCGTCGAGCCCAAGACTTTATAGGATCATCGGGTGCGGGATGATAAGGGGAAGGTGAGGGCGAAGAAATCGTCGAAAAAGATTAACAATCGAGGGAGAAATCCTCGTCTGAAAAACCCACAGAAGAAACATGTACTCCTACTCCGATCGGAGCTAGGAGACAACCATGGAACCGTTGGATCCAAAATCCACGGTCCAGATCAAGCGTGACATAAATAAATCGGAAATCATGAAATTGATTAATGTTGTAATTTAATTATCTTCCTATTTCTCTCTCCTCTTTTTAGGGTGCAAACGAACTCCAAATTAGGTAAAATTTTGCACACAGGTTAATTAAAGCATGTAGATTCCGAATATAAAATTAGATTTGCCTTTTGGAAATTTTTAATGGGTTAAATAAATCAAATCATATTTTCTCTTTCCTCTTTCATTTATGGTATTAGGATTATCCAATTTTTATGAAACTTGACCCACAAGTCATATTTAATGTGTTGAATACGAATTTGTCATCAATTTTACATATTGGATATATTTGCATATTTATTTTAATATCTTGAAGGTTTTACCCACTTTCTCGCTCCTGATTTTACCTTTTAAGCAAACTTTCTCCAAATTGGATGAAAATTCACCCAAAGGCTATATTTATTATGTAGATCACGAATATAACATTATTTTCCTCTTTTGGAGTAAATTATTATATTTATTTATTAATTACACCTTTTAGGCAATCTCTCTCTCTTAAATTATCATATTATTTCAAGATTGTCCAAATTAAATGAAAATTGACATGTAAGCTTATTTTGATGTGTAGATTACGAATTTGAAGTCTATTATTTAATTTGAGGCTTTATTACATGGATTACATCATATGGCCCATTAGAGGCCCATTAACCATATTATGCATCCAATTAAGTTATTTATCATCTTATTATCACCAAATGAATTATATGACATATTAGATTACATTATTCATGCATTAGGTTATTAGGATCACTCTAACCTCAACCTTGTTTGGAAAAACCCAAAAGGTCAAAGTTCTAGGGTAGGATTTGAGATCTGGTATGTTACACATCTCCCCAAAAACAAAAGAGACAGGAGGCTAGGGGAAGGGAAGGTAACAACAGGTTTGGAAACTGAGAAGAAATCCATGAGGAGAAGAAGAGATTTGGGAAAAGGAATCTGAAATTGCCTGTTACTGATAAGAATCTGAACAAGGAATAAACCGCACCAAGAGAAAAGGAGTTGCCACTCTAGGACATTGGAGGTAGTACCAGTAGTAAATTCTAATATAGTTTGAAACAACATGTCAACCATAATTGTGATGAAAGAACAACCTTCTTAAGAATATTGGTTTTCTCATATTCCATTTCATTCAACACAGATCAACCCTGATAGAATATTTTATTTACCCATATTTTATTCTAGTTACCATCAAATATAGATAAATATATGGATATATATGTTTTACAACAACTAGATGCTAGGATGAAGATGGGGGAAGAGTGGAGGAAGAAGAGGAGCAGGTCGACGTGGGGAAAGGTACCTGTCGAGCAGTGCAAAGAGATCGGCAGGCAGCAGTGGCGGCAGGCGAGTAGGCGGCGACAAGTGGCAGTGCGCGCGGTAGCAGGAAGAAGAGGAGTAGGCGGCGGTACACGCGGTAGCAGGAAGAAGAGGAGCGGTAGGTGGCAGTGCGTGTGGCAGCAGGAAGAAGGGGAGCAGGCGGCGGTGTGCGCGGCAGTAGGAAGAAGAGGAGCGGCTGGCGATAGTAGTTGGCAGAAGTGGCAGGCGGCAGCTGCGGCAGGAGTAGTACGGCGGAGAGGAATCGCCAGAGCCCTAACTTGAAATCAGGAATGAAATAGAGAAAGGGAAGGAGTCTGGTTCGCGCGGGTGTTATTAAGTTAATAACAGACGTCAGTTATTATAAACAACCGACGCTTAAAATAATAGGTGTTGGTCACCACAAAAAAACCGACACCTATGTTCAATGATAGTCGTTAGTTTCAACTAGAAAAAACTGAAATCTATCTACATATGCCGATAAAAAAAAATTCTTGAATTATGACCATAGTCGTCGGTTGCCGTAAAAAACCGACGCCAAAGGGGGGTAAAAAAATTCGCGGGGACAACGTGTGAAAACACATCGGCGTTAGTCATTTCAAGAAAATCGACGACACAAATGGGCCCGATTTCTATCTCGCAAAAAACCTTTAGTCGTCGATTATTTGGTAAACAACCGACGTCGTATGTGAAATTTTAGAGGTAATTTTTTTGCACTGAAAAAATTGTATTTGGCAGGCAATTTTAGGCGTCGGTTTCTTATTGAGCAACCGATGCTAAATAAAAAGCGATACCCGTGTCTGGCCGGTCTTCACATATAGATGTCGGTTTATGCTTTCAGCCGACGTTGTTGGGTTTAGGCATCAGTTTTTAGGATACAACTGACGCCTCTAAATGTGAAGTTATAAGCCATTTTTGTAGTAGTGCTTCCCTTTTCCGGGATTGGTTTTATATCGACCTTCCTTTCTTGACTTGTCCTATCAGCGACCTTCCTTTCCCTGCTTGGTCTATTAATGATCTTCCTTTCCCGACTTGATCACCAGTCATCGCAATGACTTCCTTTCTCACACATGCACATTCAATCATCTAGAGATATCATCTTTGGTTGAGAAAGTTTTGTTCATAAAAAGTGATACTCACAAGGCCTTATAGATTACAAGAAGTAAATAAACAACTGAGCAGTTAATTTGCAATCTATTCAGGAAACTTTAGAAAACCTCAGAAGTTGATAATACAAGTATTCATAGTTGTAACCATGTATCGTTCCTCGGAGATGACCTAGTTTCCAAGAAAATAGGAGCAAATTCAACCAACCAAGAAATCATCATGTAATTAATGTTTAACACCCACATATTACTTCTATGTTCACAAAATATCACTTAATACTTACTTGGTGATATGCTTCGCTTAACACACCAATCACTAAGATTGTTAATGCTAGAGTTTAAACCTTTTAACTTTCCAGTTAAGGCTAGTATAGAAAGGGTCGATCCCACAGGATAACTTTTTAAGATTGTTTCTTTTTATCCCAATTGTTTTGAAGAACTTGTTATTTATTTTTGGTATTTTTTTTAGATTTGGAACAGAAAATAAAAGTCGAGTATTGGGGATTGATGATTAACACTAAGGAAAGAAATGCAAGAATAGAATGCACTTAACAAGAATGTAAATTTGCCCTATCACAAGGAAAATTAAGATTGTTGTTAGCACAAGAAAAAAAACTATTATGAATGAAAGGACTATAGAAAAAGCAAAAGCAAGCGGTGAATAGATCAAGAAATGAGAATCAATGCTTTAGGAGTTTTCACCACCTTAGCCTAGGCAAAAACAAACTAATCCTTTTAAAAATGACGGATTCGATGAAGGCAAGTGAATTAATAAAAATCCACTAAAGATGGACTCCACATGAACCCATTGGTCCTGGTGCTCATGCTTCGTAGTATATCATCCTAAAAGAAGAAGATCCACGGTCATTTCAAAACTTCTATGCGATTGAGTTTGTTGTTCTAAATCTGAACTTCTACGGTCATATCCATCCAGATTAACTTTTGATCAAACCAATTAATTACTTTGATAGATCAATTAGTTATCAAACCCAAAAGCCATCTAGAATCATTTTTTAAGGAAAATTCGATAAAACCATGGCTAAGGGGTTATTCTCCTTGCCTCGATAAAAAATTAATCACTCATGGAGAAGGAGCAAAGAGAGACGGAGGGAGGAAGTGATCTAGCCATCTTCGAGTCTTACGACTACTGATCCTCGATTAGAGACAATGAAGATAGATGCCTCTTCCTACCTTGCTCGATTGCTCAAGAGAGGGGAGGAGGAGAAAAGAAAATACTAGATCTAAAACACAACAGAATAACATAACAAAATTGCAAGGCTACTTTATTTCAGAACTAGAAGAATACAAGAAGATTGCTCCAGAATGCTAATACAAGAGAAAACCCCAGATCTCCAAGGAGGAGGAAGTGTCCCTCCTTTTATAGGAGAAGGAGGAGGGTATAAATTAGGTTTAGGGCAAAAGAAATGGCCGCCGGCGGCTGCTAACTTTCTAGATCTAGTCAATAGAGGAAGCAATTGATTGCTTTGCATTCCTTTTACAGTAATTTCCCGCAACAGAGATTTCGAGCGTATTTTTGGGCCATTCAAAAATTTGGAAGTATCCCAAAATATATTTTTCCTGTAGATAATTGAATTATCTTTCCAACGCATACTTGCACAATAAATTCCGCCTTGGTATGTGGGAGTTATACCAATTTTGGTGAAAGGTATATACTGAAATCAGACTCTGCGGGAAAACATAAGGCTACTTTCACTGGTTAATTGTGTAGCCAAATAAATATCAAAATTGCCACAAAATATATCTTTTTTATATCCAATAAAATTCTCTTTTTATTCTATACTTTATCTTGAAATTCCGCCTTTAGACGCAAAAGATATGGCTATTTTGGTGACGAGTATCTCAGGCACTGCAGGAATATTTGAAAAGCCTCATATCTTCATCTTTTATTTTCTCAATTTAATTACTTAGATAATTCCTAAAAATTAAGAAAAATATCATAAGAATTCAGGAAAAGTATATCAAGAAGATGAAAGTGCTATTTATTTTTGAATTAGCTAAAATTAACAAAAAAGTCCTAATTAATTATTCGAAATGAAGCAAAAATAAGAGATGAATATGCATTCATCAAAATACCTCAAACTTAAACTTTGTTTGTCCCGAGCAACATTAAAATCAAGAAATACTTTTAAGACATACTCTCAACTTATCATCCTCACTCTCCTAACAACCACTTGATTCCTTCCACCAAAATATGGCCAAGCGACCCTGACTTCCTGAATTCATGAAAAGTGACTTTTATATTTCCTACTTCACAAACTTACATTTATTCAAGACCTGCAATAAAACAGATTTTTATTTCACCTTTGCATTTGGTACTCCAATTTTTTTAAAAGTTTTACACAAGAACATGATTGATTTTGGATGGTTGGGGTTTTTGTAGTTTTTCCCTGGTTAGAAAATTGGAGTGAAGGAGGTATGGAAGAAGGACAGTCTCTCCTCTATTCGACTCGAGACCTTTTTATTTAGTAGACATGCAGTTACATTGACCACATTTTTTTTTGGTGATACACCCAATTGCGTGGGTATAGAAGAAGCGGAAGAGGGGGAAGGGGTGCCACCCCAAACTTAGCATTTTGGGCACTATTGGTTTTTTTTTTACGAATGGAAAGATTTGGAAGTGGTGGAAGAAGAGTAGAAGAGGTTGTTCTTGTACAACTTTTTTTTAGAGTACCATGCATTGGTTCAACTATTACTGAATCATGCGAAAAATCAAGAAAATTTATACAAGTTGTACATGATAAGAAAGCATCACTCTTGAATCTTATCAGTCCTCTATGGCTTGCCATCTTTTCCAAGTAGTGATTATTATTTGAGGTCCTAAGTGATAGGAGGATTTCTAGTCATGAAAGTTTCAAAATTTTAGTTGCAAGACAGTTACATCATTAAGGGGAGTATTTTGACAAATGATCATATCAAGGCCGACTAGATATGGGCCA